>JAWDGP010004075.1:205000-766460 GCA_033675545.1 Elysia crispata | reverse complement strand
AAACAGCGGGTCCAAATTTTGTTTAGTATAACATGTGTAATTACTTTGGAAAAAAAGAAGGGGGAAAGAAAGAATGTCAGACAACGCCGTAATTGTGCATTAACTTTAAAGCCCACAATATATTAGATTGTATGCCTAATAAAGAGGCCTTTTATGTAACAGTTGTTTTTCGATGCAAAAAAAAAAACTAAAAAAAAAAAAACTGATGTTTCAGGAAGCTTTTTTTTTTTTTTTTTGGAAATACTTCTGTAACGTTAGAAGAAACTAACTTGTCATTTGAAGCGGGGAAAATGTTGATGTATTTTAACTTTCACGACCCATCCCTAAAATAATGGTGGTTCAATGGTAGGTCAATGTGCAATGCAGTTTTTCCTCATACAGAGTACTGAAATTTTGGCTGCACGAACTACGGAATGATTCTGATAATTGATTAACAAAATTAAACGTGTTAAAAAGTATCCATCACTTTAAAAGCAATGAGACCACTGTCACCACACCAAATTCTTTCAATAACCAATGGTCGACATCCCCCACCATCACCGAATCACAGTCAGCAAAAAAAAAAAAAAAAACCACTTGTCTTAACAGAAAAGATGTTTACCGTACCACACCAAAGGTGAAACAAAATAGTAGGTTAATTTCCTATCTCGGTTAGACATTAAATTAAAGATTCAAAACATGCTATTTCAAAATTGTATTGTATCCTGCACAATTTTTTAGATTAGAATGATGCAATACGTGAACTTTGTTTTAATATTTCAAATGCTAGTTTTTACGTTATTTCAGAATTGAGCATGCGGCAGCAGCTTTAATAATCATAGTACAAACAATGCGTCTAAGTAATTTTTAGATATAAAGAAACTATTTCAGGCGACTTGTTTATAAAAGCCTGTTTTAAAGGTGTGCTTATTAATTATTTTACCAATTGGAAATTCATTTAACTATGTGGCTTCAAAGTTGTCAGGGGGGTTAGAGTGCAGGTAATTTGAGCATCATAACTATGAACCTCTATATTGTCATAAATTCAGATGAAAACAGCATGGAAATTCAGCATGATATAAATTGGGACTCAAAATTATGTTTTAAAAAAAAAAATCGAAAAAATTGCTTAATTTACAAACATGTGCTGTTATAATGTGACACACTTGTTTGAAATTTGCCACCTTGTGCATGCTCACTTCACAAACCAGATAAAACACAGGTAATTAAAACAAATGGTTTGCACACAGAACAAGGGTAAATGTCATGTCCTGACCGTCAGGGTCAATTTATAAAAACAATACAAAGATTAATAAACGGAAATTTTTATAAAGCTATTTCTCATTGATAAGCTCAAAAGGTTCTCCACTAGGAATTACCTACCAAGCTACCTTTCAGATCTCTCAGAGAAGGAACTTTCAGAAACAGCGCGCCTCTCTAACCTGGCGATTCTGAAGCATATGAGTGAGGTGGTGAGATGTGTATGAAAGTCTTGTCTCAAACTGCACCTGTCCAAACAAGGATAAGAAAAAAGAGCCAATTTTCAATCTTTATACCAGTCTACGACGCCACATCATGAATATGTTGTTTCTCATCCTTATACAATGGCTTAGTTCTGAGAATAAAGAAGATATATTTATTGTGAAAACAATTTTAACTTGTTACATTAACCTTTTCAAAAAAGGATATTAGACCCTACCTGATCCTGATCGAAGGTCCTAAAATCTTCTTGCCATTAAGCCAGAAAAATGCTAGATGAGAAAATTAGGGAATTTTTTTAACATTACTGGGCATAATTTGAAATAGAAAAGCTCGATTGATGATTTAATGGCTCATTATATCCATTCTGGTACAGCATTAAGCTATTGTTTTCGCATACAGACTTGTGACAGTATTAATATTATGTAGACCCTTTGTCCTTCTATAAGTCTTAGAGCATTCTAAAGCTTGCGGCGGTGGGCCAGAATTTTATGTCCTCAAATGCTTTAATTCTATCGGTGAGGGGAAAAAAAATAATTCTGCAAAAATGTTAGGCTCAGGTAATCTTAGTGAGAATTAAATGTGTGCAAAATATATTTTAAAGGAATAAAGAAATATTATATTTGCTTAAAAAAAAAAAAAAAAAAAACACTGCTACTAACTTGTCGAATGGTAAAAGGAAAAAAAAAAGACAGATGCAAAAAAAATTTAATTTATTCCTCAACCAAAAACAAGGATTTAAAACACTTTTCATGACTGTACATCAACATAATTTAGATAACACTAGTTTTCTTTTACACTTTTTTTTTACGAATTCTTAATCACATGAAGTTTCAAGTAATACAGAAAGTAATCGTTCTTTACAAGTGGCAGGTTTGACATACTGATATCGAATTTTAGTTTTAAAAGGTTTTATTTCTTTTTTCATTTGAAAGCCTCCTATATGTCCCGAAAATGTTGCTAATATTATGGCCAATTTGATTTAATTTGATGCTTTAAACATTTTGTTTATGTTGCAGACACTAAATTTAAGGAACATTAAAATCTCTCCAATGAAACTACGTTCAAACCAATGCCATACGCGTTTGTCGCTACCTTTATTATTTACACATCCTTAGAAGTTAAACTGTTTCCTTAAAAACTTGATCAATCTTTACGTCCAGTTCTTGTCTATCTTGATTTTGTAAACTCGAGACGCTTGACGTCGTGAGTTGAACGTGAGATCTTTGACCCCCACACGCGAGACGTTAACGTTGTCTCGCCAGTGCAACGACATGCAAAATTATGATGTCATTTGATTGGTGCGTTTTGGTGCTAGTGGCTTAAGTAATTTTTCCTGCTTTTGAGATGATAAAAAAAAAAATTCTTCCTTCTTTAATTTTTTGTTTATTTTTTGCATTGATAATTTGCATTTTATCATTTTAAGAGGTAAAAAATTGGAAAGGAGCATCATTTTTACATTTTAATGCGAAATTAATTTCATATTGATTACAATGGACATCCAATCACTCAGGTCGTTTTGATTTTGTGGCAATTAACTCAGGCCATGGGTCAAAATACTTAAATTATAGGTTAATTTATAACTGTATGCACACGACATTGCACAGAAGGTAGTATTAACTTCATTTTTACCTAGTGAGGTAGATCTACATTTATTAGTTTAATGTCTCTTCGAGGCATTGTAGCGATATCACTTTAAAACTCTTACAATCTTATCATGTTCCATATCCTCCATACTGAGACTGTAGTTTTTATTTTATTATTTTCCATGTTTTGTAAATTAGTTCGTTCTGTTATGATGTTGACAAAAAGAGAAAGCGAAAGTAAAAGAAATCTCTCATGCTTGTTTTGATTTTGGACTAGAAGGTTGAAAATAAAAAAGCTCTTACAACTCAACAACAAACTCCAAGATTGATTTATTGTAAGGACGCTTTATTGGTGACCCCGACGTTAAGTAAATACGTCACAGGCAATAGATTTTTCAGAATAGAATCTAGATCTAAAATACAGCTTACGAGAGCGAGTAAACCGACTAAACCACAGCCACCAAACCAGGCTTAACACTACAGTCTACACTCCCTAGACAACACCATACCAGATCTAGATCTAGACCTAGATCTAGATTCATCAACCTAATATCATAATTTTGACATTTCTAAACCTTTAACCATGAACCTTGATGCTATCAAACAACTAGCAGACGCGATCAGAGAGCAGACTCTTCACGCAACGCAGGCCACAACTACAACAGTTTCGTCAGTGTATGCAGTCGCCTTCAAGGCACCACAGTTTTGGCAGACAAACGTCAAGGCGTGATTTATTCGCTTAGAAGCATTCTTCAACACACACACACCACCGATTACACAAGACTTCACTAAGTTCCACCATGTGATACACTCTTAGATTCCTCTACTGCACGCCGTGTCCAAGCAGTGTTGGAAAACCCACCTCCAGTAGGGAAGTATGACAGACTAAAATCAGCTCTCCTCAAGGCCTATGAAGCGACACAGCTTAAAAAAGATCAAGAACTGCTCAACCTCAATGGTTTAGGTGACCGCAAGCCATCAGAACTTCTCTAACACATGCGGAGCCTTAACCATGACCCTGTAACACTTTAACGTGCCCTTATCCTAAACCAATTGCCCCCTGAGGTCCGCCGTATTCTGCCTCAGACTCCAGATGCTGACCTCGACATCCTCGCAAAGACAGCCGATGAAATAATGGACGTAGAATTTTCGGCTGCTGCTACGCGTTCCATCCAAAATACGTACCCAATCAGGCAGCACTAGAGGAACAGGCTAACTCCTGTCACGGAGACGTGAACGCCCTCCAAAGGAATCCACGTTTTCGACAGAAGCATAGGTCTACGACCCCTACCCCTACTTTTGTTTTATGCAAATACCATTCCCGATTTGCTTCCAATGCTAGATCCTGCGAATATTTCGTCGACGGCCGACCTTGTGCAATGTCTCCACGTCCAACCAGCCAGGGAAACGACAGAGCCAGTGCAAAATAAAGGGCGCTACTGGCTTGATCAATGCCCCTGCAATCTGTGCGGTCAACTCCAGTTCTATCTCAGTCACTGATATCATTTCAGGTCGTTCTTTCTTAGTAGACACTGGAGCGGAAGAATCTGTTTTTTTTTTCAGCCACAAATTCGGATAGAAAAAAATCTCGCGGCCCCAATCTCATAGCAGCTAATGGGTCGGCTATTGCAACTTATGGGAAACGACCAATTTCTCTGAAACCCAGCAAAACCACGCTCTTCAAACAGAAATTCTGGATAGCCGACGTCACTCAGCCAATATTGGGGGCAGATTATTTTTACCTGCCACCGTCTCGCAATCGACCTCAGCAACAAGAGATTGGTTTCGCTGGATGGTGGCACCATCGTCAACGCTATACCTACACATTCACCACGCCCGGGTATACACAAAGTACATTCAAAATATGAGGCCATTCTAGAAGATTTTCCAGAACTTTTGATACCCACTTTTAGTGATAACAAGCATGGCGTTGTACACCATATACCAACTTCCGGTCCCCCTGTTCATGCTCGCGCCCGCCGCCTTGATAAAGACAAATTGTCTGCACCGAAAGCTGAATTTGAGGAACTAGAACGACTTGGTATTATCCGCCGATCATCATCTCCTTGGTCGTCACCTTTACACATTGTAAGAAAGAGCAATGGAGGATGGCGTCCGTGTGGAGACTACAGGTGGTTGAATGACGTGACCAAAGATGACAGGTATCCGCTGCCACACATTCAGGACCTAAATAGTAATCTACGTGGAAAAACTATCTTTTCAAAGATTGATCTTATTCGTGGGTATCATCAGATACCTGTGGCTGAGAGGATATCCCTAAGACAGCTATCATCACTCCTTTTGGCCTCTACGAATACCTAAAAATGCCTTTTGGGTTAAAAAACGCTGCTCAAGCCTTCCAGCGGCTCATGGATGGTATTCTACACGACCTCAACTGCTGTTTCGTTTATCTAGACGATATTTTGATAGCTAGCTCATCTCCCAAGGAACACGAGGCAGATCTATGTTCTGTATTCCACTTACTGGCAACCAATGGTCTTGTCATCAACACTCAAAAATGCATTTTCGGGCAAGCTACAGTGACATTCCTCGGTCATAAGATTACCCCAAACGGCGTCACACCACTACTTGAAAAGGTCAAGGCCATCATTGAATTCCCAAAACCTAACGGCAAGAAAGCCTTACAACGTTGTTTGGGAATGCTGAATTTCTACCACAGATTCCTCCCTGAAATTGCCAAACTTCTAGCACCCTTGACGGAAGCAACAAAAAGCAGAGGTAAAGTAATTACTTGGACAGATGAATGCCAGACCGCGTTCGAGGCAGCCAAATTTTCACTAGTTTCAGCCACACTTCTCAACCATCTAGATCCGAAGTCTGAAACGCGATTATCTACTGACGCCTCAGATTCAGCAATCGGCGCAGAATTATCACAAATACACCATGGAATGCGGAGACCGATTGCATTCTTTTCTAGGAAGCTGACATCGACGCAAAGCCGCTACTCTACATTTGATCGAGAACTGTTGGCTGTTTACAGCGCCATCCAACATTTTCGCTTCTTCTTAGAAGGTAGACCATTCTCTGTCCTCACTGATCACAAACCTTTAACTTATGCTCTTACAAGTAAGACAAGAGTCTTGTCGCCACGACAAGAGCGACAGCTAACGTACATTGCAGAATTCATAACGGACATTAGATATATCAGTGGAACAGACATTGTTGTACCTGATGTACTTTCACGTGCCCCCTGCGCCGAACAACCTATGGTGGCATCAGCATCGCCCATTCCCCCCATAGACCTCGCTCGAATGGCCGAAGAGCAACTTAGAGATCCTAAAGTGGCAGAATTGCGTAAACAACCAGGTGCTCTGAAACTAAAAGAAGTCAACCTAGATGGCTGCATTTTACTATGCGACGTTTCCACCTCTCGCCCACGTCCCATCGTCTCACCGCTCTGGACAAAGACAATTTTCAAAGCCATCCATAATCTTTCCCATCCTGGCCACAAACCCACCACACGAGCTATCTCAGCCCGCTATGTCTGGCCTGGACTTAAACGTGAAGTTAAAAATATGGTACGCGCATGTCATTCCTGTCAAGCAAGCAAAATTGGCAGACACACCAAAACTCCCCTCAACTCATTCGACCCTCCAGATCGTCGATTTGGGGATATTCATGTAGACCTTGTAGGACCTTTTCGCCCCTCAGAAGGCTGCACATATCTGTTCACCATCATCGACAGGTTCACCAGATGGCCCGAAGCAGTGCCAATCCAAAACACTGAGGCAACAACATGTGCCAGAGTCTTACTTAGGACCTGGATAGCACGTTTTGGTGTACCAGATTCTATCATATCGGATCAAGGTCCACAATTCACAAGTGGTTTATGGCGTGAATTGCATAACGTCCTTGGCTGTAGTAACAAACATACCACGGCTTACCACCCGCAGAGCAACGGCATGGTCGAGCGTTTTCACCGCAGCCTTAAAGCTGCGCTCAAAGCCCGGCTCCTTGGACCTGGCTGGATGGATGAACTGCCTATTGTTCTCCTGGGTATTCGTTCCACGTGGAAAGAAGACCTTGACGCTGCACCCGCTCTCCTAACATATGGCACCAATTTGAGAATCTCCGGTGATTTCTTCCCATCAAATTCGGCCGAAAGAATTTCACCAGGCAGCACTTTTGTTCGTGATCTACAAGAAAACTTTCGCAAGTTATCGCCGCTTTCTCCGGTTCATCATGGTACAACGAAAAAATACCTACCACGAGATCTCATGTCCGCGGAACAGGTTTACGTGCGCCATGATGCACATCGTGGTCCTTTGGTATGACCCTATGACGGACCTTTCAAGGTTTTATATCGCTCAGATAAACATTTTGACATTTTACGAAATAATAAGTCCACACGAGTGTCAATAGATAGACTCAAACCTGCCTATTCTGCTGACCCTAAGTTTCCTCCCCCGGCCGTGCATCCTCACGACCAGGCCCCACGAGTAGATGACAATTCTAGAAGTGAAACAGTCTCAGACAGTCAGTCAAATACAAGATCAGGCAGAATCATAAAGAGACCCATTAGATACAGAACTATTCTAAGCGCTAGATCGTTTTAATATTTATTTTCACATTCCACCTTCATGTATTTTTCTTTCCTTTTGCTTTAAAAGAATACTCCATGTTGTAACCTCATTTTATGTTCTATAATACGTAAGTTAGTATTTTCAAATATGCAGCATTCTGGGGGGAGCCCTATAGCGATATCATTTTAAAACTCTTACAATCTTATCATGTTCCATATCCTCCATACTGAGACTGTAGTTTTTATTTTATTATTTTCCATGTTTTGTAAATTAGTTCGTTCTGTTATGATGTTGACAAAAAGAGAAAGCGAAAGTAAAAGAAATCTCTCATGCTTGTTTTGATTTTGGACTAGAAGGTTGAAAATAAAAAAGCTCTTACAACTCAACAACAAACTCCAAGATTGATTTATTGTAAGGACGCTTTAACATTAAGTGAGACAACTCTTATACGGAGACTGGACTATAGCAAGGCGGGGACAGACAAAGACTAGGCAATATGGCAAGATATAAGATTTCCGCCCAAATTAGAGCTTCCAAAGCAGCAATTTTGCCTGCAGATACTTTTTATCATCTATTTTTACAAACAGCCAGAGAATGAAACTTTTTAAAAGAATTTTCATAAAGGTTAGGATGTCGATTACTGTTGTTTATGTGGGTTAGTATGTTTACAATGAAGATAATACATGAAATCACTTTAAGTGTATTGCAGAAAATGTGATAAATTGTAACCTCTTTGAAGAATTTTTACTGGAAGAGTTAATTACAAAATTATAACAACGTTAGCGCTTTATTATACGAGGCATATTTTGAAACTAGTCTGCATTAATTAGATGTCGCAAACTGCCCATTTAAAGGTTTTGATATTTATTACAATGTATTTTAAACTTAATGACAAAACAGCTTGCATGGTTAAAAAAAATCTCTTCAAACGATATAAAACTTCAAAATGTTGTGAAAAATAAACTTATAAAGAAAGAAAAATCATCTTTGAACAAAATTGTCTCAAAAGTTATATTTGTTTGGCCTCTCTCCTTGGCAAGACAACCATGTTGACGCCCTCCCCCCCCCTCTCCATCCCCTCTCTTCTCTCTCTCTCTCTCTCTCTCTCTCTCTCTCTCTCTCTCTCTCTCTCTCTCTCTCTCTCTCTCTCTCTCTCTCTCTCTCTCTATGTCTTTCGTCTTTCTCTTTCTCTCTGTCTGTATCTATCTCTCTATCTCTTCCCCCCCCCCCCTTTCTCACTCTCTTTCTATATCTCTGTCTATGTCTGCTGACTATCTGTCTGTCTCTTTCCCTCTCTGTCTCTCGTCTCTCTATTTCTGTGTGTGTGTGTGTCTCTCTCTCTCTCTTTCTTTCTATCTCCCCCCCCCCTTTCCCTTTCTCACTCTCCTTCTGTCTCTCTGTCTTTGTCTGTCCGTCTGTTTCTCTCTGTCTCTGTTTCTGCTGTCTGTCTCTCTCTGTCTCTCTCTGTCTCTCTCTCTCTCTCTCTCTCTCTCTCTCTCTCTCTCTCTCTTTCTCTCTCTCTCTCTCTCTCTCTCTCTCTCTCTCCCTCTCTCTCTCTCTCTTTCTTTCTGGCGCTTTTATACCAGACACGAAACTAATATGGAAAAGAAAATTATCAATGCTAAGGAAGTTTGCATATACTCTAATACCAAAAGGCGGCATAAACTCTAATACCAAAAGGCGGCAGAACCCCTCTCAATGACATCAAATCTGTGTTTTCTGCCAGGGACGGTGGGCCCTGAACGATACAGAGAAACTCAGCGTTTCTCATCACCAGGCATTACTGCAGAACACTTAGCACCATACATCAGACCATTGGAGTTTATAAATTTAGACCTGAGTGGCTTTCAATCTTGATTGGGAAGATCCAAATGGCACCAAGGCAACCATTGAATCCGGAAGCTCAGAGAACTTGCTGTCAACATGTTTTCACAAATTCACAAAATAGGAGAAAAACAAGTTTTCTGCGTGAAAACTGCCCCACTTCAAAGTGCTTTTTGCTCAATATTTCAACAAGACTTTTTGCATGTTTTTTTTCGTTCGGACGAGCTAATTTGCCAATAATTTTCAAATAAACCGATTTATGGATAGACTTTAATCAAAAGGCCGGCTTGCAGGGTGTTCAATAAAACGTGCTGGAACACTTGCTTTACCTATTTATATACTTACTCTCTTCATGTCAACTTATTATTATTTCGAGGCCAAGTTTCTGGAGCAGATTTCTTGGAGAAATGGGTTTGATCATGGTTGTGATCTGATTTGGGATAGGAAAAAAAGAAAATTAAAGGTAAAAAATTACGAATTGATCTAAACTCGTATTAGGCCATTTTTTTTTTAATAGAAAAACCAGCACGCATCTTTATGACACTTGCTCAAAACAGGCTTTGAAGTAAGAAACTCTGATGAGCACAAAAGCCGTACACGAAGTTTAGAAATAGTAGCCCTCAGATTATAGAATAAATATATAAATCCAATAGAGAGCGTATAGGACCAAACAACATGTCCAGATAGCGCGTAGTAAATGTGTCATCTGTGTCAAACTACGTTCTAGTCATAAATGAAAATTGTTAAGTATTACTATTCATTCAAGAAAATACAATGCGCAAGTTGAAACGCTGATGTTATTGCAGGAATTGGCTTTTAAATATTTGTTTTAATTAATAATTAAATTTTAAACATGGTACAGATCCATGTGAGATATACTTACCTTGTAGTGTGCCATTGCTTTTGTTTGTTACCCTCTTACAATCATGATGTTTGCTGTCGTGATTCTGACTTAAACCATTTGAAAACACTTTCATCCCCACTGGCTTTGACTCAGATCTAAAGGCTTTTTGGTGCCTTTTGGCCTAAGTCAGACATATATTGTTTGAGCAGCAGGGCTGGAAAAACTGTGCAATAGGTCCAACAAAAAGCTTAAGTCTTTGAAAAAAAGATTCACAACTGTGGAAATGAAAAAAAAAATAGAAAATAGAAATAGACGAATTCTGTTGGACACAAATTGACAGCAATCAGCCGGGAATTCCAATGTGGGAATTCAGACTAATTCTGTACTGTACTAATCTCTTTCTAAATCTTTATTATTAGGCTATGGACGTAAAAATGCCAATAGGTGTAAATTTTGATAGTTGCCCGTTCATTAGCACCTAATGGGTTATTGAATAGATTGGAGTTTTACAAAATTAGCAAAATACTCATTCCCATAAAACCACAACAATATTTTTATTTGAGCTCTCATCTACACCGCATAAGATTCTCATTTTTCCTTTTCCTGATAAATATGAAAAGACAAAAAGTATGCATGAGGAACATGTAATAGCGATTCTTTAAATCTGGTAATGACCTTAAAGGTGAAAAAGTATATCAGTCACATGGATTTACCATTTTCAAGGAAAATCGCAGGTTATCATAATCTTTGTTCAAAGTTTTCAAGAGTGGCAAGTTAATAACATAATTTTACTAAAATGGTCCTACGATTCCTTGTTCACAGTTAGTGGGTCTGGCCGATATCTTAGATAAAAAAAAAAACAGTATAGATTTATGAAAGGCAGAAGTGTTGTTTACATTCTCAACTGCCGCTCCAGAAAAATGACAAGGACAGTTATTCTTAAAACATGGACCTATCAAATCACTACTACTTTCCATGAAACTTTTGTCTTTACGCTGGAGTAGGTCAAATTTCATTTAATAATCTATTTTTTTTCAGTAAAATATCATGGTTTTTTTTTTAAATATATTAATGTTTAAAAAATAAAAAATTAATTTATTTAAGAGTGTCATCCGCTTTGAAAATTGTAATTCACTGAGAACGGTCATTTAAATGTTATGTAGTTCATGATAACTAATTTGGCAAAAAAGTGTGATGAGTTAATTACAATAATATAGTGAACTTTAGAGGACCATTTTTAGCCCAAATCCATCACTTTTCTCTCACCATGTGGGACACTAAGCTTGGCAGATCAAAACCAATTAAACTCTATGACTTTAAATTAAGATAGCGGAGGATGAAATCGAATTTACCTTTCACAATGATGATAATACGAGCGCAACAAGGCATTTTCATCTGAAAAACTTTGAATAATATCACAAACTAATCCTGGATTCTCAGTATATTGTTGCTTTCTGGTTTGTTTTGTTTTGTTTTGTTTGTTTGTTTTTTTTTTCACCAAATAAATCTTCCAAACCTGTGTTTATTTAAGCTGAAGCTTGTATAAAAATTGAGCCAACTGGTCACGATAAAATGCTTCACCAGGCGACCATAAATTAGGGAGCATTATTTTTCATCGCAATCATGAAAAGTAACGACCACAAAAATTACAACGTTAATAAAAAAAAACAAAAAAAAATAACAACAACAGCAGCAGCAGTAGCAGCAACAACAACTGTACAAAAAAAAAAAAAAACAAGAACAAAAACCTACAAAAACTATTAAAATAAAAACAATGAATGCTATTGAAATAGCAAATCAGAAATAAAAGAAAAAAGCAATAAGAACGACAGTAGAAACAACAATAACACAATAATAAAACGAACATTAAACTGCAGAAGAAATGACAGAAAAAGTCAATAACAAAACGGATTGTATATAGGCACACTCGTCTGCAAATGCGAATGTATGTTTGAAGATTAATGTTTTCTGTTTTAGAGCCAGTTTCAATTTTCCCGATCTCGAAACTAAATGTGAGCTGAGGCAACCGATAAGACCAATAGGGTGAATAATTTACACATATTTATGTTGATTGGAGTGGTTCAAAGTTTGATATCTTCAATATTTCTTTTTCCGATTATAATTTCAATCATAATATTTTAGATTTGTAAAACACTTCCTTCAGTCGGGCTGTTATTCTTCAGGAACAAAAAAGTATGTTTTTTTATATTAATCCTGCCCTTCGCAATCATGATTTTAAATTAGATTGCTAAAAATGTTCACTCTAGCTAATTTTCTAAGGTTTTTTGTTTTTTTTTTTGTTTTTGTTTTTGCAAAGTTTTCTTTGTGATTTGAGTATACTTTCTTCACATAATAGATTGAGTATGAATACGGCACTATAATATATCGAATGGATTTTTAACGGGTTCTCTAAAATTGACTTGCGTTATTCTCAACCCAACAATTTTTTTCCTTAAAGTTAAATCAATATTTTGTGTTTGACGGTAAACATTCAATTATACACAATCGGGTCTTTAGCTGATTCAATCTTGTGCATAATTCATAATTTGAAGAGAATTCATTTGAGAGTGGTGGAAAATAAATCAGGCCAAGCGGCATGGACGATAGTACGAGAACAGGCACCACTACACTTCCCCTTCTTCCCCATTCTATACAACAGCATGAAAGAGGAGAGTAGTTCGACGTCTGAGCCAAGTTTATTGGATTTGTTCTGTGATTTTGGCTTCCTAGTAAACTTTTATCTCCACGTCTTGAAAAAATGTATATTTTTTAACCATATCGACTCATTTAAACATTCTAAACGTACAATTAGGTTCAGAGCTCGTCATGATAACGATCATCACTTGTTACACACTCAAACAGCAAAGCGGATAAATCCTGAGCACCTCAACTTTGCCAGCCATGGCGTAATACTAGGCCTACCTAGTAACCGGGGTAGCCGGAAGAGTAATTGAAGAGATGTGAGGCTGTAGCAGTTTTATAACTTTCCTATGACTTTAATCAACCCGATTGCAATCAACTACAACCAACTAATTTTTCTCTTGCATGTAGCCCTAGTCAGAAATATTCACGACGCCATCGCCTACTTTGTCACTAACTTTAATTAGAGCACCTTCGTCATGTATGTTTCATAGTATCGTGCTCTTCATTTACCACTCAGTGTAAAGTTCATGCAGTTTTTCTGTTGTCATAACACTGACATCTGTGATTTCAGCGCGCTTCCTTCATGGGGCCACAATTTCCAAAACAATTTGTTTTGTCTCATATTGATATCTGGAAATTAAGCATAACTTGGCTCAATTTAGTTTTATTTTGTATCATCTTTAATTTTGAAAACTTATAACATTCTAATATCCATTTATTGAGATCACAAAATCACTATATCTTATAGCTATTTATTTGTTTTGTTTTTTTCTGTACTCGATACTGTATTCGATATTTCTATATATTCTTTGCTCTACCCGAAATCGTCTGAAAAAAGTCATTTTTATGCCTTTCATCTTAGGGTAAAAATTCTTTTAAAACAACAATTTAAAAAGCTTTCTTTATTAATGCTATTGTTGCAAGTTATGCCTTTAAATATTTATGTCCGTAGTCTTTAGTTCGTTACGAATATTTTTACCCGTCAGATTTTTCAGTACAGTGATAGTTTTTTTTTTTTTGTTTTTTTTTTTGTTTTGTTGTTTTTTTTTTTTGGGGGGGGTTGTAACCCAATCGCACTGAAACTCAACTAAATATTGAAATCTATTCAATTCTTAAGACAAAATCTCCTAAAAGAGATAATTTCATCGCACCTGTTCTTAGCTTGCGCATGTAGTCGACAGCCTATGAAAAGCTGCAACAAAAATGCTGGTATTTTGATGGAACAGTGGTTCAAAAGAAAAAAAGATAATACAAAATAACTTAATCATATGTCGTTTCTTTAAATTTAGTCTGAATAAATATACATTTTTTTTATAATTCCTCAGATTACCATTACTTCCCTGAAACCTTCTCTGCTTTGATCAAATCAAGACCAAAATATTGTTCTGTGATTTAATACGATAATTGTACAATAAGTTAAAGGTGATCATTGGCAAATCAACACCCAACAGTTTTCTACAATTGTTGCGCGCCTATCTATGTCTATCCGAGCGAGTGTTATGTGGACGGTCCTGCAGCCTCTTCGTACTTTTTATTCATGAAGTTAAAACTACAAATATTACGCTGTTTAGCAATCATGGTCCTCCACGCATATTGATCCCTCGTCACTTTTAGTGCTTCTGTCACGCGTCCTACATTCAGCCACTTGTTAGTCCATCCAACATCTTGTCTCTCTAGGATTCCCTGCTGCGTTTTCCTAGAACCATTCCAGCTGTCACAAGATGTTCGAGTTTCTTTCTTCTCATTACATGGCCAGAAAGGTCGTATTCTTTTTATGAGTGATCTTGTTGTGTCAGCTTCTCGCAACACTATTTCGTTTGATTTCTTTGCAGCCCATTATAAATCAAAGGAAATAGTGTTAATGTTACGAGAAGCTGATGCAGCGTAGGCTACCGTATAAGCATGAAAAGGAATGCTACAGAGACATCGTCATTCTCTAATATCAAAGAGCAACCTTTTCCCACATTATGGTATTTAGTTCATTTACAAAAGATATATTTTTTTAGATTTTTAAATCGAATTGCTCCTAAGCTTATAATC
Source organism: Elysia crispata (assembly GCA_033675545.1). Classification (NCBI taxonomy): domain Eukaryota; kingdom Metazoa; phylum Mollusca; class Gastropoda; family Plakobranchidae; genus Elysia; species Elysia crispata. The sequence goes on along the minus strand of JAWDGP010004075.1, from coordinate 751,521 downwards.
ACTTGATACAAAAACTAAAATAATATTTTTGAGGAAGACCGAGGGGAATCAACCAAACCATCAGCCCTGATAAATTTTTGACCTGTAACTAGAAACTTAAGCGCAATCTGGGTTGATATCCCAAGGATCAAAGTTAGAAAGTCGTGCTGAGAGCATCTTACCAGAAGGATAGGCAAACTAAAGAAAAGATGGTTAAATAACTTACATGAGCCCTAGTGATTCCTTATGGCATTGTTTACCTGTGATTAATCTGAGATCTGTGACTGTCTTTAAATCTTTAAATCTGAAAAGTTATTGGGATCAAACCAGAAATATTTCAAGTCTAATGTTGCAGCAAATCAGGTATTCACATTTTCGTTATAAAAGATTTTCTATACAGACAGGGTCCTCCAGGATTACTCTAAACCATTATCGGCTCTCGAAATTGGACTCTGGCTTTTACGTGGTCAAAATACAATTCTAGAGTATAGAAGGACAAAGCTATTCTATTAAGATAAGCTTGACAGTAATTGCCATGTTTTAATTAAAGGTACCTTTTATATAGTCCGCATGGTATAGAAATATTTTCACTACACAATCGAAGTCAGAATAATACTCGATCTAAAGCAAACAGACAGGAAATGTGTTCAGAGACCAGAGTGGTATCCCTGTCCACTGACAAACAGCACGGGGAACCCAAAGGAACAGCTTCAGCGATGCGATAAAAACGAATTGTGCAAAAACATAATGGGAAGTGAGCCTTCATTACCCTATTTATCATTGGTTTAAAAAAGTATGAAAACCAAGTAGTCAATGAAAAGACGTTTTATTTTTCGTTAATGTGATCTTTCTCCTTTAAAAAAAAGGAACTTATCTACTCTAAAAGAATTCACTTTTTAAAGACATTGCTACACTTTACTATAACAAGAAGGTATTTAAGGCTGATATGATGTCAATTCTCGTTTAAACACACAAGAAGTAAACCGCGCTTCCTCCACACACACAAAAAAAGTAAGTAAAAAAATTAAAAAATAAGAACCCACTCACGCATACACATACAATTCTTTATATTCTGGTACTGTTTTGATTCTGATAATCTGTTGACTAAACAATCAATCGCTACCGTATCATTAGAAGACTCCCAGGTCTTAGAAATGTTAATGTTTGTCTAGCTCTTTAATGTTACTGTGAGCTACAACTGTCCCCACACCGCCCGTTGAATCAATTAGATCTAATTGCTCCCTGTTGACAAAACTGCCACTCGTCGATAGATTGGCGTTGTCCGTTGATGAATTTGCTCGCATCGGAAAACCCTTAGAGTGTAAGTCATTCACATATGTAAATTATTTCACATTGAAACAAACCTATTTTAGATTGGAAAGAAAAAGATAACAATTTTCAAAAAAAGGGACCTTTGTGGTGTTCAATTTGTAAACCAGGTGTTATTATATCATTTATTTTAGTGGCTTCAGAGTCTGGACTAAATTGTAAAGTTACTACTTTGAAATTTCAAATTTATAAACATTTTTATTACTCTCTCCCAAAGGCTCAAAAACATTATACGTATCAAATAATAATGACCAGCAAATAGTTTAGGATTCATTTTTGTGAGAGCTTTTATGCACTCTATAAAAATTTTAGATGTAAACTATCGTAGTCCATATCAAAAGCATTCGCTTACGATTGTTGAAATGGATTTTTGTTTAAGCATTCTAGGTTGATGTTTGTTTGGGAAAAATGCACGAAAATAGAGTGACAAAACAAACTTCATTTGCATATTAGTTAGAAATTGGAAAACTCGAAGAGTTATACCAATCTGTGATTTAAGTTTTGCCAGCGTGTGATGTATTAAGGTAACCTAAATGTTGAAAAGCGTTGATGCTATCCCTAATGCTCAGCTATGCACAATTTCAAGTCTGAGAACAAATGTCTAAAACGGACAAAAATATGGTGTCTTTAAGAAAGCTTCTGGGTTTTGTTTTTTTTTTGTTTTTTTTGTTTTGTTTTTTTTAGTGAACTGTAGACTTTCAACACGATAGTATTGCTTTGGGTAAAGTCGCATTCTAAATCGAGATAGATCTTGATGTGTCTATTTAAATTTTGTGTATTCTGGGAATACTGACATCCGATTATTTCCTGGTATATCTATAAATAGAAATAGAAGGCGAATCATAAATCGTTCAATCAGTAATTATGCCTTTTATAGTGATTTGATGAACGATAACCACCTGTAATGATAGTGTCCGTACATTAGTTATCTTCAGGGTTAACATGATTATTTTTTGTTTCCAAGTGCTGAAGCCCCAAAACTATTATTAGAATAATATTGGTTCTTCTGTTGATTTATAAATTATCAGCCTCAAACTAAAAATCTACATTAATCTAGTCAACAGCTCTGAGGTGTGCCCAACAGAAAAAAAAGCGCAAAAAAAAAACCCCAGATCCAGACGAACACAGTGCGGTCTGTGTAAAAATGACATAAATGCTAAGATTAAAATGTATAATTTTATAAAGCAGAACATAATACTTAAGTCGAGAACAATCTATGAGGCCGACTTAGAGATATCACAGTTAATATAAAAAGTGTAAATTTTGCGAAGAGAAATAACAAACACGTCCGGGAATCGGAAAAAGAAAATAATAAAATACATGCTGGAATAATCATCGTACGCACTCAGTTCAACTGCGGAGGTGTTTCGCGCTTGCCATCGGTTTATTAATTTGAGATGTTATCTTCATCATCAAATTCTTGATGACAGTCCTCAAATGTCATGGCGCTACAGGAATAACTATTAATCAAGTAGAATATCCAAAAACACTGCAGAACATTAATGTACGTCTGACTATAAAAAAAAAAGTTTAAAAAAAACTGCGCCTGGCTGTGATGGATCAGATGTTTCAAATTGCATATCGATGTTATTTTATCAAAACAAATGTTTAAATTTTGGAAAAAGTTTTACTAACGATTCATGCCAATTAGGGTAAAAAAAAATAATTCTATTTTTTTCCACAACTGCATCTTGTTGTCCATTTTCCATCTTTGATGTGTCAGGCCGGATTGGTAGATATTGTCTAAGGATTTGGAGGCCATTGGATCGCTTCTGTATGCCTCAGACTTTTCTAAAATACTCTTGAATTTGTATCATATAAAATTGAGCAAACACTAATTTAAAAATTTTATTACCAAGGGCTGCTTTCAAATTCCCATCTCAAGTTCTTTGACCTCTCGAATCCAATTTAAAAAAAGATGGCGTTATCTGGTGCTCGGTGTTGGCAAAAAAGAGGGAACAATTTTGGACTTTCTGTTTACAAAATTGTCACGGCGATTAGTTCCAATATATAAAATACGTTGAACATATCATTCAATGTCTTTTCCTAGCATGTTTACGGGGGAAATTTACGTTTCTTTTATTGGTCAAAAAAGACTTTCTATTTTAGACCAAAGGCATCTCAAGTGAAAATCTAAACTTCCGTATCAAATATGTTTTATCTTTGTGTATTGAGCAGAAAGGATAGTGTTATGAAGTCTCGCTTAAATGGAAGAAAGAGTGATGTCAATTATGGTTATTAAAGTCTGAGAACAACAGGAGTCAAACTTTATCACCTCTAATGCGCAACGTATGTCGTGAGCTGTAGTCACAACATATTACGGCTGCCATTTAGAGCAAGATTGCCTTTAAAATTAAAAAAAAAATTAAATGCACCTGGGACACTCGCTGTAGAGCGACAATAAACTGAAACTTGTTTTGAACAAATAACTGAGCGTAACTAAGGGGAATAGATTTTGTTTTCTATTCCTATTGTAAAGAAGATAGAAAGTTCCGCATGGCATATATCAGAATGTACTTAATATAATAGCCATCCATAAAAAATTGATAAAATGAGGGTGATTTTTGTTGTAACAGTACCATGGAACGGAAAAAAAAAAATTCGCTTCCTTTGGAAGTGGTGACTTTTGTATTGCATCAATAAATTATGCTATTCCCTACAGATAAGTGAATAAGAGGTGTGACAACTTTTGGAGCAGTTTGGTTGTAAAAAGTTAAAGTAAATTGTCACTGAAAGCGGTATCATGTTGTGACATCATAGACATATATGTATATATATATATATATATATATATATATATATATATATATATTTAAACTGCCATGGTTTGATAGGATTATTGCTGAACAATCCTTTGGAAATTTCAAAATTAAATTTGATATTTTTTTTAAATCAGCCCTGCAGATTTATCTTGTTTTTGTAAATCAGGAAAATATAAATATACACGATTTGTCCAGGTACTCCCATATTGGCCCGACTAAATTATCTTCTGTCATACAAACCTTCTTTAACAAGATGAGAGCGTATTCTGTGAATTTAAAAAAAAAACATTTAAGGGTGGATAAAGATACACAAGCACTCGAGTGTCATAAAAGAGAAAGAGTGTGAAAGTGAGTGAGTTAAAGAAGAGAGAGAGAGAGAGAGAGAGAGAGAGAGAGAGAGAGAGAGAGAGAGAGAGAAGTATATTATAATAATGAAAAGTGTACACACATCACACTTTCTGATCGCGAATTTGCCATTCTTCCCCCAACCTGACAGATTCGAAAGACTCAGTTAAGGTTCCTCTTGATATCATCAATAAAAAAAATTAATTTGGCTCTATCCTTGACCCCGACAACTGTGTAGGACTCTATTTGAAAGTAATTTTTTTTTTGCAACCGAATGGTTAAATTATATTTTTTTTCAACATTCATCGCAACACTAATCAACAAAGTAGCTCCTCTCAAAATTATCACCATAATAGCCAATAATAAAACCATTTTCACCACCAAAGCCACGATGCCATCACCTTCACACCCAAGGCCATCACTGACGTTATTATTACCACTGCATTATTATCATTGTCTTACCTATATTCAATTGTTTCCAACAAATCACTCATTATGCTATATAATCAAACAAAGGAATAAAACAAAACTGAACTATTTTACGCCAGTTCCATTTTTCTCTTTCTTGATGTTTAATTGGTGTTTTTGTTGATGTTAGGGCGGCACCAAGTAGTGCGAGGAATGAACTCCTCGCTGCTGCATTCTAGTGTTAAAATAGGCCAAGGAGTTGAAGACCAATCACGAGTGACATGTCTCTGGAGCATTTACTTTGGATTGGATCAGGGGGGGAAAAAACAACTTAATAGCATTTTCTTCTAAAAACTAACATATATTGAGTGATTGAAAATTTAAGAATAATATAGAAAAATGCGTGTTTGCCATATAGTGTTTTGAATCATGATGTTTTTCCATTAATTAATACGTATTTTAAAAGGCATTTTTTTATTTTAGAATGCCAAAAATGCAAAACTTTACAACGCCGATTGTTTTAAGGATAGCAAAAGATTTGAAAAGAAAAAAATAAAAGGTTAGATTTATTGAATCGCGATAAGTTGATAAAATGTATGTAATGCATTTCATGCATTCAGATACATTATTACGCTATGTTTGCTCTAAGATGGATTCTTCACTTTCGGTTGACTAGTCTTTCTGTCCTAATTATGAATTGCTTTTGTTCTCGCAATTTTGAAGTAATTCTACCAATAACATGGATACTGCTATGTACCTCAAGCCATCGTTTATCGTATGTTAACAGATGAGGACTGTGGCATAACCATGAAAAGTCGATAATTTAACTGGTTAGGTAGCAGTACCTAAGCACTGTGTAATCACAAACTATTCTGCTATTCATTTTGGTCTGTCCCACTTAATGGAAAGCTTACGAAACGTGACATGAGGCGTGAAATGACTGTTTCTATAGCTTTACTGATCATTAAAGCTCATAGATGAGTTCGAGCAAAACCATGCAATAGTCAATCAGTACCTTTCTTCATAGATGAGTTCGAGGAAAACCATGCAATAGTCAATCAGTACCTTTCTTTTCGCGAGTAACAAAATGCTTTCAAAACAATTTGTGTCAGCGGGGAGCAAAGGATGAACAGGAATTTGATATGAAAAAATTATAACCGTCAAACTGTTCACGTTAGTTCTTTAAACTGGTAATGAAAATACAAGAGGAAAAAACATGAAATATTTGCGTGCAATAGTTTCATTGATTTAACCTGAGCATAGACCAAGAGGCGGTGTAAACGTAAATTACGTTTTACTTATTTTTCTCATCCGTTCTTTTTCGGCGTTTATTTGAATGGATATGTTTCACGTAGTTACTAGTTATATCTTCGTTCGTACAATTTTTTAACGAGAAAAAATTCGAAAAAAAAATTTTAAAAAGCCCAACAATGCCTTGGTATCTAAGAAAATATTCGCATTTATTAATGTGAAAACACATGAAAATACCAAATACAATCAATTCAAGGTTGTGCATTGATCGAACAAATGCCTGTAATGTGTATCAAACGTGACTTCTGCAAAACACTGAGCAAGCTCTTCATGCAGAAGGGGAACGAGAGAAAAACCATGCATATCTTTTATTAAACAGGATAAAATGATAAGCCTTAACAGTTGAACGAACCATTATTCTCGGTTTCTACCGTTCACTTTACTGCTCATTAAATAACAATGATTAGAAATGGCATTTGATGATATTTAAGTATCATTAAAACTTTTCATCAATGTCTTAAAACAACTCAAATACTAACTTTACTGCTCATTAATAAAGCAAATATAACAATGATTAGAAATGGCATTTGATGATATTTAAGTATCATTAAAACTTTTCATCAATGTCTTAAAACAACTCAAATACTAACTTCAGCTGTAATTCTCTCTCTCTGTCACATGGTCTTTCTCACACACACACACACACATGAACTCTCTCTCTCTCTCTCTCTCTCTCTCTCTCTCTCTCTCTCTCTCTCTCTCTCTCTCTATCTCTCTCACTCTCTTCTCTCTCTTGTTATCTTTCAATTTTTACGCTTCTTTCTTTTTCTCCGTAGACCTATATTTAATTTATTCTTTGAGCAACCGTTAAAAGAAAGGATTTAAAGTTACTTGGTTCTTTAAACTATTTAAGCTGCCTTTTGCAAGTTTTATTTGACGAAATTAAGGATGTTTATATCGTACTTATCCTCTATTGGAACACGTCATAATTTTTAGTCATACAATTTATACTTTAACTAGTTCGCATTTTTTTTCTTTTCACAATTCCATATTGCCTCGTCCTTTTCCTCTTTCTTCCTGGGCTAATATTTTCCTCTCTCTCTCTCTCTCTCTCTCTCTCTCTCTCTCTCTCTCTCTCTCTCTCTCTCTCTCTCTCTCTCTCTCTCTCTCTCTCTCTCTCTCTCCCTCTCACACTCTCTCTCTTTGTCTCTTTCTCACTCTCTCACTCTTTCTCTCTCTCTATCTCACTCTCTCTCACTCTCTCTCTTTCTTCTCTCTCTATCTATCTCACTCTCACTCTCTCTTTCTCTCTCACTCTCTCTCTCTCTTTCTCTCTCTCTGGCTTTTGCTGAAATCGAATAAAAACAGTGCTGACGCCGTAAGAAACGTAAATGGTGGAGATCGCGAAGAGGTAGCCAGCAAACTAGCTGTATTAATTCTTTTTTTTTTGTCCCGTGGTTATAAAATTGTGTGCCTTTGTCCCTTTTAGACTCAGTAAACTAGACAGACTTCACACAACCACTTAAAACATCATGAACCCTTTAAATGATCTAATAAGCTCAATGTACATTCTGATGATCGTCTCGGGAGTACAACTATGGCAAATAATAAAAAAAAAATATCACCGGCATTACTCTGTGTTTCCCCGGGACTCAACAATTAGGCATATCGACGACAGTAACGAGGCTACAATCAACTCAAATGACCTTTTAGAGAACACTTGAAATCGATACAAAAACAATAGAGCAGACGAAAAAAGATCGCCTTACACAAATATATGAATATAACCGAAACAAAACAAACGCTCAAAGAGAGCAAACAAGGAAGACAAACATAGCATTTAGTTTCTCCGAGATATAAATATCATACCCCATCTTTTGTTTAAAGCTATGTAACTTTAATACTTGTCATAGAGAGCGTAACGAAAATCGGAAAAAAATTAGACACTTTATATAGTCAAACTTGGAAACTGAGACAAAAGATCAATTAAGGTCAAGGCGATCTGCTAGAGTAAACATGAAAACTAATCTGATTGAAACACTCCCCTAGAGAGTTTTAACTCTACAAATAGAGAGGAAATGAGTTTTCCTCTGATGTCAGCTTCATAATTTGCATATTCAGTGGTGAAGCCCATATCTCCTAAGTTAACAATCTTTGGGATACTCGTTAGCAAGTACTTTTTATCACAATCAAACGTTTCTGAACAGGGGAAAATAGCCTTCCCGTGAAATATAAATAATACTATTCGATGCTTGAAATATTTTTTCAAAATCGTCAAATGCCTTATTGCTATATCTGCGAGCAAGCCTACCAGTGTTTGGAAAAAAGAAACTGAATGGAAAGAAAGCTAAAAACTGATGTTACCTAAGTAACTGATGTTTAGACAGAATTTTATTGAATCTTAAGAAATAATTGTAAGATCATTACGAAAGATAAGACAGAAAAACGCTTTTGTTTCTTGAAATTGCTTATTACGAGCAAATGCGTATGTGTTATATAATATACTTAAGAGTATCACAGTCAAATATACAAGGCTTTGAAATATTTTATTAATTTTTACAGTCAGATTTGACTCTTTTGTGATACAGTACTTCTCCACTACTGATACACTCTCAAAAGATATAGATACACGGGATCTCAATTTGACGCGCTCATTAAACTAGAAGCATCTTGGTTTTATGCAGATTTAAAAACTGAGAGAATCAAATCGAAGATTGCGTTTTTATCTAAAATGTTTACACAGTTTTCCGTGATATGTGTCGTTGTGTATGTAAAGGTTTGAAAAACACACTATCAAACAAACCTCAATCGATTAATTATAAATTTCTCTCTCTCTCTCTCTCTCTCTCTCTCTCTCTCTCTCTCTCTCTCTCTCTCTCTCTCTCTCTCTCTCTCTCTCTCTCTCTCTCATTCATTCATTTTTTTTCTGTTTCCCACCCTCTCAATAGAAATAGAAACGATTTTGTGCTGAGAGGACTGAATGTTAAAATTTCATAATTTTCCAATTCTTTATACTTGATCATCATCATTGATGAAAACAGAATGTACGTTTTGAACTTTTCTTTTACAAATTTAAACTCGCCAGTATACGTTAGGGATAGTTCGAATAATCCAAGTGCTCTTGGTTTAATTTCAACTCCGTCAATATTTCAGATTTTGTACTCACTGAACAAATTTATCAGTCGCTAACCACTTGAAAAATCCGTATGTTTTTACACAATCGTTCCTCTTACTATTAAAATTACTTTAGTTGTACAATGTATTTCTAGGCATTGACAATACTTGATTGAAAATTCCACTTGCATTGGTCGCTTAACAAGCTGATCAAAAGTTCTTGATGTGTAAAGTAGCTGGCAAAAGAAAATATTTAATGCCACCGACCCACTAATGTACATGCATATATGTACAACTAGCTCCTTCTTGAGGCTTACTCTCAAGGTCCGATCTTAGCAGATTTTGTACTTGTGCAGACAGAAATCGTGAGGGCAAAGCAACAAACAACTCTGTGGATAATGATACGGTGTATAGAATAATATGATTTACTTTATTTGCTATTGCAACCAAACCATCATTATTCCTGAAAAAAAAAAACTCATCATTCAAATGATTCTATCTCTTATTCCAAGAGCGATTCGTTAAGAAATATACGGACATTAAATATCATTTGTGAACACGGGATATAAGGCAACTGCAATAGAGCTTAGAGACCGAGGGAAGTTACATATTTATTTTAGAGAGAGCAAAGAGAGAGTGAGCTAGTGTGTGTGAATGTGTGTGAGAGTGAGAGAGAGAGAGAGAGAGAGAGAGAGAGAGAGAGAGAAACGTGTTGGTTTCATATTTGCTTAATTTTCATAAACGCTCAGGGAGACTGGGATGAGATTAAATAAAAATTCTCTTCCTAACCATCATACCACGATCCTAGTTTGTGGTTGCGCGTTGCACGAAAGTAAACCAGAATGTCGTTAGTGTTGGTTGGGTCGACAAACAGGTTTTACTGTTTAATGAGGTAGGTCGACGGACATTATCAGTGTTTGTAGCTTTGATCTCAATGCTCTCGCCCTCTTCACACCGCAAATACCTAACGCATTGTTTGTAAATTTTTTCTTCTGCAAACCTCAGAAAACGGTTATTGTATGCAGGCAAAAGGTTTCGATTATAACCGTTTTCCAATCTCGGATTTTAGGTTCAACTTCATGATAAATTGAATCGAGCCAGAAATGGATGAAGTGCGAGGACCACCCTTGTCCTAAATGACAAGGTTTGGCTTTTGTCTCACGAAACCAAACATCCGACAAACACTGCAGGCGGTGGATGAAGTGCTTTTCAGACCAAGATCCCTTGGGACTGCCTATTGTAATTGCGTCACGAACCGACGTATCACACTTAGTGAGGGCAGCGGCCACATAAAGTTTTAGTTTCATAGATAGCTAGCGTTAAACGTCACCACGAGTGTGTGTGTTAATTTCAATTACAAATAGATTGCGGTTGACATTAATTTAATCTAGCTCAGCTATTGCTGATTATAAGTTTTGCAGATTGCCACAAAAAATTTTTTTTTTAATCTTTGCTATATATCTTAAATTATCTCTCCTCTCTTTCTCTCTCTCTCTCTCTCTCTCTCTCTCTCTCTCTCTCTCTCTCTCTCTCTCTCTCTCTCTCTCTCTCTCTCTCTCTCTCTCTCTCACTCCTTCATTGTTCCAAATTAAAAAGCATTACTTGTAGCTTATGATGCAGTTTGTAAGTTTCAAAATTTCACTTACAAACATTATTTCTTCAAACATCCGGTTTTTGATAGTCTTATCTTCGATGCAATTAAAAATGTGGTATCTTTTCAGATTTTTAACGCTGCGGTTCATAATTTTCAGAACATCAACACCATTGCCAATGCTTACTTGACTAATTCCCCGTCAAAGGTGGTTGCAACAATTAGTATTGGTAGTAAAAGACAGTATGAGTAGTTACAGTAGTGGTGGTAGTAGTAGTAGTAGTAGTAGTAGTAGTAGTAGTAGTAGTAGTAGTAGTAGTAGTAGTAGTAGTAGTAGTAGTAGTAGTAGTAGTAGTAGTAGTAGTAGTAGTAGTAGTAGTAGTAGTAGTAGTAGTAGTAGTAGTAGTAGTAGTAGTAGTAGTAGTAGTATTAGTAGTAGTAGTAGTAGTAGTAGTAGTAGTAGTAGTAGTAGTAGTAGTAGTAGTAGTAGTAGTAGTAGTAGTAGTAGTAGTAGTAGTAAGTAAGTAAGAATTATAAGAGCTAGAATTTTAGGTAGATGTTTGTGCGTCCAATGGCAAGTGAGGTGCTTCCGGATTTAATTGTTGTTTTTGGTGCGATCTGGACTTTCCCAATCAAGATTGCAAGACACTCAGGGAGGCTTAGTAAATACCTTCGCCATGAAACTCTCTTTTTAAGGAGTGTTGTGGCGTATTGGTATAAGCTATGTTCTCTCTGAGTAGCAAGGCGACGGGTGCAGAAGCATCTATTAATCGATGGTTCTAACCCCACTTATTCAAACATTTTCGGTCATTTTCACTTAAAGCCTTGTTCTAACCACTGCTGAGCACTACCTAAAATTCTGGCTCTTATAATTCTTACTTATAATTTACTCCTCCTGATCTATAGTAGTAGTAGTAGTAGTAGTAGTAGTAGTAGTAGTAGTAGTAGTAGTAGTAGTAGTAGTAGTAGTAGTAGTAGTAGTAGTAGTAGTAGTAGTAGTAGTAGTAGTAGTAGTAGTAGTAGTAGTAGTAGTAGTAGTAGTAGTAGTAGTAGTAGTAGTAGTAGTAGTAGTAGTAGTAGTAGTAGTAGTAGTAGTAGTAGTAGTAGTAGTAGTAGTAGTAGTAGTAGTAGTAGGAAAAATAGATTTATTAGTGGTAGTTGTTGTGGTGGTGGTGGTGGTAGTCATGGTGGAAGAAGTAATATTCGTAGTTTATTGTTGTTATAGTTATGCATTTACATGCCCCCTACATTAGATACAGAGATTTTTGGTCCTACGTTTTGAAGATATTGTGACCGGGCCAACGCTTTAATATCCCTGCCTTCGTTGCACAGCCATGTAAAATCAAGGCAAACCCCAATCTTGGCTTAGCATCGCGCGCCATGACCTATCGGGTTTAGTTATTATTAAATTTTTAATGTCGACGTGCGTTCGGTACCATAGGTAATTGTTGGGTGGAAGGGACGTCTACCTGTTAGCTCGGAGTGGTGACCTGTATGGCGCATGAGCGAAAGGAAGCAAGATAGAGAGATATAGAGAGACAGATGAAGAAAAAGGCTAGAGATATTGAAATGAGAGTTACCGAAGGTACCGAAAGAAAAAAGAGAAGTAGAGAATTAGCGCAGTAGTGGGCAACGGGACACATTGTGATAGAGAACTAAGAGAGAGGCAAGGAGAGCAAGCATTGGTGCCTGAGGAGGAGGCAGAGAAACAGGAAGAGCCAGAGAGACAGCGAAAGGAGCGTGCTTAAACAAGGGGAGGAAGAAAATAGTTTGTAATGCAATCCAATGCACGATATAAAGAGATGGGCAGATAAAAAGTGGAGTGTGTCAGAGAGCATGATCAACAATCGAAACAAAATAGAAAGAGAGAGAGAGAGAGAGAGAGAGAGAGAGAGAGAGAGAGAGAGAGAGAGAGAGAGAGAGAGAGAGAGAGAGAGAGAGTTTTAGAAAGGCTACCTCAGCGGCGAATAAGAAAACTGAAAGTACCAGAAGCAGTTGAAAGAAAGGTATGAAGGAATTTAAAAAGAAGTAATCAAAAAATAAAAATAAATAAGATTAGAGAACCCCAATGGTGGAGAATAACTCATATAACAAAGGCAGATAAAATTAATACTACATTTTGGAATGGTCGATGCCTGCGAAAGTCAGGCGCCCTTGGCAGCGTTGTATTTTTAATCGAAGTCTAGGCTTGCTCAAAGTAAACCGAGCATGGCATCGCCCCCTATCGCGCAGTCCCCGGCTGTCATACGTCAGTTCTGCGTAAACAAAAAAACAATCCCAAACATCCCACAACCTGGGGAACCAACTTAAACGAATGATTAGGACTCACATAGCTTTTTAGACGAAACTGTGATACGAAGGATATTTATTTCAATACTAGCTACTATTTACATGTGCATAACGTTGTTAAAAGAAAAACAGGTAAGAAGATCATCTTAGTAGTGAGAAAAACAAAGATAAACAAGAAATCAGCGAACATTTCAATCAATAAAAGACAGTTTTGGCTTTATATTTAAAGTACAGTAATACCTTTACCTGTAGTCTGTTGTGTACTACCATGTCAGCTAATTTCACTATAGTGATCGCTTAACTATTGTTAAGATTACTGTTGAAATAAAATATTATAATTCTTTGTTGTAAATTTTATATTTTTTTATCATCACCATCATCATCATCATCACCACCATCATCATCATCATCATCATCATCATCATCATCATCATCATCATCATCATCACCATCATCATCATCATCACCATCATCATTATCATCATCATCATCATTATCATCACCATCATCATCATCATCATCATCATCATCATCATCACCATCATCATCATCATCATCATCATCATCATCATCATCATCATCATCATCATCATCATCATCATCACAATCATCAGCTCGTGCTGCATTAGAGTGCTCTTTGAACTCGACCCAAGAACGGTTCACAGATTATAGAACTACCTAGTCTATGGGGAAAAAAGCTTACTTACCAAAATGTTTCAAGAGTGAAGATAACGAGGATGGTGTTTAGGATAATTATTATATGACTAAAATGAGAACATATATAACAATGAAAACAATAAATCAAATTCAAATAAATAATACTACCAGTTACAATGTGGTGATGGTGGCCATCGCTATATTATCGCTGCAGTGGTGGTGGTAGTGGTATATTTAGAGGAGTCACACGATTGGGTTTATTATAAGTTTGAATTATAAGAGCTAGCGTTTTAGGCAATGCTCAGCAATTAAGCTTTGAGTGATAAGATCGAAAAGTGTTTCCCATTGTGGGATTGATTTATAGATACATCGGCATCATCCGCCATGTCAATGGAAGAGAGCATGGCTTATAGCAATACACCACTACAGTGGCATCTATAAATCGATTGTTCGATTCCCACAACAACAATAATTTTCTATCGTTTTCACTCAAATCCTAATCCAAATCACTGCTTAGTTATTCTTAAAACTCTAAGTTTTATAATTCATATTTATAGATAGAAGTAGTAGTAGTAGTAGTAGTAGTAGTAGTAGTAGTAGTAGTAGTAGTAGTAGTAGTAGTAGTAGTAGTAGTAGTAGTAGTAGTAGTAGTAGTAGTAGTAGTAGTAGTAGTAGTAGTAGTAGCAGTAGTAGTAGGCATTATTAAAAAATGGATAAACATATTTTGACATAGATGCTTACGCCGTATTCATATGTTCTTAACGCACAAACACCACTTTCCCCAAATTATTTATACTTATCTAGTACATAAGAATGGCCACTAGTTCTACAACCAATATTCCTGCTGCTACTGCTGCTGCTGCTGCTGCTACTACTACTACTACTACTACTACTACTACTACTACTACTACTACTACTACTACTACTACTACTACTACTACTACTACTACTACTGGCATTATTAAGAAATGGATAAACATATTTTGACATAGATGCCTACACCGTAATTATATAATCTTAACGACAAACACCACTTTCCCCAAATTATTTATACTTATCTAGTACGGTGGCCACTAGTTCTACAACCAATATTCCTGCTGCTGGTGCTGCTACTATTACTACTACTACTACTACTACTACTACTACTACTACTACTACTACTACTACTACTACTACTACTACTACTACTACTACTACTACTACTACTACTACTACTACTACTACTACTACTACTACTACTACTACTACTACTACTACTACTTATGTAGCTGATAAGTATCAATAATTTGGGGAAAGTGGTGTTTGTGCTATAAGATTATATGATTACGGTGTAGGCATCGATGGCAAGATATGTTTATCCATTTTTTTTAATAATGCCTTCTGTAAACAATTTTTCTATAATTTTTCCGTATCTCAGGTGAAGATTTGACTCTTTCGCATAATTTTTGAAGAAAATGTGGGTCTGTATTTGTCCTATTTGCAGCCGATGATGTGATATAGAAAAATAAAGTTGGTGTTTATTGATGTCAATGAAAAGATCAGAAATAAGATATAAAGAATCACCACATTATTTCATAGAATTTTCTAGGGTAATTTTTTCCTATATGTCTTTCAATATTTTGTAATGTTTTTTTTTTCTATTTTAAAGACCTCTCTGTCATGGAGTTAAAAGGAATGGATTTTTACCCTTTATGTTTAGATTTCAGTCACAGGCCAAATCACAAATATCATTTATAAATTAATCGGCTGCAACAAACCCAAGTTGACGTACTTTAAAGACAAGATGTTATGTTAAAGTGTTATATTCTATCTTTGTTCTTGAAACAAATGCAGGGAATTTCTCCAATTAGATCTTTATCTACCTGGTCTGACTCTAAGGTTTCATTGACTAGGATCATAGAAACACGCAAAAATTTAAGATTGTAAGGAAAAGCCTGTAAAACAGCAGAGAATTTGTATTTTTCCTCAAACTGCTATGTAAGTTTTATATTTAGAGAATCAAGCTAAAATTCAAATATTCAAGGTGACGATAACAGGAGGAAAAGGATGGTACATGTGAGACTCGGAAACAATTATGTGTATAAAATTGTATGTGAAGAAAAAAAAATAAAATAATTTTTTTGCTGTCAATGTGTACATTTCAAGAATATTTAAATATCATTAGACTTGAGAAAGGACGAGAAAGAAAACAAATGCTTTCTCTTGATATCTTTCTCCTCTTCCCTTCCCTCCCCTTCGCACTCTCTCACTCTGCTTCTCTCATTCACACCCTCATTGTACGATTTATGTAACGTAGTAAAAAAAACAAGATTTGACTTCTACTTCTAATATATGTTACATTTTTGCTTATCCTATGAATCAAGTAAATAATGTTAAATTTCAGCATCAAGGTGAGTGTAACATATTAAGTGACCAGTTCTTATTGACTAAACAGAGGTGGGAACAAAGAGCTCTTGCTCCATTCAGTCCTCTAAACAGATATTTTTGGCTTTGAATAAACCACAAATACTCGTTATTAAGGAGATGTTTGCGTAGCCAAACTTTGAAAATAGATAATTTTACATTTTTCAACTTCCATTTAACTGTTTAGATTGTGGGGCGGGGGGAGGAGGTTTTTTTTTTTTTTTTTGTTTGTTTGTTATTTAGTTGTCTAACACTTTTCGTCTCCTGCTTTTGCTTCCGCGCCCGCTACCCCTGGTGGCTAAAGCATCCGCCACAATATCCACATAAACATGCTTGGCAGGTTGAAGCCCCACAGCGTCGTTAGAAGAGTCTCGCCTTTTCAGCTTCATCCTGTGCGACGAGACTTTAAATTTGATGTGTAAAAGGTTATGCTATCACCGCATCCCAGCAGTTGATTCCATACGAGATCATACTTGATATTATAAAAATCTAAAAACATTTCATAGAAGCTTCATTTAATTTGAAAGGTTTGAATCTTCGCAGAGAATACATTTTTAGATTCAATTTTGTGTATAGACTAACCTCATGGATGAAAGGTAAGAGAGAAACTCAGAGAGACAGACAGAGACAGAGATACAGAGACAGAGAGAGAGAGAGAGAGAGAGAGAGGGAGAGAGAGAGAGAGAGAAAATAGGAAAAATGAACGAGAAATAGAAAACTATATAAAAATTGAGAGGAAGAATTTAAGAAAAATGGGAAAGAAGTTAAAATTGGAATAGTATGTGAATTAGACCAAGCAATTTTGCTGAAAAACTAGAACTATTTTCGCCAACCTCTGCCTCTACTCATCTGGTAACAATGCCTTTTTTATTCTTTTTCTCTCTACAGTTTATATAAAATTGTTAGTCATCCAACAAATATAAATTTTTTTTTTAATTTCATACGCGGAGGAACAGTTGCGTTATAAACCTGAGTTCTATTATTTATATTAAAATTTATGAATTAAGTCATTCAGAATGAGGGCATTTTTTGACCAGTTATACCAAAATGAAGCCTCTTTTTTCCCATAACAATTTTCACAGATTTAAAAAAAGAATTCCAGGCAATCTGTCACTTAAGAGCCGAAGATGAGCAAATGGAAATTATCTACTCTCTCAACAAAAGCTAGATTTAAAGGAATGAACGACACGGAGAAGAAATTCAAGGTTATAGATGCATTTCAAGAGGTAAGGAATATATATATATATATATATAGAGAGAGAGAGTCAGAGACACACAGATAGATAGAAAGATAGGTAGATGGATAGACTGATAGATATAGATGCAAATGACTAGGTTAAAAAAAAGCTAGATAAATCAATAGATAAAAAGAGAAAAGGGAAGGGTGGAAAGGGTGATGTCTCATATGATTATATAAACAGATAAATAGATGTATATTTATATATATATAACATATATGTATATATACATATGTGTGTGTGTATATATATATATATATATATATATATATATATGGATAAGGATGAATAGCTAGATAAAGATTTAAATAAGAAGAGAAAAAAAAGAGGGAGAGAGAAAGAAAGAGAGAGGGAGAGAGAGAGAGAGAGAGAGAGAGAGAGAGAGAGAGAGAGAGAGAGAGAGAGGGGGGGGGGGGGGGGGGGCAGGAGAAGTGGGAAGTTTAAATTATTTCCAAAAAAGTCAAGGGGGGTAAAATAAACGTACATATAAAAGTAAGGAGATTGTTTTAACCTTATAGAGAGTCATTCAGTGCAGACGGAATATAAATCATAAAACTTTTATCTATGTTAGCCCCTTACGAATAGGCATTTTATTTCTATGATCTTAACATTTTTTAAGCAAAACAGTTTTTTACTTGTCGGTGTGTTGATATTTATGCATTTTTTAGATGGATCTTGTTCCACATTTATTTTACTGCTTTTTGAATGTTGTTACTGCAAAACGCAAAACAAAGAAGTTAAAACAAATTTATCACGGTTCTGTTTTACACAGCTGTCATCGTTCAATTATTTAAAACCAACCCACAATTGGATTTTAAATTATCAAACTGTGACATGCACCAACCAGAACCATATTGCCATTACCTTCAGCCTTTCTACGCAATGTGCGGTATATATGCATTAACTGTCCACGTTTTATAAAGTAATAAGATCCAATTTCTAAATCGCAGTAAAAATAATTATTATACTCTTTCTTCTCAAAAAACATGATAAAATAAAGTGCAGACGATTTTCTACTGACCATCAAACTTTATAGAGAACAATAGTAAACTACCAAAATAATTTAGTTTCTTCTAACAGCCCATTAACATGTTAGCACAAAGATACTAGAATTCGTGCAAGGCACTGAACGTCTTGGAACTTTTTAGTAAAATTATAGTAGACTCAGATTATAAGGGTTTAGAGTGTATTTTATTCGGATAGTCCCTTTTTGGTGACTTAATTTCTGTCACCCTTTTTTTTTCTTACATGGTGTTCTAAAATTTGCTTCTTTTTTATTATTGAGTAAATCATAAAATGTTGAATGAAGTCTAACTTACGCCGAATTGAATTCACGGCTCTTAAAGGAAAGTTGAGACATTAAACGTCTCAAGATTATTGTAAAGAGTGTTAAAATCAAAATCCCTACAAGTAGTTCTATATTATTCCAGGATGAAATTGTCAACAGTAAAACATTCCCTAAATTTCCCTTGCAACCAAAGAATGTCGGTAAATAGATTTTGGTATTTTTATTTATGCCTGTATTAAGCATTTCTTCATCTGCATTTTTATTTAAAAAGCATAATCTACATCTTAACCGAGTGTGAAGCAACAAGTTAAATTATAAATAAAAAATGTTTAGGCATTGCTAAAGAAGATCTAGCTAAAAGTTTTATTCGCTCAATTGTATTGAGCAAATTATAATTAAAAAAAAATAGACGTTTTTTTTTTGTTTTTTTTTAATTTTGGGTTTTAGTATTCATATTTTATCATTATTGAAAATAA
Source organism: Elysia crispata (assembly GCA_033675545.1). Classification (NCBI taxonomy): domain Eukaryota; kingdom Metazoa; phylum Mollusca; class Gastropoda; family Plakobranchidae; genus Elysia; species Elysia crispata. The sequence continues at coordinate 732,391 of JAWDGP010004075.1, read as the reverse complement.
CCTCTTTCAAAAAAAAAGGAAATAAGTATATGATTGTTTACTTTTAAACAGAAGAAAATTAAAAATATATAGATGATAAAGTTTCATATGGATAGATCTAATGGTGGATATGCTATGAAATACTGGGGACAGAAAAGTACTTTTCGTGCATTTGTGTAGTAATATATCGGAGTGGTTACGAAATTTGAGGTGTTCGAAATTATAATTTTGTGTCCCGATAATCTGTTGCATCCTATATTCTGTAATAATTCCGCCAACAGAGTGTACAAACATCGCTACCTTTCTCGTGGATGCTTAGACCATCCGAGGCTCTCACAACTGCCTTATATGGTTTCTTTGAAGCGCCGCTTTATTTTGTCTCGAAAATATATTTTTCTTTATATAATTGAGCAAACCCACTTGTGAGCAATAGACTTTGATTTGATAACGTGTTAATCAAGGCATAATCCAACATAAGCTAAATTTTTCCTATACTGTTTACCGCGTTTATCCTGCAATGTTTCTACAAAGTTCCTTTTGCTCATCCTCTCTGTGACACTATAAATAATTGCAGTGGACATAGTTGGGATTCTATTTTTTATACCATTACTACTTTGGATTTTTGCAATTATTTTGTTTCGTGCTTCTGAAATCAGATGGCAACATCCGCAAAGTTTATAATGCACGCTATTTTTAATGGTTCCTGTTTATTGATGTTATGTCATCAATGATCAAGCAAACGTCTCCTTACTTTCATGATGTTTTCATGATTACCATTTTTCTTCTTAAGAGCTTCCTTTTTAGTCTGTCTTGTAGACAGTGATTTCTATTATACCAGTCGTAAGAATAAAATAGGCGGAAAAATTTAAGAAAAATTTAGATTCTAGGCTAGAGCTTTGCAAAGGTCTTTCTATTGTCTCTATTACCTAAAAGGCTCCTTGCTATCAAGAGAATGAAGGATGTTTTTTTTTTTATTTCGCATGAAGAATTAATCTGACCTTTCCGAACCACGATACCACAAAGCTACACTCAATAGTACCATACAACGTTATGTAATCAGTTGAAATCGACGTATGAAATCTCGGTGCCCAGGAACAGTTTAATTTTTCCCCTGCTCATATAATCTGATTTCAACTGTGTTCTAGTTTTCATACTCTAATTATTGGATAGGAAAGGATGTTGAAAATGCCAAACATGATATGAGTAAGATAACTTCTGTCAGAAGAACACAATGCATGTTGGTAAGCCGTAGATTAAATTAGGCAAGGTGTACTCTCACAATAAGTGAATCCATTCTCTTTGCTGATTTGACGCTTCTCATTAATTTGTTACTATCATTTCCACATGTAAGCAACTAGTAAAGTTACAGTAATATAGCTAAGTTACTGCAATTTTGTTCCAGTTGGACTATCAACTGAAGCAAAGACATCGAAAAGTATCATATTTCAAACTTCTCTTCCGTTTATTGCGCCTAATATGCATAAGGTATAAGATAATTGTGAACTCATGTATTGTTCTTCAATAGCTGACTGAACTATTTTATTATTTCAATCCCTCAGCATTGGCTTAAAGCAAAGTCAATGAATTTCATGTGATCCAGAGTTCAAATAATTAAAATAGATAATATTGATAGTATTTCCTAAAGAGACTTTTTGTCAAGTTCTATAAAGGTGGAAATTTTAAATAAAGGTATATATAATACATAGTAAATGTTCAATAAAAATAGATACGTTTTATAATGTAGTTTATCTTTCGGCTTTAAAAACTGAAATTCCGCATTTCAGTTGAAACGTTGATCAGTATCCATAAAATTGGCGGACGATGATTGTCTAATCGAGTGAAAAATTATTTCATGAAGAAAAATACGATGCTGCGGGAGTAGTTGGTAGTTTGAATACTGGTAATACCCTTTTCATTAAGGTAGAAGCAAACTATAGATATTGATGAATGGCTTCTAAGCCACGATTTTGGCCAGAGTCATGAAATTTATCTCTTGAATTATTTAGGCCTATGCCTTTGTTGGCCCGCAACCTTTAATGGAATGGTTTCAATGACTGGAATAATCATAATGTGCCGGCTTAAAGGCTATAGGATACAGTAACAAGAGTTTTATGGCGAGCATTTGAAGCAAAGCAGAGCATCAGCACCAATAAACATCGTGCTCGTTTGATATTAAAAGATAAAACGTTCAAACTTGTTTGCCATATTCTTTTTTTGAGTCACAAAGACTTACTATCATGTAAGATAACCTGTCTGCCTTTAGAATCTTTAACAAAATTGAGCAACAAAAAAAGCTCAAACCCAAGCAAGTAAATTGTTGCTGATAACACCCTATAGTTCATGCAAATCTGTTTCAGACTATGACACACGTTATTGCACTGTTTATATTCGATTCATGATTATAAATTATAATATCAACCATATCCACACAATTATAATATCAACCATATCCACACAATTATAATATCAACCATATCCACACAATTATATCAACCATATCCACACAATTATAATATCAACCATATCCACACAATTATAATATCAAGCATATCCACACAATTATAATATCAACCATATCCACACAATTATAGAAACCATATCCACACAATTATAATATCAACCATATCCACACAATTATAGAAACCATATCCACACAATTATAATATCAACCATATCCACACAATTATAATATCAACCATATTCACACGTATAGTATAGGGAAGATTAGTTTAAGAAATATTGAATCATTTGCCCCGGAAATTTTACTCGAGTTAATTTACGAGTAAGTATTATATTAAGCTTTTTAAGATCATGTCATTTGATATTTACTTGATTTATTTTCTAACAAGTAAAAATTTCTCCTTTTATGTGCTAAAACGTTTTTCTGCATTTTTTGTACATATTAGAATTAATGACTGAAATTTTTAATAAAAAGATCTTTAAAAAAAGAAAGAGGCGATAAACAGAAAAAGGGGAGAGAGGAAGAAGAAGAAGATGAGGATGATGGTGATGAGAAAAGAGAGTTGGAGGATGAGAAGAAAAAGAAAACTATAATAGGGGATGTATACCAGGAATGGAAAATAATTGAAAAAAAAAAGTTATTAATGACACCAGTGACAGCCATAATAAAAAAATTAAACAATGCCCTTAACAAATATTTAAGGAAGTCTCAACTGAATTGAACTTTTCTGAATAATTTAAACTTGATGGCCATCATTTCGGTGATGAGGCTTGCTCATTAAATCAAACTGATGACTTCGTGTTCAGGAGACATACATCACTAGTGTCGGTAATGAATGTAAGATTAAAGAAGTTCGGCCCATTAGCGCCGTCGTATTTAGAGGCCAAAGAGACTATATAAGTTAGAAAAAAAATTATATTGCAAGCTATTCAATGCATGGAAAGTAGAAAGTTTTCTTTTTGTGGGCTTTGTTTCTTATGTTTTTCATTTAACGCAGGACCTTGAATGGAAGAGGCAGTTTTTTTATTAAAAAAGAAGAAGCACTTACAAACAGAAACACACATACATGTATCTCTTTCTATATAAACACACACATACACACACACATATATATATACATATGTATATAATATCTATCTATCTGTATATACATATATTTATATATATATATATATAAAACAACATACATACCATTCATGCATAGTTTACTTCAGATCATACACATAAAGATGGATATAAACATCTGCTACTTTGTTATTAGAACAACTTATGAAACGAAAGTTTGCTCAGAATCTTTTATGGTGAAATGTTAAAATAAGCCAATATCTATTATGAAGTAATACTAATTTGAATCTTTTACAACTTTGAAATAATTTCAGTAATTCTAGAATTTTCATTGACATTTCTAGATTTAATAGACTAGGAAATTGCAAGTTGGATGAATAATTTTAAATTGAGTTTTACTGAGCTACTAAAAATTTCAAGTAGAAAATGCATTGGTCATATTTGCAGCCACCTCTATGAAAGTTTGAAACCAGACATGATTGTACATTATTATGTTCTTGGTTGTCCAGCATTAGGAAATAGCTCAGCTGTTTTGTTTTTATTGACTGATGTTCTCAAAATTAATAAATAACTAGAACTTCTTTTTGCCTAGCTTTTTGGGAGCCAATAAGCCTTGCAAGTCTCTTTCTTTGATGATGGAATATTGATAGCTAGAGAGGGAAAGCGAGCAGTGTCAGGCATTGGCTCACGGTGAAGTGTTGAAATAAAAAGGTCTTACTCAAGACTTCACAGTAATCGCCTTTTTCGTGAGTGAGAAGCGATGTATACTAGTTGATTGTTTGAGACATGACGGGTCAAACCTCTCTGCATTAAAGTTATTAATAGTTGAGATATATTTGTAGAGGGAGAATCAGAAACAGAGATAAAAGTTACGACTTTCTTCAGTCTGTGTTAAAAAAACTATTTAATAATATACCTGCTTCGGTCGAGATTTATAGATTGCACTTAAATCATCTCATTGGTTACAAGCCATAGTTGACGGATGTTTATTCTCTCTTCCTTACCTTGCATTGTTCAAATAACAGCGGCGTATTTTTTCAGCTTGTAAATTTTCTTGAAGTATTTGAGTCATTTATTCTTTTATAAAAATTTGTTATGATGAAAACGGAATTTCACTAACAATGGGTGGATGTATTTCATTATTGACAAATACATCTTTATAACAAACTATCCGGTTCGATACAAATTGCAATAGTGCATTCACTACTTTGTGCCAGGTTTGTAAAGAATATTAGCAAAAATGTTCAGTTTCTCAGATTGCCTTGTCTTTTGGATAAAAAAAAACAGCACTTTGTCAGACTTAAAAGAGTGAACTATTTTAAGACTCGCGGAAGATAATTTAAATGACATCTATGAAATTTTTTTTCTTCTTAAAAATCACTTCTTTCATTCTAAAATAAAACGACATCAGAATTGTGTTTCCTCGAGCACCAACGAGCCGCGTGCACATGATTATCGTTGTTTACATTCTTCTCCACCTGTGTCTCCGTGTCGCATGGAGATTGCTGCTTGATAAGAGACTCACACGCAATTGTGGAATAAACTGAAATTGAACTGATGCGATTGGAAGAGAACAGACTGGTAGATTACAGTCTTTCTGAGAGACATCCCGACGGAATAGATTTTGCGCAAAATGTAGTTTCAGCTTTCAGTAAACGAAATGAGCTGAGGTTTACGCCATGGCTTCGGCAAAGATAAGACTTAACAATTGCCCGGTCATGTCGGTTTACGAGGAAACCCTGCATAAGGCAGCTAGGTCGCCACATTGCGTGTTGTCAAGAAATATGGACAACACGGTAAAACATTATTCAATGTTCATAAATAGATTTAAGCTTCATTATCAAGTACCAACAACTAGATTTAATTCCTTGTTCAAAAGTCTTTTCACACTGGCGATAGTAAGAAAAGGTTGAGCGCGAGTATTAAAAAAATAGCGCCCTTAGAAACAACAGATAACTGGTAACTGGGGCGATTATTACTTCATTGATCCCATAGAGTTAACATGAAACAATTAACCTGGACTTCTTAATAGGTGAAAAATCTATAGGAAGTCGATGAATATATCGACTTCTTTTCTGCTGTACTCAATTGCATAAACTGCATTACTTAAAATATAAATAAAGCATCAAATGTTTAAAGTGATGGTTGTTAAAGTGACCTTTAAACTCGCAACGTTTTAAAGGACTAGTAAAAGATATTGTATTAACATTTCTTTCTGAAAATGATCTTACGACATAATTGACTCAATGCTAGTCTCGTTCTGCATGGAAAGTCTTGTCATTTTAAATTTATATTTTTTCAAACTCCTTCGTTATTTTTTTTCTTGTTCCAGAAGAAAAACATCAAGCAGGAAATCTCAAACTTTTTTACGGAGACCAGTTTTACGGCTTTGACAAGAATCTACAAAGCTGAATCGTTCTTCAGACGCCTGGCGTGGACCATTGTGGTTCTGGCTATGATGTCTTGGCTCGGAGTTCAGTGTTACTGGTTGCTGGAGAGATACTTCCAGTACCCGATTGAGGTTTGTGTTTCGATTGGTAGTTCACATGAAATTTGTTCTGCATAATCTAAACAGGGTTGCCTTTATTTCAAGTATAAACGAGAAACCGGAAGGCATGAGAAATTGGGTTTTAAATATCAAAGCTGCACAGACTTCAAGCCTGTACACACCGTTCACACCCCACTGATGGTCCATTATTATGAATTTTTGTGCTCTTAAAATATTGGTTTGATTTCTCCGTTCTACCATTTTTTGGCTGCTTCCTTCTTTATATCGCAAACTAAATTGCCCTCCAGCCCATTAAATTTAAAATTTCTTCGCGATTTTTCTCTTACAACCATTTCAGAATTTGCCGAAATTCTAGACGTCTGTATAAGATCCATGGCACCAGAGATTTAAAATTTTTCTTAGACACAAAAAAAGTAAACTTAATCAACAACAGCGAAAAAACGTGACTGCGTTATGATCTACCAGTAATTAAACATGACTAGGCATTTTGGTTTCTGCGCATTTAAAAAAATCATTGTTAAATATAATAAATCGTGTATATGAAAGTAAATAAACAGATACATTTTTTTGTTATTTTTTGTCCATTCTATGCACCGTGCAGGTTAAACTCGACTTGAAAGCAGCTCCAGAGCTAGACTTCCCAAGCGTGACCATCTGCAACCTGAACCCCATATTAGAAAAACATTTACAGCAAGAAACTTTCGAAGACCTGGTAAAGTACGCAAAACCAAACACTGACGACTCGCTCTTCGCCGCGACTTTAAGCAGTTGGATGTTCAATGGTGAGCAGACTTGCAAAAAAAAATCACCCAAAGAAAAGTTAAATATATATTTGTGTATACTTCATTCAAAAACTCTCAATAGACAATGTAGGCTCATTAAAAGTCTCAAAAAAATATTCTAAGACGACAAGAAACATTATACCTTTACTCCAATTTTCGTTCAAGTAATATTTCATCTTTTTGTTAAACCTTGTGAAAATTACAAAAGATGAGTATGACTGACAATGTTGAGATAAAAAATTTAACAATAGTATGACTATTGTGTAGAAAAACAATTCAGAAAAACTAGAGTTTGAAAATAAATAAGTTCAACTTTTATTTTCAAATTCCAGAAAGCTGCACCTTATATCAGTACACATGCAGTAACGGCAGATGCATTCCTAAAGAATATATCTGCGATGGATATAATGACTGTAATAATAATGATGATGAGAAAAACTGCCAGAGTAAGTGCCTTTTATCTACTTTTCCTTTCGTTTTTTAAATTTAATCGGTCAAGAGTTCTTGAAATTTTTTTATCTTTATTTTTTTTCTACGATTTTTTTCTTGACCTTCGACCCTTCAAACAGTGCTGCCCGCAGAGTCATACAACCCAAAAGGTTTTTATTACTTTAACATTTCTGAAACAATAACATATCACTTCTTCTAAGCTCAAGACCAAATACTCTCTCTCTCTCTCTCTCTCTCTCTCTCTCTCTCTCTCTCTCTCTCTCTCTCTCTCTCTCTCTCTCTCTCTCTCTCTCTCTCTCTCTCTCTCTCTCTCTCTCTCTCTCTCTCTCTCTCTCTCTCTCTCTCTCTCTCTCTCTCTCTCTCTCTCTCTCTCTCTCTCTCTCTCTCTCCCTCGCTCTTTATCCCCCACCACTACTTTCTCTTTCTCGCTGCTGTACTCTTATACTGCCAGTCTCACTCACTTTCTATTTATCTCTCTTTTTATTCACCTCTCTTGTTCTCCATAACAGCCCATGTTTTTGTTTTTATCAAAATTTGACAAATGCATTTAAAAAGGGATTATTTAAAGATGATTATTCTAAACGGGTCGAGGTGAAAATTATGATAGAAGAGGAAAGCCTCCTTATTAAAAAAAGGAGCGCTTTTCTTAAAACGAAAAATCGGTTAAGGTTAATTCTGAACGATTAAATGATCCAGAAGACTTAATAAGTTCATATGCGCACTTTCCTATATTTATTATATATTTTTTCGTTTTCCATGGAAATAATTTAGATTTCAATTTACACATACCCTCGTTATTGTCTACACATTTTTGTTGTAGAGTGAACTATTGCAAGCGTCTAAAAAGAAAAGGGTTGCAATGGCCGCCCAGTAAATGTGATATCGCCATCATTGAGGTATGAGGCTGCTCAGTTGGAAGAGCGGAGTACCAGGTCCGATATCTGGCCTGAGCCATCTGGTCAGATCTCAACTAAACAGGCATACCCAAAGGCTCGGCAGAAGAAAAGAATCACTGTGATTGTAGAGGTTACATCTGCGCACTGTCTTTGCATATTGGGGTGAAAAAAAGGAGTTGTACCCTTCCACTACTACACGTACCCAAATATCGCATGGGAAGGGTGAAGGTCCAAACTTCTCTGTCATCCGTCAGACTTGCTTTAACTGCTGTTAAAGTTAATTAGGCTTCGATACTTTTCATCAGCAACTCTCCCCCAAGTCTCAGTGTCTTTTGTGAGGGACATAGAACATAACTGGTTAATTTCTTCTCCGACCCGAACTTGAGATTAGAATAATAAATGCTAATGTTTGCTATAATTTTTTTCCGTGCAGATCATACCTGTGCTACTGATCAGTTTAGGTGCACATACAGCTCCACCTGCCGCCCTTTAAGTTATGTATGCGATGGTGAAAACGACTGTCCAAATGGAGAGGACGAGTTCAATTGCACATGTAAGTCTTCTAAAATTAATCAGGTGCGATCTTTGTACATATTTACAGGTAAAATTTCACTTGTATGGACAATTAAAAAGTTTGTCGATAAACCTTAGGTCTATTTTAGAGTTAGAGAAAGAAGTCTTGAGAGGTGATCGAAAGGAGAGCCGCTTCTTCACGACAACGCCCTTGCAAAACAAGGCCTTTCAAGCTCATTAGGCGCTGAGGGAATGGGACTTAAAAATTTTTATCTTAAAAAAGTCCACTGAAGGAAGCCGATTCGATAGTAAAGATGACGTCAGATATGCATTGTAAGAATGGATAGGGTCCCAGTGAGGGTTATATTTCTCTAATTAACAATTGCAGGTTCAGGAGAGGTGCTAGGTGTGTGGCCAGCAAGGCAACTTTGTAGAGGAATTAATCTGTATGCGTTGAGCTTTTAGTCTATATCTTATTTGCTGTATTATCAGGGTAAAGACTCCTTCAACCCACCTCTTTTATCGCACCGAAGCATTAGACTTACATCGTTTAGCCAGCTACAATAAATTGTAAGGAACTAGGTTACAATGATTTGTCGAGACAACGTCTCATGCATTTACTCGCGAAAACCAGTGGGTAAGCTTTATCGACTCCAATTCTCACTTCTCAGCTACAACAAGGGCTCCATTTTCACCGAATGGTAGTTTTTCGAGATGGTCAAGCACCACTAGTACTGGTGTATCTAGTGATACCACAACTTCAGGTGCAGGCACCGACCTTGACAGCACTACCTTTACGCAATCCGTGCCTGCCTCTACATCCCAGGGGTCGGACACCGAGAGCTCCACCCAAACCTCGCAGGTGTCCACCACTGCATCTGACTCGACCGCTACCACCAATTCGGCTCCTGCAGGCAGACGCAAAAGAGATGCTGTCTATAGCTATAATTCTCATCGTGACCCAAGGAGAAAGATTATCTACAACAAGGTATCTGAATTACTTTCCTCTTGATGTTTATTATACAGTTGGTTTTATTAATACTATAACGTTATGGTGCTGCACAAATTGCCAAAGTCAAAACTTATGCAAAATGTGAACTTATATATGGACGTATAGCCTTTACACCTGTGCACAACAGAATACTAAAAGTGTTCAAAGGTGCGAATAAAAATATTCAAAAAAAAATTGAAAAAGAAGCTGTGATGTTCATTTTGCCTAAATCAAATATTGACTTAGGCAAAACTGTCATGATGTAGAGAAGACACCAAATTTCCTAGAACACAAATTTCCTGAGTCATAAATAGCGGAATACAATTTGCTTAAGTCTTCGAAAAATTTCCTAGCTCATACTTCCTTGGAGCATAGTTACATCCTACTTCACACTGTCTGTCAATAATCAACACTATTGAGCGACATTTGATAAAAAAAAAAGATGAATAATTTTTTTTACGTTTCACCAGTTTCGACAAAAATGTCGAAGGTAATTTGTGCAGCACCAACACGATATTTGTTTGCCTTTTTACGAAATGAAAGAAGAAAAAAAAAAACAATTATAGTCTTCTTCTGCATATAACAGGTTTTTCATCTTTCCCTATGTATGCCTAACTCCTTAACTCATAATTCAGAACTTTATACCCTGTGTCTGTTAGATGCCGATAATTGCAATTCTCAACATTAATATCATGTTTTGTCTACAGCTGGGTTCAGTTTTAAAGATAGTTGTATCGAGGAAAACTGTGGTAAATTGCTTCTCCAAGGTAGTGATTGGAAAATATGGCTGTAGTGCGAATTCGATACTTTAACAATTTGCTACGCTGCGGCATATTTTAAAAGCTATATTAATGAAGTGTATTTGAAAATCTGTTCATCTTATAACTTGTGACAGTGAGTATAATTTATAAATCATTTTTGAAGTTATAACTTATGTGTATATAACTTACTAAGCCACTGTCACTGAGTTCTTCGGGAGGAACATGGTGCCACAATCGTACCTATCTGATCCACACAACTTTGAGAGAAACCTTGAACTCTCCGGCGGTCTTCACAACATCTCGATGCTTCATCACTTTATCAGTTTCCCTTGTTCTATAACTAGTCATGTTTGGCCCTAGCCCTCAGTTCTTAGAAACTTCATTGAGCTCATTGTGCTCACATCTTTTGTCCTACCTTGGTTTGTTCATACTTTCAAACCGGACTCGGGCTATACTTTGTTTTGTTCCTCAATATGTAACCTGAGCAGAAGGTAAGCAATGTCAATTCAAAATCTCTGCATTACGCAGTAAAGATCAGCGGTTTGGTTTCGCAGAAAGCACGGCAAGGCATAGAGTCTGCTTTGATGATTTGAAACTGCTTATAAGGCTTTACAATCATTTCTTAATGAGATGAAGCTAGGCAAAACATGAGGACCATCTAATCTAACATTTTTAGACCACCAGGGCATGTCAAATTTGGCATAAGCTGTAAATTGCACTAAAATTGGAATGATAATGTTTTTTCACAAAAATTGAGTTTTTGGATAGTTAAAGGCTAAAATCTGCTCATTTTTTTTTTAAAGAAAAGGTGAATGTGCGTACTATTTCCTGCAAACACAGCTTGGCAAGGCAAAAGACAGCTAGAATTATACTAAAAGTAAGCCTATAATGTATGTGGCGGCAGTTCTAAAACCATCTGGATTAGATTTACATGTCACAGAGTAAGATCTAAGTAAAGAATCTAAAAGAGATGCTCAGACATAGATTCTAGATCAAGGGCCTATATATTTATAGCAGCGACAATCAAATCAAAAGGTTAAGATCTTGATCTAGACAGATTTAGATTTTACTTTTAGGTTTAAATTTCAATGGGATTTAAGATCGATCATAGAGATATCTAGATTCTAGGTTAAGATAGGTAGGTGGAGGTATATAATCTGGATCATGCACGTGAAAGGATAGATATCACCCCAGCCGCGACAAATTGACACCAAGGTTCCGTTCGTAGAACGGGCTTTTCAGCTTGTAAATGCAAATGCCCAAAGGGACGCAAATTCAAACTTGCGGGAAAAAAAGATAAAACAGGACGTTATGCTTCAAAATCTCATTCCTCAGCACACTTACTTCTTATTTGCTTTGTCAGCTTTCTACATGAGCTATGAAGTTTTTTGTTTACGTTCTCTAGTGTGTTATATAAAGATTGTTTCTCCGCTGCCTATTTATAGCATTATTAGCACAGTACAAACTCATGAGGTAAAAGGTTAACTATATAGTTCACCCATTTTGATCTGCCTGGCTTGGATCGCACAATGAGGAAAAGAATTCTTTTTTTTTTTTTTTCATATTCTCAAAAAACAATATTATGGGAAATTAAAGTAACCTATATTTTTTTCTTTTCTTTCATTTTTTGATAACCATTTTGTCTCTATGCCCTTGCTTTTACCCTATCTTTGCCAACAACTTAACAATCTCATATTTCTCTTCTCATCTCACATTCGGGTGTAAATAAGTCACTTTTTATCTGATATTTATAACATACCTCACTTTAAAACCCCGGTCTTTTTTTCTTCAATAATTATGTATCATACTCTTCTACCGTAAGATCCTTGTTTTACTGGAGTTTCCTTAATTTTTTTTCTTATATTTCATTAACTTTGATGGTCTCCTTTTTCTTTATTCTTTATCATTGTTTATTGGATTATTCTTACCTTCCTCATCCTGCTTATCTTCCTTCTCTCTATTTCTCTTACCAGCCATCCCCTTCTCACTCATTGTTTCATTTCTCTATCCACCCCTTCTCCCTCGCCACCTCTTCTAACCATACTTCTTCGTCCTTTTTTTTTAATCTTCTTTATCTTCTTTGCCCTCTTCTTGTTCTTGGGTTTCCATTCTTCTCTTACATTACATAATCCTAACTTTAATTAAGTTATTTCATAATATTTTTTTTTATTTTAGTTGTGGTTTTTATGAAAAACATCAATATTTCTAAACATATCTCTTTCGTTTAGAAGAAGAAAAAACATGAAGTACATCAATCCACAAAATTTTCAAAGATTAAGGAACGTCTGCGTTTGGAGTTGTCGTTGCAAAAAAGTATAAAGACAAAAGAACAGATTGTTCATATGCTACAAAAAAGCTACAAAAAATATTCTGAGAGGAAAAAACGCTTTTCGACAAACAGCTTCCGCGGTACTAATGGATACGGTAAGAAAGTACATAATGCATTATAAATAATGTAGTAATAAAAGAAGAAGAAGAAGGTGAAGAAGAAGAAGAAGAAGAAGAAGAAGAAGAAGAAGAAGAAGAAGAAGAAGAAGAAGAAAGTAGTTGTTGTAATAGTAGTAGTAGCAGTAGCAGTAACAGTAGTAGTCCTAGTAGTAGTAGTAGTAGTAGTAGTAGTAGTAGTAGTAGTAGTAGTAGTAGTAGTAGTCGTAGTAGTCGTAGTAGTCGTAGTAGTCGTAGTAGTAGTCGTAGTAGTCGTAGTAGTCGTAGTAGTCGTAGTAGTCGTAGTAGTCGTAGTAGTCGTAGTAGTAGTAGTAGTAGTAGTAGTAGTAGTAGTAGTAGTAGTAGTAGTAGTAGTAGTAGTAGTAGTAGTAGTAGTAGTAGTAGTAGCATTTTCATCATCGTTCTTAACTTTATTTATTTCTTTAGAACTGCGGTCATCGTAAAAGGACAAATGAAGCTCTATTTTATGAAAGCTTGCTCTTTTTAAATCTTTTTCCGCGTAGGCATGTCAGCCAGATGGAACATGCATAGACAGCGTAGATCGGCCAAAAGTCAAGAAAGTTTAGAGAGATCAGAATTCGATATTGACTGGGACAAAGTCCTTGAAAACTCAACTTTCAATAAATGGGACGCTTTGTCCAGTGGTGAAACAAAGTAAGTTCTTTATTGTTTTCTTAAAATTATGGGGCTGTACCTACACTTTTGGACTGTTTTGTTAGCTTTTTATATCTGAAAATTTTTGCTTATAGTACTGTTTTCTGTTAGCGATATTGAAAACTAGGTTCGTCAACTAACGGCACGGGTTGTAGAACAGTCTCAAAACTGACTTGCAAAATTCTACAACTTTTTTTCGATGTAGGCATTAGTTAATAAATGGAAAAAACAGCATATCGTCAATACATTTTGTAAAAAAAAAAAAGTAAATGGATTGGTTACACTTTTTATGTAACAATTAGGAAATTAGGAATAACTCTAGGATTCAGGATTTCACCTACTGATGATACTAAAAGTTGTGTTTAACTTATAAATAGGAAACACTTTGAAACAATTAACTGTTAGTGATCATGGAGTTAGTGCCTATTATCTGGCTTGTTTTCGTCAGTTACTACGCAGAGCGAGACGACGAATGGGAAGCTTCGATGATGTACGCCTACATAACAGCGAAACTGAATAGCACGTTTGTAGAAAGCTCTGGGCACCTCATCAAAAATCTGATCGCGTCGTGCGAGTTCAACGGCTACCAGTGTTCACCGCTGTAAGTGTCTGTATATTTCATGATCATTCGTGAACGAATTTGATTTTTCTCTATGCAGAGGTGGCAATACTCTTTCACGTTATCGTATTTCAATTTCTCAAGGTCAACGACGCACAAAGTTGTATATGTATATTCTCATTCAGATTTTGATTTGCTAACGGTTCTAAAACCTTTCGACATAGTACATACAAACTGTAGTTGAGATATTTGTTATTCGCCTTATTCATCGTTCTGTGGAAACGGCTTAGTTTAGCTGATCGATTGATTCATCATGTTTCATCAGGCCATTTCTCAGTCTCTTTGTTTAAGGGAAATTAATGGTTTGTGATACCGGGTAGTCCTGCTGGCTGGGTAGTGTTTTAGGAGCTAAGATCAATAAATAATATGGTTCTCTTGTAAACGGCTCATGTTGAAGCAAAATTTCTATACAGTCACTGAGTTGTTGCAAGAGACCTTGTGGTTTGAAAAGCATATTTTTAGTCAATCAGTTAAATATACCATCTCTCTAGCTTTACTCAACCCATCTGGAGACTATTGGTAACTCTAGATGATACAAATATAAAGTCATAGAGCGATTCTATTTACCTCTTTTCGAGCACTTCTTTTGTGTGTAATTCTTTTACTCCTTTTTATAACGTAATGATATTTCCACGAAGTCTCTTTTTCCTCAGAAACTTTACATATTTTCATAACCACAAGTATGGCAACTGTTACACTTTCAACTCGAAGTTCTCCGACGATCCAAAACTGATCACTCGCTTTCAAGGACCTGGATACGGTACTTATTTTTATTGCTTCCCATCAAGCGCTGCAAACTTTTAATTGGGCTTGTTAAATAATTCTGTGCTTTCCCCTTATCAGATAGCGTCCAAAGTATGTGCACACAATTAGAAACGATCACCTAAAATTGAATAAGAAAAAAAACCTAGCGCTCGAAAAAGCAAAAAAAAAAAACAAAAAACTTTATAGCTTTCCGAAAGGAAAGTAATGTCCTCCATTTGTTTTTCTGGTAAAATGCAGGGCACTGATTTAAAAATTTTAAGAAATGTTATGCACTTCTTTATTTTCCTTTTTTGTGTAAGGTCTTATAAGTTGAAGAACATGCAATATTACAGTGAAAGAAAAATTATTTCCTGAAAAGCAATTAGCAAAATGGGAGAGAAACTAGTTATCTCAATGAGGACTCTATTTAAGGTGTATACATTTACAAACTTAGTCTCCATCCCTAGACAGTCTCAACCTCTTCGCATAGACCACTTGGCCACAAAGAATTTATCACTTTGTCCTCATCAGGCCTAAAAATGGAACTGTTCATCAATCAGCACGAGTATGTGGCAAATCTAGCAACTGAGGCTGGTATTAGGGTCCTCATACACAAGCGAGGATCTATGCCTTTTCCGGAGGATAAGGGCATAACAATAATGCCAGGCAGATCAACATCTGTTGGTATCAAACAGGTTGGAAACTCTTTAACTACGCTAATGGGTTTTATTTTTTTAGACGAAATATGCCTTACACAGGAAAAAACATAGTCTTACTTTACTTATTCAACAATACTTTTAACTGCTATATCTATACATCATCAAGTATTAAAATGCAACACAGAATCTAACCTCACAAATATTTATTATTTTGCACTAGCTCGCAAGTCCCCCAAAGGTTTCAAACCTAAGCGTAATTTAAATAGTTGGGTATGGAAAGACCAGTTTAAGCAATCAAAAGCAGGTTATCATTTATAATCTAGAATCATAATCTGTAAAATTTGATTCACACAGAGCTACAACTGCAACATGTACAGCGAATTTAGATTTCTCTTTTGACTAACTTTCAGTGGTTTCAAACATACTGTTCATGTTATAGTTTAATAGGCACTAACACTGGATATATTTTAATCTGGCAGTTGCAATTCTCACGTCTACCGCCTCCTCACGGTGTGTGTGCAGAAAGGGGTGACATCACGGACTACTACAGCAAGTACTTAGGCTCGACTTACAGCAAGCTCTCCTGCCTTAAGGTACAGTCTTTCATTTTTTAGAATCCGGTAGCGAATTTTTGACTTCATTGTCCCTCAGTGGCTCTAAATCGATCTGAACAACTCAGCAGCTGAGAAGCTGTTTTAATTTTAGTGTAATAATAAGAGTATACGGCGATGATCTGTAATCCTGTTGTTTTTCATACACCTCTAGCTGGAAGACATTGGTTTTTTATTTAATAATTTTTTGTTTTACTGCAACAAAATATTATCTGCAAGCCCGTGTAGTATAAGGATTGAGTTGGATCACTCCCTATCTTCACTCACTTATCCCCAGATGAAGATGACAGTTGACCAAACGATTAGGAGAGGTGGGGGAAGGGGTTGGCATTGCCGTCATCAATGCGCCTAGGCATTTCAACTCTGAGCAGCCACTGTTCTGTTTTGTTTTTTAATGCCAGTAATTTTGATGTCTCAGTTGGTTCATTTGATATTCATAGTCATCAGCTTAACCATTGATGCAATAATCTCCTTGTTTGAACTCAACTGCTTACCTGAACCATTCTCTAGGGTCTTCATGGTCTCACAAAGAATACCTTACCTGAACCATTCTCTAGGGTCTTCATGATCTCACAAAGAATACCTTACCTGAACCATTCTCTAGGGTCTTCATGATCTCACAAAGAATACCTTACCTGAACCATTCTCTAGGGTCTTCATGATCTCACAAAGAATACCTTAAACAAGAAGGATAGTAGCGGCGTTCCTTGTTGGA
Organism: Elysia crispata; assembly: GCA_033675545.1. Lineage (NCBI taxonomy): Eukaryota > Metazoa > Mollusca > Gastropoda > Plakobranchidae > Elysia > Elysia crispata. Next base: position 715,537 of record JAWDGP010004075.1, on the reverse strand, counting down.
TGCCTGTGATTATACTGAACGATTCTTCTATGCTGAACTATAATCATCTCACAAAATCAGAGGGATTTAACGGCTGTGATAACTTTTTCTGATATATTCAAAGAGTAACTATAATTCTACGACTTGAGAGGTCTTGTTAAAACTTCCTGTCAATGGATCAGTTTGCACCACACCTATTGTTCCCCGTTATTTCACTAAACATTGCTAAACGTTATGTTATAGTGTATAATTAGAATCTGTTGGTAAACAAGGGACACTGTAGAAATTTACGATGTCATTACATCAAGAAAACCAACAAAAAAGTATTCGAGAATTTTATTCAATACGGTCTTATGACTTAGTTGCTATTAAAAAGTCCCAAGAATTAAATAAGAGAATTAGTTGACAGGAAAATTATTATGCAGTTGCCTTTGTTTTGTTTTGTTCTTACGTGCACCTAAAGTAAAAATTTATTACGTGATTCTATCTGCTATAAGATTATACAGAAAAAGTGTTCTGGTCAACTAAAGGACTTCACCGACTACATAATATCATTTTAAGCACTATCGATATAACCGCATAAATAACATCACAGTCATATCGAGCCATTCCTTCCTGAAAATCAAAGTCATTATTTTTCCGTATTGTTTAAAACTCAATCTGCATTGAGCATATTTTATACATTGACGGCGGCAGTCCTGCTACCAAGACAATATGATGAGCGAGTGTGGATGTGCAGTACCTTTTTACTTTGTACCACCAGATGCAAAAGTCTGCAACATGCTGAATAAGTCAACAGGTAAGATCTAGCGGCCTTTCGCGGATAATTATTGCTACAGGATAGCTACAGTCCAAGATGCTTTAAAATTAGAAGAATTTCAAGAGGTTTCTTTTTCTTTATTCTTTCACATTTCTTTCCTTTCCTCTGGCTCATTTATCTTCCCATTCTTTTCCCTTCTTTGCTTCTTACTTCTCCTTTTTCTTCTTGTTCTTTTCGTCTTTATCCTAATAAAGAAGAAGAAGAAGAAGAAGAAGAAGAAGAAGAAGAAGAAGAAGAAGAAGAAGAAGAAGAAGAAGAAGAAGAAGAAGAGGAGGAGGAGGAGGAGGATCAGAAGGAGAAGGAAGACTTTGATAATTTGGATGGCTTCGGTTGAAGCTGTTCATGGTAAAAAAAAATCCGTTTATAATCCCAATGAACCAAAACATAATTTTAAAAAATGCGAGAATGATAATTCTTGTTTTTTCTCTCTTCTATTATGTAAGCATGAGTTCGGTGTGTTCACAAAGTTTTGAAGACCATCTAAAACTATTTTCATATATCGAAACATTTTGATTTTTTAAAATATTTATTACACTGTTTGAAATGGATAACTTTAAAGCCAAATATTTCACCTGTTTTCTGAAAATCCCAAACAATCACAGAATGGTGTGTGTCAAAACTGCCACACGTCTACCCGGATCGTTTTAGTGCGTGTGATCAGCTCTGTCCCCAGCCATGCGAGTAAGTACCCGGGTTGGTGTTACTAGACTGTTCCTTTTCAGTAACTTGGAACTGCATTACCTCTTTTTATGGACTCATGAGAGTTACAGGAAAAACCGTATCTCGAATTGTAAGTCTCACAGAGCAAATGTTTATTCTCTTTGGAAAAAGACACAAAACAATATCCACATGCACTTCTTTCCGTAATTTTTTTTTCATTATGAAACAATTAAGAGTATATTATTTTGTTTGAAAAGATTTACCCTGTTTCACATCCTTCATAACATGCCTTTTTTTAGACAATCACTTAATTAATACACTTAGTAATTTTGCCCATATTTCCCCTTTCTCTCATTTTCCGTTATACTTTAGAAGGTTAACTTTGATTGCACGAACATCTCCCTAACTTAGAGACAACAAACTTAAATTTGGTGCATGATGTTTTCCTCTCATGAGAGGAAACAGAACTTTTAACTTACATTATATTCTAAATTTATAGGAAATATACATATATGTATATATTTAAGTGTGTGTGTGTGTGTTTTATCTATATATGAGCATACGAACGACTTTACAGCTAATATAGATATACCTAAACTGAAAAAGAGGATTTTTATCACCAACCAGTATCAGAAGGAGAACTTCTTTCTGAATTAAAACAATGAAAAACGAATCCTTGCCCAGTGTAGACGGAATACCTAAAGAATTTTACAAAATGTTGTACGGAAGAATAACAAGATTTTTAAAGTCTCTAAGACCCTTCGACTTCTGCCCAAAATGTATCCAGGTGAATGAAAATCATTTTGTACAAACGGATAATAATAAAAATATATATTTATCTCAAGAATTTTCCCGCAAAAGAGGTATTGGGCAAGATTTCAGGTGTTGGCAAAAAAAAACAACTCAAGTTTGAAATTGATGAATAAAAAACGTCAGGCTATAATGTTAGGACGGATTAAAATTTTCGGAACAGAAACTCTCGGTTTCTCGTTTTTACAGAAGGTCAAAGTTTAAGGTACTTATTTTAAATCAGCTCCTGCTCAGATAGGCGAAAAAACCCGCAGCTCTGAAATTAAAAACGCTTGCTAGAATATTAGCGTTATGGTCGAAGAGGGATTTGTCAATTATCGGTCAAAGTCACTTTGTCAAAAAATTCGGATTAAGCTTATTGATGCTCCTAATACAGAGCATTGGAATCGCAGATAAATCAGACATTTCTTCCCATTGTCTATGGAAAGAAGACTTACTAACAAAAGGTATCTCAAAAAAGTTAGAAGTGCAATTATGGTTTGCAATATTGATTCACGGCGGATTGAATATGATCAGCCTGAAATGATGATAATTATGTAGACATTGAGTCCAAATTTTTATTTGAATCACTTTGCGCGGTTATCACTTTTCCAATCGAATGCCCATCTATCGAACTTCAAAGGTCTAGACTTAATGAGAGGTTCTCGCGCTTTGGAAAATTGAGTTCAGTTTACTAGCCACACTAACCCTACTGGTTAATAAAATTGCAATGGAACCAATTCTTTAACAGCAAGTACATTTGGTACAGAAAGAAAATATTGCTAATTAAAGGAGCCATACAGCGGAATATCGTAAATGTCAGATTTGGAGGCAGGATATTACTATTACTATTAACGGAATAGTAAATAAGAGTATTATTTAGTGACAACTCAACGTCATGGTCTTGTGGAAGAAGTTCGCAACACCATTAGTTAAAAAATATTAATGTATAAAATAAGGAAAGGAAACAGTTTTAAGATTTAATAAAACTAACAGAACGATCAAAGGCTTCCAGTCTCTGGGAGAGAAGTTTGAATCAAGCTTCTGTTGAGAAACATTCGGCCACAGCCTTGGACTCATTAAGTTAACACGTGTGCGCGGCCTCCTCTGTAAAGTCTAAACAACATAATTATACCCTACCAACATTTCATTCGACACAATGGCTAAATCTGACACTAAACTATGCACACATTGCAAAGAGCAGATTTAACAGAACTATTTTTTCAACTGTTTGCTCTATGGAAGGAAATTCGAAAAAAAAAACTGGCAAAAGGCTGAACTTAGATATAAATTCTGAGTAATTAGGACTTGTTTCGGCAAATGATATTAACACAAGGATATTGAGAGTTATAAATCATGCCATCTTGATAGGAATGACGTGTCACTCCAAAGTTAAATAGGGCAAAGCGGAAAACTTAGTTGATGTTCTTGACATAGTAGCATCATACCGAAATCTGAAAATCATCAAGATAGAAAGATGAAGCATGCAGACATAATCAGCAAGTGCGTTGTGCCTGGAGAGGTCTAAGAAGGAATCAGGGAGTTAATTGAGCTGCCGTAATTAACAATCAAGAGTAAAAGGAAAAGGGGCCTTGAACGTGGATTTTTTCAACTCACAACTCTCAAGTATTGTCAGTTTGGAATTTCGTACCAATCCACTTTAATTTTCTCCACATAATAAATTAAGTTTGTTTCCTTCCATAAGAATTGTTAAAAATTTAAAAAAAAAATATTTAAAAAAAAATTAAAGTAAGACAAAGATGAAACGAATCAAACCGGCAAGGTGAGAGAGATCAGCTTTCATTAGAATATGGATAAAGGTCAAGTCACCGAGACATTAAAGACATGAAATCAATATTAAAAATAATAAGATCAGAAACGAATTATATCTTGTTTAAGATACATAGCCTAAAAATATATGTGTGAGAACTAAACAATTCATAAAAAAATAATAAAGTAAATAAAAGAGACTCAAATCATGAGTAAAAATAGAAGACGAAACAAAAAGTGTAACTATAAATCAATCATGTAACAAGAGATAAAAGAAGTGAATTAACTGTTATCAAAAATCAAGCAAGGTAAGGGAAAGAACCAGTCGAGTGTCAGAAGAGTCGATACGGCGACCCCAGGAGTAAACAATCCAACAGGTCCGAAGGTGTCGATGAAAGAAGAAAACCTCGGAAGAAGCCCTAAGGAAGAAAAGCATTACTGTATCAACCTCCCTTTATTCAATTCTTAAAGTAACTAAACTGCGCTATAAATATTAATTCAATCTATATCTTACTTTTTTTTTACTTTAAGGTAGAGATTAATACTAGATTTGAGATCAATTGTCTGAGTCTGTATCAACAAGGATGATAGGTTGAGTTTCTGAGCGTTTAAAAAAGAAAGAACAATTAGCAAAATAAAAAAGAATTAAATAAACCCGCCTGAACACGCCCGAAACTATCAAGAGTCTGGAAAAAAAAAGTTGAACTTAAGGGTTTTGTAAATTATCATGGTTTGCAATTGAATATATCCACACTTCATTTTTATCGTGTTTGAAGATGTAGTTGAGGCCTTTAACAGCTTTAAAAGCTTTGCACATTTTGTTTAATACAATAACTTTTCTTTGCTTCCATTTACAATTGTGGGTTGAAGTTGTTTGATCAAAACGCCTCTCTTGTAAGGTGAAATACTCACACATTGCTTCCTCCGTTTTTCAGTTGAATCGGAGAGTTAATGGTTAATTTCATGCAAAGATTTCTATCTTTCCTAACCTCTATTCAGATAGACATCCTGATTAAGTAGCTCTTCAAACTTCAAATTTATGACTAGAGATTTGATTAAAAATTATGACAACCCAAACCTTGAAAGCAAAATTTATAGTATGAGACATTAAGAAAACTAAAATTCTGTTACAAAACTAAAATCCTGTTTTGTGATTGTGTTTTTTATATTTTAACATCTTAATGCTATTCCATCAAATGATGATACATAATTTATTATTGTGATGATCTACAGAGAAACTGAGTATGATCTGTCCGTATCTTCATCTATATGGCCATCAGATAAATACGAGGTAATAATTTAGCATTTACTTGTTCAGTGAACAGGCAATGGACATAATACAATGAATGGTTGGTTTATCCGGTAAAACAATAATGTATGTATTAGAGTTAAGGATTGAAGGTCTTTATTAATTATGAAGATAATCAATCCCGAAAGAACTTCTATTGAACTACACCTCGACCCACTTTATGACAAGAATTACTACAGCATGTGCTTTTATTTTTATCATTTATTTTGTTCAGTTGTTGCTTTCATGGTATTAATACTGCTTTGACACAGTAAATTATTTTACTCGCTATCTTTAAACGGGGGGGCATATCTAATTGATCTGTTTGCCACGGAAGAAAAGTTCTAGCACAGAAGGATAAGAATCTTTATTTTTTTTTATTATCATATGAAATGACATTCAAAAAGTTAGCATTATTTTATGAAACGGGATGTTTGTGTTGGCTATTTTCATCAATTCTGTCCCCATTTTTTTATTTCAATAACATTAATTTAAAATGATTTTATATTGCTGCAGCTGTTTAGCAAATTGATATGAAAAAAAGAATATAAGCATCTCGTACAAACCAAGCATAACCAGATAAAAATTGCAGTAAATTCTTTTGTTATCAATTCATTTTTAAATAAATTTCTAACAATTGAGTATAAAAGTATTAGTAACAATATTATCTCTTTATCGACTTAAATCTTTTAGGACTATCTGGGTACGAAACTGGTACAGACAAACTCTCTGTATGCAGATAGGTAAGTAGCCTCAGCCTTCGGTCGTCGTGTTTATCATTGGTCAGCGTTTCTCTTAATGCTTCATGAACATCAAAGTTATGCAAGGCTGGAGAAAAACAAAAATACAAAATGAGTCACGGAAGTAGCTATCATTAATACTTTTCTACTAGCTGTTGCATCTTGATAAATTGTCCTAGTTAACAAGCATTATCAAAATTTATCTCAATATTATGAAAAGTTGTCAATGATGCGAATGAGGCTCTTTGTCGAAGAACATTTTAGCACGTTAAAGGTATACATTTAATTACTGTTTTTTTTTCAGAAAGAAAATTAGTATCATTTTTTAGAACCACTTTTACCAGTTTTATATAACTAAGACTTTATAACTTTTTTATGTTTCATTTTCTTATAACTTTGACATTGAAATTTTCTTTCAGTGAAATCGATCACGATTTTACGAAAATCCAGATCTACTTCCAGGATTTGATTTACACTTACATAGACCAGCAGAAAGCTTACGAGGTTTGAAGTTTTAATAACATTATTTAACAATAGCCGTAATAGCCTCTACATGATTCGTTGTAAAGCATTGACTTTCAACTTTATTATCATGATTGTGGAAAATTATCAGTCATTTGAAGTCACAAAATCTTACAAGAATAGATATTTAATAACATTAGGGGACAAGATAATTATTATTTTACATCATGCGTTGAATTTTAAACAGTGAAAGATTTAAAAAAAGAAGTAGTTTTCGCGAATGGCATTATATACAACCTTTATGGTATCCGATGAAATGCTAAATAATATAAAAGTAGAATGATAACTCTACATTGTTTCCTCAAAACATATTTATTTTATACAAAACATGAAATGTTTTCGCTCCAGAAACAATTAATGTTACGTTATTAAGATTCAATCTCGTTTTAAACTGCAGTCATTTATGTGATTTGTCAATCTATAAATTGAGAGGTTTTTTATGATTAATTCAACTGTTTGGTCAAGATGACACCTTTCCATATTTAATAATTTATTTATTAATTTTAGTTTTGTTGCTGCGTCGTCCATTCTTCCCATCTTACTGTGTGTTTTTTTTTTACCTCTACCTTTTTCAAACTCTATTTCTGATGTACCTTAATATTTCTTTCATGCCTGAGGAAGTAAAAGTCAAAAATGTCAACTTTTGTTTTTCACGTCCCAGAGCATGAACTTGATCAGTGACTTGGGAGGTCAACTGGGCTTGTGGCTTGGCCTGTCCGCCATCACTATTGGAGAGCTGTGCAGCTTTCTCTTCAGCGTTGGCCGCTCCTTACCAAACACATGGATTGGTGGCTCCAAGACAAGCCCTGTAAGCTAGGAATGACATTTAATTTTAAGCTTTTTTTAATCCTCCTCTTATTCGTGCTTTTAAACTTGCATTTATTTAACTCTCCAGATGAGAGGAAATTTTCACATTACTGAAATGAATGTGCAAAAAAGTAAATAACAGTAATGGTCTCTCAAATAAATAACCTTAAAAACTGGCAAACTAAAATTATTACGCATAAACTCAAAGTCATGTGGACGAAAAAGAATTACCAATTATAATAAAATCTATTTCCCACCCCAAAACTAATTCAAAATGTAAAATAATAGCAGAAAGGTTATCTGATTATGGAAATGAACGGCAACATAGCTTGAATACGAGACCTAAGTTCTCTAACTTTTAGTTCGTGATAGAAATGATGGCATATCGACTTAATAATGATCATATTTTTCTAAAGAGAAAATTTTGTGAATGGAGTATGTTTGAATATCAAAAGAATTGTGTTTAATTAGATAACGCTTTGATTTCTTTTCTATATCTTCAAATGGAAGATATAACGGAAAATGGTTATTTACATTTTTTAAAGATAAAAGAACAAAGCCACAGAAATAGTTTCTGAAATTACCACCATCTTGTACATTTTTTTAGTAATTGCTATTTTAAATTCGATGGTTTTAATGAAATCAATATAACAGTACATAGCAGAGCAAGATTTTTCTTCACTGCTATGAATTCTATGACTCTACTCTCTGATTTTTCGCAGAGCATGAGCTGAAAGAAAAATTAAACCTGTCATCAAAACTTATTACTCTAATAAAATTTCATTGCTGATTTTTTTTTCATTTCTTATTAGTATTAAGAGCATAATTCTTCACGTTTTTCCATAGACTGATATTGTGCCAATCTCTACAATAGAACCAGCCTCCCTAGAGGACATGTACGACGATTTGTGTCCAGAGCAGGCCAAGTACATTCCACCAGACATAATCAGAACAAAAACTGATCTTAACAGTGCAAACCTCAGCGATGTTTAATCAGGAAGTTGGCGAATGAGTTTAACCTATGAGCTAGCAACATAGGTTTCTGCATCCTCCTGTATGATGAAGAGAAAGGAAAGAAACGAGGCCTGGTTGTTTTGATCACATCGTTACTTACTGGCGCAAAAACCATCTTGTTACTTCCTAAGAGTTTTGTTGATGACGTTGTTTAGTTCCTGTATACAGTAAAACAATTCAAACAATGATTCATACTCAAGCTTGAAGACTTTAAATCAAGAGCATGAATCTGAAAACTTTTTCAATGATAATGCAATTTTTCTATACTGTTATTATACTAAAATCTAGCCATTAGCAAAAAAAAATGAATTTAATCCAACTTATGTACACTCGGTATTTATTCATATTTAGTTACTATTTTTTTCACTTTTTTTTTTCACTTAGCCTTCACTTTTTCTAGGCACGTCTTACTCATAACTGTAAAAACGCTATACATACTTTAAGTAAAATTTCTATTTCATTATTTCATCTATAATGAACAGTACAGAATTTTCCAGTTACAACTATGAGGTGGCTTAAAATAGATAGGCAAGTCCTGGTAATATCTTGGAAAAGCTTTCAGACAAGGCAGTTGTTGAAACGTACCCTTTTTCCATTGACCATTCCTTGTTGACCTCAAAATAAATTGGCAGTTGAAAACAAGAATGATAATTTTTGACGATATAATTTTGTATGATAATCATTTAAATGCATGACATGAATATTTTTCACGCTCATTAGGGATTTAATCAAATAAAAAGTGAAAAATACTTTCTTAACGTTTATACATAGTTTAAAGTTTTCTTTAGTGCTTTGCAGGCTTTAGGCGTCTTGAATATTTTTCAAGAACCAATAACCAATATATTTTAATAAATTCAAATGTTAGAGTTCATCTCCCTTTTTGAGCCTTTTACCTTTTTTTCAAAGAAACAATAGAATAGAAAATTTGTTATCTTGCTCATAAATCTTGGTTTAAAAAGAAAACCTTGTAGTGTGCATTCCTTGAGAAGGATTAACTCATAATCATAGGCGCGATAAATGCTCAAAACTTTATTTGGAACCGTGACGGTTTTAAGTCGAATAAGCCGAAATGACTTGAGGGATTGTTAAGAATTTTTTGAAATTTATCTATACTAAAAAAATTAATGGTATACCCACGCCCGCACAACTAGAGTGTATATCTGATGGTCACAACACATAGCCATGATCAAGGGGAGTAGGGATTTTAATGAAAGAAAAGAAACGATAATAAAAGAAAAGCAAGAAAACAGTATTGATTCAGAAAGTGGTGGTCCGGTACATTTAAGCCTTTGCGCCAACAGTCTAAGATAATAAATTTAAACTTTTACAGTTGAGTTAAAGGTTGTTAATTTTGAAACCGCCCACGGGTGTAAAATCTGAAACTCTGAATCATTAGTCTATTAAGTAAATTAATTTTTTCCGTAGTAAGCATTTCGTGTAACCATTGAGTTAACTATCAGAGATAATCCCATCTAATTTCAATGGCCTAGATCTTGCACAATATATCGTAAATAAATTATTGAAATGAAAAGGCTATTTGCACACAGTTACAAAAATGTCCATCCTTTTTATCATTGTGATCTAATCTGCTGCACAAAGGTTCTCAACATTTCTTTGTTCTTTATCGAACACTTGTAGTTTCGTGGGATTTTTTCCCGTCTGAAACCCTCTCAGAATCGTTGTTTCTCTCTTGAGCTATTCACAGCACTAGTGTTTGCTCAAGTACTTCTACCTCTATAGTCACCGTTGGTTTAGCAATTGTTTTTTAAATTTTTATAAAGAGAATTATTATTTTCCATTGAGAAAATATGTATGTCTTAAGGATTCCATTACGTTTTTATGATTTTATACGATTAGAGAAAACAGTGTTGTTAAATAATAGGTTGCTTTTTTTTCTCTTGTCCAAACAATGGTATTTCAAAGTCAAGAATTATATGTTGTAATAAAACTGTATAGAGCTCTACATTTTCCGATGTTGTGTATTCTGTCAAGTTACGATTAATTATAGAATTTTTGTAATAAACCGCTCTTTAATAGGATAAAGATCGGTGTCTTACTTATGAGCTGTTCCTTTTTTTTTTCCCTTGTTTTTGTCGGAGTTTTAGTTCTCTCAATAGCTTCAGTTAATATGTACGTGCACACATATCTCAAAACAGTCAATTTCTTCGAAGGTTGTTTTTTTCTTTAATTATGAAGAAAGAAAGAAAAAAAAACAAGTCAATAAGGGTTTTGAAATTTACCATGATTTTTTTTTCTTTTTCTTTTTTTTTTTTTTTTTTTTTTTTTTTTGCTAACTGCGTAATAAGTGTATCGTTACAAATTCTTTCGATATAGTATCGACATTTACAAGGTATCGCCTTCAACGCTTGCGGGCCTTGCCGCGAAAACGTAGGCATTTTCTAGTCTCTTTACCAACCCTTACAAAATCAGTGTCACAACATAGAATTTCTAGCATAATTACTCAGTATTTTTTCAGTATAAATTTCAGTAAAGTCCGTTATCCTACACCGCTTAAAAGACACTATTTTTCCCTAAGGATACCAGTATGATAATTATACTGGACAATTTGAGCCCAAGTGACAAACCTTTCCACGATAATTGTAAAAGCACATTTAGGTTAAGGAGTAACAAAGTCGCCTTTCATTATGATAAGTTGGTATATATCGGCTTTTTTTTTTTTTTGCTACTGTATTTTTCACTTTTAAAAAAATGATCGTAGATTTTATTCCTATTTAGATACGTAGAAATTCACCGCGGAGCTAGATGACTTAAAGAGAGTCTTTAGAGAAAAATGCTTCTTACTAGTAACTGTAAGGCGTGATAACATTTAGATGTAAAATGGTTTTATTTGTTGAGAACTATTAAAAGTTAGAAAGGGGGAAAATATCAGATCTCCTGCCTAGCAAAAAACAGTTCTATTTAGTTTTGAACTGTTTCACTAGGAAGCTTTAATCCCAAGTGTTCAGTTACCTTTAGCACAAATTCATATTTTTCAGAAAATGAGAAATGTCAGAATATGTGAAGACAGCATAATTGTCATGTGGTGCCTCTCTACTTAGACGATATTGCATTTGATTGTCTCTATTTTATTCTTCTGTTGATGCTATTCATTTTGCTCTAAAGCAGAAGGAAAGTTAAATATTATTACTGCGAAGAGAAAAACGTTCTCATATTACATTCACAAGATTTTGTTTTTTAGGCTCAATGTGGTGATTCTTTATCCTTTGAGAAATAAAAGTTTTATTTTTGGAGGAAAAATTCATATGTTGGTTTTAATTAGTTAAATATTTCAGAGGATACCAGAATATCTTTCAAAGATCGGATATATGATTCACTTGTCGCCTGACTATTATAACTCAGCGATATGTGAGATACATGCTAGGAAAACTATTTGCTGCAAGTTGAGAGTAACCTGCAACTTTTAGCTTAGTTGAAATGTTTCTACTTTGATATCATAAAGTACCTACAATTTTTCCACCCGCCAACTTCCCCATACTTTCAATATTGCAAATCTGACATGGTATTTAAAAAGGAAGTAACGCGCACATTGCTTATAAGGGTATGAGTTACCAGCTTTTCAAAGAACTTAAAATTACGCAAATTCTAATCTCTACTAATCCATTTCTGCTTTTATATAATCGCTTCTATTTCTTATTGCACAACAAATCCACATAAAAAGTATGTTAAAATTCTCAACTTTTACATGAAGATATGACTTGATTAGATAAACCACATAATACGTACATATCACTCGGCAATGTTACCATTATAGTCATTTTTTTTATATAAAATGGAGTAAAAAGGTTCAAACAACAGCAAAAAAATAATCAAAACATTGAAGTGGTATCCGAAGTAAATAAAATGCGGCTCCAATTGAGACGAGTCATTGCACAGAGTTGTAGCTGTCACTTTCTACCCACAGACCCTCACACAATGGTGAATCATTGCAACTTAAAAGATTGGCTTTTCTTTTTGTAATGCAGAATAAAGAGGCTCTGTCATTCTCTCAGTAAAATAAAACAATATTGCTACGATCGATACTGACATCCCTTACAGAAGTACGTGTTGGCAAGGCAAAAACTGGACATAATAAATTGTTGGTTTTATGTATGTTGTATTGTTCTTTCTTTGTTTTTTATTTAAATATCAACTAATATAGATGCCTCAAAATGTGTAATTTCTGGGCGTAGAAAAAGTGGATGTAAGAAAATTTATTTTGAGAAAAAATGGTCTTCGTATAAGTATTACACTTAGTGCTGGTTCCACTAACATCAACAACATTCTTCTATATAAGAGGAAGGAAAAAAATTAAAGAAGAAACATAACCAACATCAAATCATAATAGTGACACCAATATAAAGAAGCTCAGAACCGACTCTACAAGGCTAGAACATTGTTTCCTTTATAAATTACGGGCACCTCATCTCGATATGGCTGCCACAGACTTTTCACAGCCTAACATTTTTTAAATAGAATTTATAGATATTCTCCTGTGAATGATCAGGAGATATAAAATAGATGAAATTAAAGCTATCTCAAAGGATGGAAATGAAAGTTACGAAGGAAATCTTAGTGGTTTCTTTGAAATATTGAATGCATTACTGTTTGAACTATACATAGTTACAGCTTTTTCCTCAACTTGTCATATTTTATAATTATGTTTTTGATGTGACGGGGCTTTTGCTCAATAAAAATTTTGTGGCAATGCGCATGTTTAATTATCCTACTCTAAGCAGTGCGCAAGCTTTCAGCTGTAATAGCCCGTGCTGTAACTTAGCAAAAAAAAAACAAAAAAACTCATTGCTACACATAGGATTATCCCACACATATTGTAACACGTTGCTTATTTGATGGGACACAAAAAACAATTTTCTATTCAGTAATGCGAGAAAATCTTGATTATCTCTTTATTATGAAATGGACGGGCTCATAAAGCCCTATTAGGTTTTCTACATTTCAATAGGATAATATTTTGATAATCATATAAGAATATAAAAACAAATAGAAATTGTTGATCTAGCTTGTAGCTCTATACCTATACGTTGACCGCAGGTAGAAATAGCTTCTAGATCAACATCTTAATTTGAACCAAAAACTTAAATCAAATTCTGAAGTTATGCTAGCTGCTCTTTGGAGATCTAAATCCAACCCAATACTGGTTGTGAGTGTCCTCTGCTCCGTTACTTAAGATATGCTTATGTATTTATTAAGTCTGTATGTGGCCTATACTTTCCTGTCTTACAAAGTGCGGTGTAACAGCTCATCCTGTAGTCTTAAATGATGGTGAACGGCGAATGCAGTTCCTCCAACAACCCCAACGGCCGTTCGAAATTTGGGGCGCACAAATTAACACCCAACCAGGGCCATCCAGAGACTGCCTGCTTAGTGCAGATGCTCTGATTCAGGAAGAAGAAATCTTGAACCTTTCTATAGCACTGAAATCTGGCCAATATTTAATGATTTAAGAAAAAAGTATCATGAATTTGTGACTTATGTAGCCATTTGTTTAGAGTAACAGATAATTTAATATAGACTTATATGCAGTCGACGATTGACTAAGAAGGTATGAGTAATTAACATACAAGTGAGCCTGCATGATATATGAGTCCTGACATTAATGGGAGAAGCTTCATGTGCCTTTATCTTTATTCAATAGCCAGGTGTGAAAAGGCTATCTACAAAGATGTTATCGCTCCAGATTCTGGAGGGGGTGAAAGCTGGTCGATTTCATTTGCTCAGCTGCAAGCATCCACCTGAACTAAAGAGCTGCTTCAATGTCACAGTGTGACAAGGTCTAAATAGTAACAAAGTGATGGCATTCTGAATCAACATCCTTGTCACTTACTTCAAAACATGACAATTCGAAAAGCTTGGGCAACTTTGTCAAACATTACAAAATAATATTATTGTCAGAGATACGAGTAACTTACTTAATGCAGAAATCGGGCGTGGTAAAAATGTGTATGACATATTTAAGGTGCAGAGAATCTTGGTGGAACCTTTACTTGTGTAAATACGACCAGTGCTGATAACAATTGTTTCGTTCTCGTCCTTTACTCCATGTGAAGCATAATTATAATTCGTAACACAACTTTTGTACCGTATTGACAAAACAAAACACTGCATACGAGAATTTGGCGATCCAGACATTTATTGAACAAAATATTTTTAGGATAGGAAAGCAATGCAGTAAAAGAGTAAGTCCACGCCTGTGTAATATAGACATCGCAAACTTAAGTTATAAAGTAATGTTATCACATAAAAATTGATATGTAATATCAGGCTTGTTTGACGTTAGGTTGACCACAGTTAGAGATAATAATCGCATTGTATAGTGCGATTTATGCTTCACAACAATTGTAAATATCGCTTAGTTCTATAATAAGTTATCTTGATCTGAGCTAAAGTACATTTCATTTATTCACCGAAAAGAGAAAAAAAAATAGAGTTGATTTGAATGCATGTAAATAGAATACAAACAGAAAATAGACTGTGCAAAAATTTAAAATTAATTTCATATAATTGGATTTCCATAAAATGCCTATGAACTAAACCGTAAGGACGTCCCAAGAAAATTTAAAACTTTTAAAGCACAAGCTGAAAACCCCGTTCTCTGAAGAGGACTCTGGGGTGGGTGCATGTAATAAATAGGCTTATAAATGGTCTTGATATCTATCCCTTTACTTATACGATCCAGATAAATACCTCCGCTTATCCATCTTTACATAGAATACAGATATCTCGATAATTTTGTATCCTTTTGGAATAAAGGCAATCGACCGGATTCTATACTTTCTCAATTTGTTTAAGGTCTTTTTAAACGTTTATTAGAAAGCTGTGAATTTTCGCATTCAGTGCATGAAAGTGCACTGCTTTGCGGAAATTCGTAGTTGCGCAGATACTGAATGTTTAATGAATCTGTAATTAGATTTGGATTAAACAAAACTAATGCTCTAAGCCTAAAAGTAAAATCTTGATCTATCTAGATCTATGTAGATCTCAACCTATTGATCTGAGTCTAGCTGTTGTAAATATCTAGACCCTAGATTTAGAACCTATGTCCAGGCAACTTTTTTAGATTCTTTATTAGACCTCACACCATAACATGTAGATCTAGATCTATTTCAGACGGTTTCACATCTGCGCAGCCTATATTGTATGCGTACTTTCAGTTTCATTCCTGCCATCTCAGAGGCATCTCTGCCCAGCTGTGCTTACAGGAAGAAGTTCCCCTTTTTCTTTCAAGAAAATAATGATCACATTTTTGCCTTTCAGTTCGGAAAACACTACTTTGTTGAAAATAAAATAACATTACTCCTCCAATTTTTGGGGCAATTTACAAGTTAATGCCAAATTTCAAGTTCCTAGGTGGTAGAAATGCTCGGTTAGATGGTCGTCATTTTTCACCTAGCTCCATTATATTCAAGAGGCAGAAATTACATAGACAGCGATTTCTAGCAGGTATTAAATGTGCAAATACTTATTTGTACATAACTGCAGCTTTTCTTATTTGACTTTTCTATTATACATTGTATTTTGTTCTCAACATAATTTTTTTTTTTTTTGCTCGATCATTTAAGAATTTTTCTTTGCAAATCTTGTTATCTTTTTACTAACAACCTTCGCTGCTTAACGCAAATTTGAATTCATTTATCTTTGTGTTATATAAATGATATAGTTAAAGCTTTTTTCCGTTTTGTTGATAATAAATAGTAAAATTATGCTGCCCTTTTAAAATACCTTTACGGATTGTTGCACATGAAAATCCTCTTTCAAATGTCACAGATTTTTTATCCTCCTTAGTTCACTTTTGAGATTGAGTGATGATGAAAATAATGAGAAAAAAAAAACAGGTTGAAGAGGAGGAAAAGGGCGTCAACGACGACGATGTGGATTTCGAGAATTAAGCTGTTAATGGAGAAGTTAATGGTGTGATAGAAAAGGGGCCGTGGGGAAAAAAGGTGGGGGGGGGGGAGATATTTCTCTGGTATCGATGTAAAATGAAGTAGACTGCAAATGAGGACAGTATTAAGGGCATTGTAAAAAAAAGTAATATTATTAGTGAAGACATTACAAAGAGCATCCAGATATCTCGATAATTCTGATTGTAAATCATCATATATTTTTTTTCTTTTCTAGGGTTTTCAACTGGAAGGATCAGGGAGCATGTGTTCCTTTAGTGATACTTAGAATATTATAGAAAGGGGAAAAGAAGTACGCGTTCATTGCCAAAGGCGCAGTGTCGGTTTCCTTTGTTTTTTTTCTTTAGCTCCGTCGTGAGATATTTCAAATATACTAGTTTGAATGTTCAAAACTTCATCTCGCTATTTGCCTCTTACTCTCTAGCTCACCATTTCTGCTCTCTCTATCTTTTCCTCTCTACTCCGTCTCTCTCTCTCTCTCTCTCTCTCTCTCTCTCTCTCTCTCTCTCTCTCTCTCTCTCTCTCTCTCTCTCTCTCTCTCTCTCTCTCTCTCTTTCTTTAACCGCTATGTTGCGCAAATGATAAAAAGATTAGGAGCATAGTTTTTCACAGTGGTGGAGCAAAACTTATTTGTCTTTTAAGCCTTAGACCAGTTTGAAGAGCCGTGTGTCGGTCCCTCATTTAAGTATTTAACAAATTCATCATATGCTTCTTAATCAATATAAACCATGAAATATCTTCACTGAAAAAAGGAATGATGAATGAGTGTAATCAAAAAATATGAAAGAGGTAAATGTCGGTTCAGTCGGTGTAAAACTTTTGAAATTGCAACATGGATGTTTAGCCACTCTTATACAGTGCAACATCAAATTTTTTACCTCACGTGTTTTCCAAACGAAATATGAAACGAAAATCCTAATTTTATTTCTTAAAATTGTGTTTAAAGAGTTTAAATCAATTTTGTTCAAATTTACCCAGTATGCTAATAGATTAAATTTTTCTTTCGATTTTTACAAAACACGTCTCTCTCAATATATGTATCTCTCTCTCTCTGTCTCTCTCTTTGCCTGTCTCTCTCTCTCCATCTCTCTCTTTCTTTCTTTTTTTCTCTCTCTCCATTTCTCTCCCGTTCTCTTTCTCTCCAACATCTCATTTTGCTTTCTTTTTCCTCTCCTAAATACAGTTTATCAGTCGTTATAAAGAGTCTATTTCATTGTTCCATAGTATCTTTCTGGTATGTATCATCTTGTATTTAACATATCTGGACATTCAAACAGTGAATATCCTGATATTCATGTCCTCTTGTGGACATTTTAACACATTTTCTGGTCTGAGTTTTCAATTTTTAGCATTATGTGAAGTCAAGAGTGAATGCATTGGTAGCATGATATGGATTTTATACTCCGGGGCTCATACATGGCTTTCATGTTGACAGCTGCAATAGAATGCCAAGAGAACTGATAGTCATTATGAAAAGAAACAGAAAGAGGAAAACTCGATCGAGGACACATGCGACCCGCTTCCATTCGCTAGACAGGTGGTCATGTTTGATCTTTCCGTCGATGCGCACCTCCTCCCTCTGTAGCATGCGCAGCTGCTCTTGGAGAATATACAGGGACGGGTCGTTCTGCTGGCTGCCGGAGTAGCTGTTCCTCATGGGCAGATTGAGAGAATTGTCCAGGCTCGCCTCGCCAGCTCCGTCTCTAGGCGTCGATCCTCTGTTCGGTGCACAGTGCACACCTTGGCGCGGTGCATTGTTGGTCACTGAAGATCGCCGTGTGAACTCACTGCCGAGCGGTCTCTCGACGATACCGTGGCTGTCATGGTTGCTGTGGTTGTGAAAAGACTTCCCTACTTGATGAGGTCTGGACCCGCCAACCGTGCCATTTCCATTATGGTAGGTTTGGTCTTTATTCTGATACTCCTGGTGGTGGTGAGAAATTGATTCAATGATCATATCATATATTGGTTCACATATTTCTCTTATTCGGGTACAAAAAAAATATTCTAAAAGCTTTAGCCTCAAAGGAAATTAGATGTTTACTCTAACAAAACAGGTTTTACGAATCTACTTGTAACAACCTATCTTGAAAAAATTTTGAGAAATATCTCAGTCACGTATTATGAGTTATCTTAAAAAGTGGAATAGTTTTAATTTACTTTGAACCTTAAAAATAAATAATTTTGCAGTTACGTTGAATAATAGAATATTGTTGCCTAAATGTAAAAAATCTGATCTGATAGGCATCTTATCTAGAGTGAATAAAAAAAGGTGTTAACTAACGTTCTAAATTATATATCAAGTAAAATACAAAATGTGAGAAGAATAGCGAAAAACTTTTGCAGGATGTGCACTGGGTTTTCACATAAAAAGCAATATAGAAAGTTATAAATTTCTAAGGGTTCGAAGAACAATATATATGTTAAAAGTATGAAAAGGGTGTATTAGTATAACTTTTCAAATCAATGCGCATATAGGTTTAAATTTAGATTTTCCTTCCACCATAACCACAAGATCAGTGTTGGTTAAAATTGGTATATATATATATTTTTTAGAACGCAGGTGTTATCCACAACGCTATACGAGGAAATAAAAATAGGATGTTAGGTAAGTACAAGTTAATAAAGTTTACATAAAAAAGATTATGTGAAATTTTGACGACATTGGATGGAAATAGTTGTGCATAGCAAAGGTATTTTTGAGGACAAACACAAAAGAGTTTCAAAAGTTCTCTTTAAAAAAGATTATTCAGTAGAATTGCTGTTTTCATAGCTGGGTGCTTTATTTAATGAGGGTAAACAATTACATCCCACTGAATATGTTTAAATGTAAATTTTGTTAATTTCAATCACACTTTGAGTATTGTGTTGTAACGTATTGTTAGCTGAAAAGAAAGTTTATGTGACTGACAACTACCTTATCAATTTCAAAGATGTCGTCTTCATATGTCCATTCTGGGTACTGAAATTGAACAGCGTGGGAATGAGAAGTTTACATGCAGTGATCTACTTGGTTTTTAGATAAAGGCCATCCCGTACAGGTTTCCATGCTTCTTGCCTCTGTGTGTCTGCCGCACGAGGGGTTTTTATAATCTACTTCTGAATCGGAACCGTACAATTCTTCAAAGATCCAACAACAGGTGGGCGTGCCGAAATAAATAATGCTGCACGTGCAAGATTTGGGTTCGTATTTATTTTTGTTTTCGTGGTAAAGAGAATCATCACCTCTTGAGTTCATTACCAAGAAAATACTGAATCACTTTATCTTCAGCAGACTTGTGAATATGAGAAAATCTCCAACGTTGCAAAGAATGGCCTAAAGCCCTATATCTGTGAAAAAGCCTCTCGGTACGGATTTGTATCGATTAAATCATTAGAATAACAGCTATGTCTCCCAGGGATGGTCGAAACCACAGGAAAATTATGACACACCGAATGGAAAGGAATGAGGAACAGATCTATAGATTTCGGGTATAATAAAATTTTTAGAACGAACAATTAGAATCAGAGGATAAAGACATATTGTGATAAGGAGAATTTTTTTTTTAAATTTAACACCAAGTCTTCAATCTGTATGTCTCGCAGTAAGTTGAGAAAAGGCAGAAAAAAAAATAAAATGAAAAGGTGCACTTCCTGAAAAAAATTTCAAGCCCCTTCAGATGAAAAGAAAAATTAAGCATGCAACACACCTGATACCCATTAATATACGTCTCGTGCTGTAAACTTCTATCACCACTTCCAGCCCTTTTAGGTTTCCGCTCTAAAGGATGAATTGCTCTTTCATTCTAGAAACAGCAAGATTCGCAATATTAGATTTTGATATACAATATTTAAATACTTCTTATAAATGTTAATTCCTAATGTGTAAGATTTTAAGATGAACGTAAGTACTCTTAACCACTCATAACTATAGAGAAGCTGAAGATAAAAGATACCACTATCTGTGTCTTCCATCTATGTAAACGATTTTGTGCGCAGACAAGTTCAGCACAACCTATAAATTGTATGCTTGAAAAGTTATGGTAAGACGTGCTGGTTAGTGCTCACTGTTTATCACCTGTGGGTTTTGGTCGCAAATAAGGTATCTACATATGTGTCACTGCTGGGCCAGACTATGTTACTGATGCCAAAACTGCCTTACTGGCGGTTATTTGGCTGTAGGTCTGTTGATTAATCGAGCCGATAGGGCAATCGAAAGTAAATTCTTCTTTATTTTCCAAATCAGTTATATTCCCTGTACTTTTTTTTCTTGTAAATCCCACTGGTGAGTATTTGTTATTCCAGATTTTAATGCATACAGAATGTATTAACGGTTCACCTTGATCTTCATTCTATATTTTTTAACATATTTCATCCTTCGCAAAATCTGCTGGAACGTTGTCTGGTTCGGTTGCTCCACTATTTCAAACACTTCGGTTAAGTGTCCTAGATCTGTTTCTATTTTGTGGGTAGCAGTGACTCCAGTGTGTAGTTTTTCGTCATGCTACTCTCATGTTTTGTAGTCTTGTTAAGGGGAGTACAGGAAATGCTCTGTCTATCCAAGTAACCTATTACATAGCAGTGATTTACTCTATCATCACTGGATACACTGGATTGTTAAACTACTCCTAATGGGAAACGGATCTTTCAAGTTATCGATGATGAAAGCTTCTTGTATATATATTGGGGGTTGGGTTATGAAATTCTGTTTACTGTTCAATATACGTGAGATCCAACCATGCAGGTGGTTATCAGGAGGTAAAATTTCTTGGTGAATTGTTGAAAATCTATGAAAGTAGGCGTAGTTATTTCCCTATGACTACACACCTCTCAAGGTAAGTATAAATTCACTTGGCTTGTTAGAACATTTCGATAATGGCTTGTTAAGGCATTAACAAAAATTAATTCTTTTTAAAGCAATGAAAAGAAAAAAAATACTGAACCCTACCTGTACACGTACAAGTTTTCCCAGAAAATTCAGGACGATTTTGCGCACCCATAGCGGCACTGGTTTGTTCAGGTTACCCTTGTGGTGAACGTTGAGCACAAGGACGGTGAGAAGTGTGGACAGTGACACAAGCAGCATCGCCATAGCAAAATAGATACCTACACACAGACATAGGCAGCGTGAAGGGCGGGGAGAAATATTCTTTGATTAGTTAAGACTAATATTATTTTGGTTAAGGTGTTTAACTTGAGAGAATAAATCTAAAATCAAATACCTGAAGAAGAATGCATTCCAGTTCATTTACATTAATGAAAATAGGACGATTTTTTCTAGGAATAAAATGAGGTGCCGATATTTTCGAAGACTAGAGAGAGAGAAAGAGAGAGAGAGAGAGAGAGAGAGAGAGAGAGAGAGAGAGGTGGGAATATATCATCGTATAACCTATAAGTGTGCAAAAGAACATACAATATTTAAACTGTTGTGTCTTTGTTGGTAGCTTCGTTAGATACTTTTAATGAACCGACATTCATTTACTCTGTCACATGCTCGTTAATTACTTTAATATTTTTTTCAGTGTCCATGAAATATTCTTTTTTTCTTACAGTCAAACAACGTTTCCCAGTAATGATATTGAAAATGATGTTTCGGAAAACTTAAAAGCTTTAGTTTCAATAATTGTATGTGTATGTATGATTTCTTTTCAACTCAATTCAAATGGAAATGGCCACTTTAAAAAAAAAAACGTTTTCGTCTTTTCTTTGCGGATGTGGTCCTTACAAAAAAAATCATTATTGTTTACACAGTTTAAAAGTTGCTCCTGAAACTGACACTCTTGGGCACTGTTCGTTATTTCACTTGGGCGGAGTAGGATACTTGCCTATGTAAGGAAACCCGTCTGATGTGGCCGGCAGGGTCTCCGACACGACCAACAGAAACACGGCAAGGGAGAGCAACACAGTTATTTCCAGGGACACCTTTTCGCCCGCATCAGGTGGCAAAATGAAACCTGCATTGAGAATTTCGTATTTACACACACACACAAAATTTAATCATTTTTTTTCAAACTTAATTTATTAACTTCTTTAATGCCTTCAACTGTTTAGCAAAAAGATTTATCTCTCAACTCATCTTTTTTTACAACCACAGGCGACAACAAGGCAGGAAGGGTGGGTATTTAGCGGTATCAGCCAGTATAAATCACAAGAGATTTTCCAATTTACTTAAAATTTCTAAATTTTAGCTGAATTGCTTATTGTTGCATCAGTTTCATTTAAAGCTCAGGTCGACCGCGGTGATTACTGATAGGAATAGAGGATTTAGAACCATGAGATATAGAACAAAGAAAGCGCAGCTGTCACTACGATATCATTCAGATAATCTGAATTTAGGATTGGGTAGAAGCTGAAGATTTATTTGCGGAAAATCATATACGCTTCAAAAAGTTGCACAGCTTTTTTTCTTAAATCTATGAATTACTCATACATAATCTCTTCGTCAAAATAACTTGATATATTCTTAAGTTTCAACCCATTTTTATGTGGTTTTCAATATGCATTATGGTTGCGGCACATGGTTGCTAGAAGGAAGTTTATGAGGTAGCTTCCACTGAAGCAACGATTTAATGACCAATGTAAACCCGAAATATCCTTAACTCGGGACCAGGAATCAGCACAAGGTCTTATTTGTACATGAGTGGCGCTCTCATTCTTCCAAATGATTTCACATATTGTCCCTCACATCAAACATAAGCTGGTGCTCTTCGAAAGCATTGCTGGACTTTCCTTAGTCAACCGTGCAAAAGCTGACGTTCTGTCTTTCTTTGTACAAACGAGGGTTTGTATGTATATATATATATATATATATAAAATCTCATTTGCGATTTCTTTCAGAACTCATCTCTCTCTCTCTCTCTCTCTCTCTCTCTCTCTCTCTCTCTCTCTCTCTCTCTCTCTCTCTCTCTCTCTCTCTCTCTCTCTCTCTCTTTTCTCTCTGTTTATCCGTTAGTCTCTAGCTCTTTCTTTTTATCTATCGGTTTTTCTCACTAGTGTCCATCTCTTTGTCTTAGTCTGTTTATCTGTCCCTCTGTCTCTTCTATAATTTTTAATCACTTCACAGCAGCTATTCCTTTCTCTACCCCTCTGAATCTTTCCTCTCTCTCTCTCTCTCTCTCTCTCTCTCTCTCTCTCTCTCTCTCTCTCTCTCTCTCTCTCTCTCTCTCTCTCTCTCTCTCTATCTATCTATCTATCTATCTATCTATCTATCTATCTATCTTTTTCTTTATTTCTACTTCTTATTTCACGTTGTAAATTTACATTTAAATCTTTGCATAGGTGTCTAAATATTTTTACTTTCTCATCATTCCCTCTTTATAAACGTTTTTCTTTTTTTTTTCAATAAAAGACGCACAGTACACTATTTAACACACATTTTATGTCTCTAAAAGGCGCATGTCATTTATAGCAATACGGATTAAAATGTTTAATATACAGAAAACATGCAAGACTGATATAAGTCTAAAGTTGAACTGTAATCAAAATTTACATTTTTATTTTCCCTTAAATTTTAAGCTTTTAATAAACATGCGTATACCTTTTCGCGATCTATTTTCTTCCATGATCAAAACGGGACGAAGCATCTTTAAATTTATGAATGACTTCGGATATTTTAAGGTTTGTAAACAAGCAGCTTTTGCATCTGCACATTGTAAAATGAATTGTGAGAATTTTGAAAAATAGAGATTCTTTTCATGGGGTTCGATTCATTGGCATTTTCTTCAATCGTTGTTTCTGAAAAAGTTGACAAACTGGCCCCCATATTAAGACTTTCATCAATCGATGATTAGTTTGGCTATAGGACTAAAAACTTGGTGAGGGAAACTTTCTAAAGACAACAGACTCAATTTACAGACACAGCTTATTAAAAAACTCATTCCGATTTGATGCAAAGCTTTTAAAGTATTTTTGTTTGAGGAGGAGTCATGAGAGACCCAATTACCTAAGAGCGCAACGGCTGTAATCAGTAAACAGGGAAACAACAGGTTCAGAACGTAGAACAGTGGCTTCCGTTTCATGGTCACATAGAACGTGACGTCCGGGTAGGTTTCTGGACAACATCCGTATTTGATGCTATGTCTCTTGAGGGGTAAACTCAGAAGATCCCATTCTGTATTTTCCACAAATGATGACATATCTCCATCAGGATCCCTGTTCGTTACGTTGATTTCAAGGTCATGGTAAGACCAAGAGCCAAATTTTAAGGGGCAAACCTGAGACATATAAAACACAAAAGTATTACAAGGTATTATTATATTTAGCACCTTCATCATTTTTTATTTTTTTGTTTGTTGCAGATTTATTAGTTAAAATAAAATCTTTGGTCTCATAAGAATAAATAATAACGTGTTTCGGAATAGTAAAGTTTTTCATAGTCAGACAGACAGACAGGATCACTCTTAAGGCGCTTAAGTGTAGACTGGCCACCTTAGTCTTTTTGGGGCTCAAAGGTAAAGCTACTGCACCATTTTTTTTTTTTTCATGATCGATATTTCTTGCAACGAAGCAAAATGAGTTAGATTTTGCGACCTGGGTGTATTTAATAATATTGATTATTTCTAAGCCTCTAAATGCTGATAACTCTGACACGATTATCAAGATAAAATCGGAATATCGAAACAAAGGAAAATATAGGAAACAAATGCAATTAAAAACGATTCAGAACATTCTTTCCACTGTTTTATTTTTTCCTATAAAATTTTCTGCTGGAACGCGCAGGTTTAGCCGTTACGACAACCAAGTTCAAAAATGATGTAGCTTTGCGAAAAATGTTAGTGAATCAGAGTTGAAGAATCAGTGATTATTAAAACAGTTGTAAAAGTGGTAGCAGCAGCAGTAGCAATAGTAGTTTGAGTGGTTGCGGTTTTTTTTTTTACTGTGGTTGGAGTCTTTTGATGTACACTAACAATAGTTTATTTTGGCAATAAGTTCTAATAAAAATGATACCTGTCTACATTACACTGGTCAGAAGTAAGGAAAAAATAAGAAGGCCACAATTGCTTAAGCTTTTTTTTTCTTGCAATTGGAGCAAAGTTGGCCAGTATCTTGATTTTTTTCAAAAAAATTTTTTTTTGTTTTTTTTAAGCATAATTCTATCTTACCTGCGTATCAAAGGGGAAGTATAAAACATTGATTCTGCACAGGACTTTAATGATTGTCGGGTAGTTGTAAGTGCAGGTCCCAGAGTTCTTGATGCTGATAAGGTAGTCCTTGGCACCCTCAAGTTCTGAGTCGCCACTAATCGAAGACGTCCAGGAAAAGAATAGGTGTGGGCACATATTGAAATCAGGTGCTGATGTTTATTGTTACCTACATGAATATCCTGAATATGCAAATTAATGTTTAAGGGGTTCTCATCAAGGCTAAGGATAGGAGTTAAGAAGCTTATAATTATGATCATTTTGTCTTTGACAATAATAGCATGGCAAAATAAATATCGATGTTTGATAAGACGAGCGTGATAACTAAGTAAGCTTAGCGATCACCTTGATAGTGATGATGATAATAGCTCTGATTCTCATCGTGATAGTTAATGGTAGCACATTTCATAAGCCGCGCTAATCTCCGGTGATTCTTTACTGCACGTGACTATGTGTGATCTCTAAACGAGAGATGTCCTGTCTAGATTAACTCCACCCCAAGTATCATATTGAGCGACATAGGTTTTTTTATGTCGTGAACATTTCATTGTCTTTTTTTATCCGTGGATTTTCTCGCCAGTGAATCCGAGCGGCCGCAGAATAAGGCCGATCTAGTTTCAGTTTTGGACGAGCGGCCGCTTGACAGACTCTTTATAGAGGCTTCTATTTGATCGCCAACTATACAAAGTGAACTGAAACAGATTCACTTTTTTGTTTTCCATAAAATTTATTCAATTACTTTCAATATGATATGCTACACTATATAATATCTATTCATAATAATTACACTGTAAGGAAATAAAATTAACAACTCCTATACTGTAAAGCGCTTCCTTTTAAGGCCTCCGTCCAAATGTGAATTTGAGGCACGGACTTAAAGAGATTCTGACGCAGGAATCTAACTTTACCTTGTTTTGTCTCTAGGCAAATAAGCCATCAGCAGCTGTCGGCAATAAAGAAAATCGAATAATTCTGTACTCTCCCAATCTGTTTTTGCATCCTTTTAAACTTTTATTAGAAAGTTGTGGATTTTCGCATTAAATGCATAAAAGTGCACTGCCTTGCGGGGATTTTACCCGCACAGTTAAATAAACCTATTTGATGATGAATGTTTTAAAAAAGTTGTAAATAGAATTGGATTTTACAGGATTATTTAGCATTTCTTATTAAAACTGAATGTAATGTAGCTGTATACAAACCTGAGCTGCTGGTAGGACGGATTTCAGCTTTGGTGCTGATAATAATTTTGTCTCACATGTTGCATGATACTGCATCATATGAAACAATAACCCATACTGATGTGGCAAAATTAGCACAAGTGTAAAAATTATACTTTCTTTTGTCAGTGCTAAAAGACGTCAGGGCCACATTGTAATCTATATCACATAAAGTGATCACATTAACGTGAATTCTTACAATACATCAGAGCTTTGGGCCATCATTTTGTAGTCTGCAATTTTTGTTTCAAATACAGTTTTTGCAGCTGCTAAATGATTTTTTTTTCAATCTATAAAACATGTTGTATAAGACTTTATGTAGTTGTTTTCATAATTATTTTTAGTCATGGGTTGCAATGAAAATTATGCAAGTTTAATTTGAAACATGATAAGCTCCCGAAGACATTTGGTAAGCCGTCCATAGTGAATCCTCAGATGAAATACTCATACTTTTTTTTTTTTTTGCACTTAGCAAATGAATGCAACATTCAACAACTTCTATAATAATAATGGATCTTTCGAAGCGTAGAAACATTTTTAAAGGTTAATGCCATTTTACATAAAGTTGTCTAAAAGTAAGCTCCCTATCTTATATCCCTATGTTTTCTTCCCAAAATTTTGTCCTCATAATTTTACTGTTACATAAAATTTGAGAGCTTCAGTTTGAGTATTGGTTGTGTTAAAAAAGGTTTTTGCCGATTCATTGCCAGGTAGCTTATCTTTATGAATTTTTCTTTGGCAAGGAGCAAATGGAACGCCCAGTTACATGTTTTCAAAGTTGAAGTCTTTCGGGCCTCCATTTTCTTTTTCTACCCTTTCCTGCCCTTGCATACGTGAAATCTTTTGATCATTTCGAAATAAATGTGAATTTGCAAGTCGTGAGTACTCACAATGTCATTTATTAACTTAAAGATTTACTTCTATCTTGCTGATAAAGATGCATGTACTTAAAAGATTTTTAATGGACGCCACATTAAGTTTTGCCCGTTGTTTGAAAAACCGTCCTTGATATATAGCACCTGTCTTCTAAGAGCGCGTTTATTTTTCTTTTCTCGGCAGAAGCCTACACTTATCTCTTGTTCATGTGTTTTCCCTTCCGAGTTTAGAACAAAATTATTAAAGTGCCCATCGAAAAATATTCCACCTACTCTAGTGTTTTCAAAGTAATGATTTTTCGAAAACTGTTTCCCCAACCATTCGTCTTAATTGATAATAATATTTTTGGAGCTTGATTTATCGGTATCATAGAATGGTGTTTATCAGGACTTTTAGCTGTGTGCATGTGATGATTCTCTGCTCTTTCCTGTCGCTTTTCGCCTATACAAGTCGTTATGTATCGTGTAGGATTTGATGATTGTATGGTATGGACCGAATTTAGCTGACCCTATGTAAAGAAATTATTTGACAACTAAATGGAACAAAAGTGAATTTCAGAACGTGTTTTATATTTAAAGTCAAATAGCAGCTATTCTGGTCTGTGCAAAATGGTACCCGCTTTTGTGGGTGGAAGATTAGGCCTGAGTATTGAGAACGATCAGTATAAAGATATCAATTATAGATGTCACAAGTGCTAAAAGCTTTCTGTGTTTTGTTTTGATCTGGCACTTACGCAGTAAGTCGTCGGCTTACACGCTTGTACCATAAGCTTATTCTAAGCTGATTTCTATTGTTTCATACACCATTATGTTATGTTTCTTGATGTTTGCTGTTACAGTTTCAGTGTATTGGTGTTGCGATCACAACAGAGCTCTTTGAAGTTTGAGACATACTTTTTAAAACAGTATTTGTTCATTTTTTTACGTTCTTTTTTTTTTAACTTTGCCATTGTAAACGTTATTATAAATGAGTTACCCAATTAACTACTTGACATACAGTATGTAATAAAAGGCAACTTCTATTTCTTTGTCCGCTATCTCCTTCAAAACCACTCAGTAAAAAAGATGAAGTTTACTGAATTTTGACCTGCAAAGATCAGAGTCCCACGCGGATACAAGAATATTGAAGAAAAGTTCTTGATTTACGCTAAAAAATGCTGTTGAACATTCGTTATATTTTTATTGTAATTGACTCATCATGTTTATATATGTATAATATATATATATATATATATATATATATATATATATATATGTATGTGTGTTTGTTTGCTGTAGTGCTTGCTTCCCTTTAATGGCTTTGGGGGCGATATATCTGTTATTGATGTAAAATTTGCTTTTCTTTATTGTATCAGTCTCCACAACCTGTTCACTGGTGTAAAGTTTGCTTTTCATCAGTGCAGAGGATATATATTTTCATTAGAACGTGAAATCATGCTTGACCTCAGTAATTATGATTTTCTGAAATCCAAATATTTACTTGAATAGTTTTTCTTCTATTTTTGGCCTATATTGAACAATTGTTCATCTTTAAGTGGAATTTCTTTGATTAAGTATGAGAGCGTCTCCTCATTCAATGATTTTTACTGTGCAGTTATATTAGTGTAGCAATGAACTATGAATACCAAACTCGTTGACAGTTTAAACTAGTGTCATTGAGATATTTACAGCATTTACCTGCAACGCGTCTGTTTTATGCTATAACGTTTTATCATTTTTTTAAGACATTAAGACTTCTTATCAAATAGCATGAGTTACTGTTTTAATATTCAATAATATAAAATCTGCTGTTACGTTGATGCATACATGAAATATGATCTTCAATACTTGATAGGGCTTTAAAAAAATAATCGACTAGGAAGTTATTGACATCATCTTTTATCTGACCGAAGTGCTGCATATATCAACCTGTTTTATATATGCGGCAATCCAGCAAAGAAAGCTCCCCTAGTAGGAACTTAATAACGCTAAGTCACGGCCAACATGTGAAAAAGGGTAGACTTCTGAAGAAAAAAAAAAACATGTAAAGTTCTTTTTGGAGACGCTGAATTATCTAAATGATGGAAGTGTTGCTGTTGGCAAGACCTAACACTGTTCATATGAAATGTTGAAGAAACGAATGTAGTTTGCTACATTACTATGCTGTATACCAGTTGTCTGATTTTGAATCGTTATCAACCTCTGAGTGGGCGAACAAACAGCGGTGTGAGCGACAAGACTTCAACTCTAGATTGCAACCTGTTGCTTAGAGACAAAGCTTACATCCGGCCTCGATCAGCTTGCTTGATAGAGCATAACGGTCACCGCTGATTGGAATCAGGAAGTGATTTCTTGTGGCGCGGCCTTTTAACTGATTATCTTTACTGTCACCGCTGCCACTCTCAGCATGCTGGTCACAGGAGACACCACTGTGCGCCGTGTCAGTGGCAAGTTTAAAAAACTCGAAAACGACCATTGCGCAACAGGATGCTCAACTGCACAAAGCTATTTGCTTATCAAAAAAATCAGCGTCGCTATAAAAGAGAGTTCGAGAAGAGACGATATCTTTCACAGTATACGATGCTCTTTCTTTATGCGTTAAAGCGTTCGCAAAACACCGCCCTAGCAATAATATGCGTTTTTATCCTTCCGAATTGCTGTGAAAGTTCCAATAGGTTAGTATTAAATTATACTTATGTTACGTGGAAAGGTCTCTGAAAGTCAGTAGAGATGTACATTAGATTATTGCAAAACCGTTGGTGCTACAGGATACAAGGGTTAAAGGCTGTATTTTAGTTTCAGCCAAACTTTGCTCTTTATTAATACGCTACTACAAAGCGCATAGCATTGTGATAATATGAATAATATAAAAGAAAAGATTCTTTAAAACGAAAACCTCATAAATTTTAGGTTTGCACCTCTTAGGTCTTTTTAATCTATCACAAATTAATTGTCTGTCAATGAAAAAATATATTACATTAATGTGATTGTGTCATTCAGAGATAAAATTAAAGTTTAATGTTGACTTAAATTATCCAGATTGCTTTTGTTTTTCGTTTTCCTATAGCCTAGCGAATTTGCTTGCTTTTCTATAATATGAATTAGTCTATAGCTTAAAGCCCGAAGGGCATCATGTTATCTTTAAAATTTACAGTATTATTTTAATTGATTTCTGTTGCTGTATTCCAGAGTAATCATTTAAAAGCTTGCATGCCTCGGATAATGAAGTTGTGTAAAATAGAAAATAATTCATTTTGCTATGCAAGCTCTGCTAGAAAGAGATGGGAGGCTAAGTTGCTTTTAAATATTCTAAGCAACGGCAATTCGACATCAGTTTAGCAATAAATTCACATCGATTTTGAGATGTGATATTTTATTTCTGTGAATTTGCTTTCTGCCTGCAATTGGGAGTCTGGTACAGACTGCAGACATTTTTTGCCGTTCGTTATGAGCGGCTATGGATATTGTTGTTTTATTCTCATTACTTATAATTCTTGATTTGGGTAAACAAAAGACTTCTTGATATGAATAGCCGCTTATGTTACCTAATATAGATGACCTAGAAGATGACAGGTCGTGCACTTTGCTTACTTGTCATAAAGAGTAATGTCAGGGCTCCATGCTCTGTTGAAGGGCACCACAATATTGTCGATACCACTGTAATTGTCGGGGTGCCACACCAGGTTGCAGTCATCCCAACTCTGACCGAGTAAAATGAATCAATGATTGGGTAATACAATAAAGATTAGAAGGCTGTATAGAGCACGGAACATTCAATTTCTATTTACCAGTGTATATATATATATATTATGTGCTCATTCCGTTTTCACTAGCGATATCACAATTATAAAATCTTACCGTCAGGGTTACTGTTATTTTATCTAAAAGCTCTAAAACAGAGGATTATGATTCATCAGAAATGAGCAATATTGAATCTAACAGAATAAAAAGCTCAAATGCTCAAGCGCAGTTGTTCACGTTAGCTGTTTTTTAGCATAATTAAGCGAAATATTAATTTGACAAGTGAGGGAGCGAGAGTTCGAGAGCATCTCTTCTATACAACAGTCAGTTGACATTGAGTTTTCTTTAGTGTAAATCAGAGACCTTTTTCACTTTAATTATTACTTGTATGATTATACATAGAATATAACGTTAATCGATCGTCCATAAGAAGTTAATGACAAAGGAAAATTTTATAAAATTAAGAGCAAAAATAAATTTACATGAAAGTACACTGAAGACTGTCAGTGGTGATGCTGTGCAAGAAGTTGAACAACATTGAAGGTTTTATGATATCTAAGGATTGATCAAATTTGTCTAAAATGGGTTGATCAAATTTTTCTGAAATGGGTTGACATATCTGCACAAAAAAATTGAGGTACCATTAAGTAATGGTTTTAAAGGGAAACTTTACTTAATTAGCGCAAGTAAAAATCGCATTCTCTATGTTCAGAATATAACTTTCCTGAAATAAAAAAGAACAAATTTACGTAATGGAATTTCATCATACACAAGAAATTTGAAAAATAGGAAAAATGTAAGCAATTAAAAACTTGCTTTACCTTGAAAAAGTTTTTGTATAGGTTTATTTTCATCTCTTACAGAAAACCATAAAATATCATAAATTATAATTATTCAAACCAGTTTGTTTTCCGATACAAAAATGCCTCTACTGAACTTTTGCACCAACTAACGAAACACAGATTTTGTCTAATCACTAGCACATCTAACAATCTAGCTTTCATGTTTTAATATTTTTTTAACCTGATAGTTTCGTGATTAAAGCAGGCCACAAAGTATATCGAGTAAGCATTAGCTATTTTCTACGTCTACTTCGTTTTTCTGATGTTTTGATGAAGTCGACTATAGAGTTTATGATGATTATAATAATTTTCTTCTTGATATCCATGAAGAGAAACCAACATTGAAATGACGAAAAAAATGGAAGTATTCTTCATTGATGTAAATAGCAGATGAAAAATGAATTATTGAAAACAAAAATACACATTGCTTTGCATATTTCAAGAAAAAAAGTTAGGCCTATGATACTTACCAACCTGACCCATGCATTGAGATAAAGAATCTGTTTTGGCTCGTCCTGAAATAGAGATTAAAGATTATTGCAACTTAATAATCTGTTCCTAACGACGTTAACTTTATTTACTTTTCCAAAACATAAAATTAATACTTTTTGATCAATCCATCCAACTTTCAAGATTTATGTTTGGTTTTCGAATAATTCAACTAAATGTTTTCTAACTTTAATTTAACTATCGTCGTAATTTTCATTTTATCATTTAAATTATGGACAACTTAAATATAAATACTATCTGAAAATAGAACATATCTATTGTCCGTACGAATATTTATGTGAATATAAAATGTGAATCTCAAATCTCACTAAAAAAAGTATAGTACCATCTATTCAAAACGGATGTATTTAACGTTTGCGTTGATGGCGTCTACATGCCTGTCAACCTATCTTTCTATCTATGTTTTCATATCCTAAAATATACTTTACTATTTAGCTTATCATCTGTTTCTAAATCCAATATGTCAAACTACCCATCTATCTATCTTCCCAAACGCACTTTTAATGTACTTACTCATCCACCCTTTTTAACCATCTACTTCTCGGGTCATTTTTCAATCAATACTAGATGAATTCATCCTGCAGTTCTGTATCTTATATATTTGGGATTTATATCCATAGCCTTAAAAATGAGTGACATAAAGCCTTATATTCCAATTTAAAAAAAGGCAGAGAGAATAAAATTATATAGGCATACATTTTAAATATCAATAAAATGAGAATAAATTCTAATCTGTTTTAAAGATGGTTTGATTAATGGAGAGATTACACCAGTTAATTCCTCAAAGGATGATTCATGTCGATTAAACTAGAACATAAGAAATCAAAGACATCTCTAAATGAGTATATTTGGAACCTGAAGAACAAGAAAGCCAAGTACAATATAGAATGGAAAATAGTGAAACAACTGTAGCCTTACGCACCAAACAAAAACATCTGTTATCTTTGTTTAGAAGAAAAGTTTAGAATATTGACGGAGAAACCGACACTGAACCGAAAAAAAAGGTAATCTTCTCCTTCTGTGTACATAAAAAACGTTTCCTACTCAAGAATGTCGTCACTTCGCCACAGCCGCCTGATGAGAGCAACAGGGCTGGAAACACCAGTGACATGGCAAGGCCTTAGTTGCGGTATTTCATAATGACTAATTATTGTTCAGCACTTTCATTCAATATGTTAGTACCATTTTAAATCATTATATATTATGTGTGTGTGTGTGTATACTTTAATACATAGGTACATCTTACAAATGTACTTGCTGTCCATATTCGTGCTGTGCCTTTGATATACCTTTGAAATAATTATGCACTAGTAATCATTCAATTCTAAGACCGAAAAAATTCTTGACCTTTGTCTTGAGACTTTAATAAATTCTTTTTATGATTGATATTAGTTTTTATACCGACGGTAAAATCTTTCACCAGCCATTCTCTTTATGAAGCGCACAAGCTACGTGTTATGTGCGTTAGTTTTTGCGACATAAAGTAATTGATATGTATGAATAAATCATTAAATGACTCCAAAAGCAACATTTATCCTGCGATCCAATAAATCTTTTCTAGCTTTTTCTCTCCACCATAAATATAATTTGAAAGCAGACAAGATAATATTTGGCATGGACACAGAGTTTCCATATGATCTATAGGAATTTCTCATTCAAGCAGTCTCCCGTCTAATCAAATGTGTAAACTCTTACATGTTACAAGTTTTAATAATGATCAGTGATTAGCTCAACCCGGATTTCCGAAACAGTGTTTTGTTTGTAACATTTCCCGTTTTTATAATTGCAGTTAAAATTGCAGCGCTGATTTAATTGAAGTTGAAACAGCCTTGTGTCAGTAACACTTACTAGTTCAATAATCTGTCGGATCGCCAGATCGATTTTGACTTCAACAGGTTGGTCTACATCACATACGGGTCTCACGTATGGAGTGTAGTTACTAAATAGATAGTCCAATAGTTGGTCCTGGCTTTCACCCTGAGTTGCAGACAAAACTAAATATGAAAAAAGGAGATGTAAGGTTAATCAAATGATGTCGAGTTGTTGTTGCTTGTAATATACAATTTTATTTTATTTTATTACTTCTATCACTACTACTACTACTACTACTACTACTACTATCACTACTACTACTACTACTACTACTACTACTACTATCACTACTACTACTACTACTACTACTACTACTACTACTACTACTACTACTACTACTACTACTACTACTACCACCACCACTGCTCCTACTACTACTACTACTCCTACTACTACTACTACTACTACTACTACTACTACTACTACTACTACTACTACTACTACTACTGCTACTGCTACTACTACTACTACTACTACTACTACTACTACTACTACTACTACTACTACTACTACTACTACTACTAATACTAATACTATTAATACTACGACTACTACCATTTCGACAATATCTACGGTACGCCATTACGTGAGTTGCATTTAGTCTTCCTGAAAGTGCTGCTGCCAATTCTATAAAAATTATTATGGACATAAAATTTTCCTCTATGTGTTTTTTTTCCTTTATATATATATATGATCTTTAGCATAGAAAGGCTTTGGTTGCACATAATTGGAGAAAATGTATGAAGTTAAATTTTACAGTTAGGTGCAAAATACTCACCGCCATGAAAGCATGCCAGGTAATATAAGAGGCCGTAAAAAAGGAGAAGCGTCCCACACATTATTATCAGGCTATGTTTCTCTTGTCCCTGTCGTTTAGCAGTGCATTCCAACCTTATCATGTGGATACAAAATAAAAGATAGGTATACATATATAAAATATAGTATGACAACGATTTGAACAACTTGAAAGCCTTCTTTTAGAGCAATAAGTCTGCGAGATATGATCGGTGGACTGCTGATTTCTTCAAACACAATTATGTTAGTCCGGATGTAACTAGCGATTGACTAAAAACCTTGAAACTTGCTCTAAACAAAGATCCCATGGATAGAAACGACTCATCAGAGCATAAAACAAACCAGCTAACCTTGGCGTAGACTGAACAAATGTTCGCCAGGATATAGACCATAAACCAGCATGGTGCGGCAACTGGATCTAATTGTAACATAAATAATCTAACTGTGCCTGGTTTAAGATAATTGGTTTTGCTACTATAACCCCTAAGCTGTCAATATTTACTGAAAGCATTAAGGTAACTTCAATAGTAGATCAGTTCGGAGCTGGTACTGTCCTCCGAGACTAATCAGTTGAATCGTTACTGAGAGAGCACGTTTTGAAACAGAGAAAAGGACAGGAGGGAGGGGGGGGGGGGGGGGGGCGCAGGAAGGTTAGTGGCCGAGCAGGAAAGGTGTGTGTGTGTGATGGCGACTAAAGCAGGACTTTATTTGAAAGCAATTGGCCCAAAAAGTTTGTGACTGATGTTCCGTAAGCGAGGATTTAAAGAGTCATCACTACATGAGGCGGCTATAAAAAGAGATGATGTGAACGTGGAACAAAGTTTATTATTTATGAGTGCGTAATTATCAAGCTTTGTAATTACAAAATAATCAGTTGGAGGTCAGCTCAAATCGCTTTGTTTCAGCGTTGGTTTGATATGCTATGCATGAGAAAGAAACTGGCGGAACAAATAATTAAAGTAATGCGCTTGCATTACTTAGCATTGATGAATGCACAGCAGTGTGAAAACAACCTTAGATGAAGTTTTCAATCAAACATTGGATGAAATAAACGTTAAAATTTAAAGCAAAAGTTCCAAGTTTTTTTTCAAACAGTGCTTTGTTTTACCCTTTAGAAGAGGATTTTTTCGAACGATTAAAAAGTTAGCAATAACTTGTTGTTAGGGCAGAAGGGAAGGGCCATGTCAGTATTGTTATTGATATGTCACTATAATAATATAGGGAATGCGATTTTCACAAGGAGTTGTTTCCTTTAGTAGGAAGTCGTGGGTTGTTGTTTTTTTCAACAATCAAAAGTATTTTGAAGACCCAAGTAGAACTAATTGATTTTGCTTTAAATGTTTTCCCATGTCGTCATTTTATGTTTTCCTTTTTTGTCTTGCTTCAAATTGTACACCCATGTGCATTCTTACAGAGACTAGCTCTTGCATGATACGGTAACAACGACTTTAAGTAGAGCTCATGACTTCCACCTAGGTAGCATAACTGATAAATCGAATTCCCTATATTTTGGTAACTAAATGGTTGATCACAATGCTCTTTAAAACTGCATAACGATGAACTAAGAGAATTCATAAATTGCAATTCTCTTCTTTTTTCATTCAAGCAATGGAATTTTACAAGTAGCAACGCTGAGTTCTGCATTAAGATTTTACTGGCTATACAGTAGTAATAGAAAAAAAACATTGAGGAACTTACTCCGTCATAATCATTGGTGCATTGCTATTACTCAGAGGTAGAAAGGAACACGTGAAAAATGCTCATATGGGAAAAGTATTATCTAACAATACAATATTTTCGGTTGCCTTCTAAACTCTTTTATCGTAGACAGAGTTTGTGACCTTCAGTGATATTATTACATGAAACGATAATTTTAAACCGGGACAACAAATTAGTATTTTATTGGTGGCTTCTTAATTACATACTTTTTTATTTAATTAGATCAAATAATTTAGATTGCTACTTCCATTTTCTGGTATCTTCGAGTTGTGCCTGAATTTCCAGTGTCTAAACAGCATTCTAATAAACTATTATTTGGAGGAGAGATAATTTATCCTGTGACCCATTTTAATTGTTAGTCATAATGACTGATTAGTGATTATAATATTGATATTTAGTTTCAAACAGTACACTGACCTTGACTCAAAAAGACAAAAACCTACACATTTACAAAATACTCAACACATTTGACGAGAGACGGTAAACTTTAAATTTGATTAAATCAAAGCTTACACAGCCGAGAGGAGTCATCCGAATTGTGAAAACCCTACCAGAGAGGGGGATCAAATGACCAGCTTTCTTTTTCATGTTTCGCTTTCGGAGATCTATAAATTCACAGACGAACTATCATTTAATATTGGTGGACATGGCAGACTTACAATAAGTGTTGCCTTCTTGTAGCTCAGTGTATATATATACACACACACACACAGATACGCACACTCACACATTATACACATTGAGAGAAAGACTGAGAAAAGAGATAGAGAGAGGCGGGGAGGCAGATTGAGAGAAGAGACAGATGGGTAGTTAGGTAAAGACAAAGATATAAAGATGATTAAAGGGAGATTCAATTAGAGATAGTATGAGAGAACGCGCACAAGTGTCAAAAAGAGGTAGGTAGAGGCAAACAAGAAGTGAATTAGAGAGAGAAAAGGAGAAAGGAAAAAACACAGTAAAGAGGAGAAAATTGATAAGCCAAGAAGAGAAGCATGGAGAGAAGGAGGGAGATAGAGAAAAATAGAGCGGGTACTAATAGACGGGAAAGCGCATGAATTTTCAATAAATGGTCCTGCGTGAACACAAACTGAAGTCTGGAAATCTAAGATGGATCAAATTTTATAACTTATCACAATGAAGCACAGAATTCTTTGGTAACGGCTTAAGGCTACCAGATCAATGTATAGCTTCATCTTGCAGAAAGAGGTAATGTATAACTAAATCCTACAGTAAATCTGACCATCACCAACATGAAAAGAAATCGAAGCATAGATTGTCAGTTGAAACCATAACATAGGTCCTTACTTAGGGCAGGGAAAAACAACCCAAACATAATATAATCCCTGGCTAGTTCTGATATTGTTGTATGCCTAAGCTTTTTCCCCCATGCCGTTTGGCATCAGCAGAGTAGCTCAGATCATAAAAGAAATCGAAGATTGATGAACGATACTGTTCTTTTCAAGTATAAGTTACACCGTGTATTTGCGTTTGGTTTAAAGTGGGGATTAGTATTGCCCGTTTACATTAGTTAGAAACCAAACACTAGGAATTTTTTTCAAATCATCGTTGCACCAATAATGAATATTTTACATTAGCAAAACTGGCATCAATGTTTCACAAGGGAGATCTTTCGTTACATTAATTCGCTTTACTTTGCTTTTCTTTGTGATAGGTCGAGCGTTCATTCATAATGACAACTTAGCGCTCTTTGTTCCAAAAAATAAAAGCCCTTGACATGTGGTATAATAAAAAAGGTTGGTAAAACAACTATTTCATTGATTTTATCAAAGTATAGCCCATAAGTCTTCATAGTGAAGCGCAGATATGAGAAATTTGCTGCCTTCGGAACCGATTGGCGACCGGTGTCCAACCATCCGAACGTGAAGAACCAAACTAAGAAATAAATAAATAACTCGGGTCAAGATAACCCATAAAGACTGGTTAAACTTTTCAGGATTTTTTTATTCATTTATTAATTTATTTATGATAAAACCAACATGATCTATTTCTCTTTATATATAAAGGAAGACTAAGAGAGCGGAAGAGAGAGAGAGAGAGAGAGAGAGAGAGAGAGAGAGAGAGAGAGAGAGAGAGAGAGAGAGAGAGTAAAAGACAAGACAGGCAGGTAGTAAATTGAGAGAAAGAGAGAGAGAAAGACAGAGAAAGGGGGAGAGAGAGGGAGTGAGAAAGAAAAAGAGTATAAAGAGAATGAGATAGTAAGTGAGAATATAGAGTAAAAGAGATGAATCGAACACCGACCTAAATTTAACACGGACCGCTTCAAGACAAAACATAAAAAGAGAAATTTTATTAGACTTTCAACAAAGCCGCCTTGAAAATGATGAATTGTTTTTCGTTTTGTTTTGTTTTTGTTTCTGTTTTTTTTGTTTGTTTGTTTTTTAAATTTTTTTTTTTTTTTTTTTTTTTTTTGGTTTTTGTTTTTCTTTTAGGTTTTTTACTGCACGCACAACCTACAATGAAAAAAATATTCCTTTTGTGTATTAACTGCCAGATCATGATTGATTAGGGCAGTTTGTTTGATTCTTCTCTCTCATTCCTTTGTTTTTTAGAAAATGTAAAGGTCTTCATTAAGTTCCTCTTTGAACCTAAGTATAGCTTTGATTCCACTTTGGAAAACAAATAAATCAAAATCGATCCCGTCCATAAACGTAAAACAATTTACTATTTTTGATAGTCGCATTGGTTGTTTACAGTTTAAGCATTGATATACATGAATCTTAGTTACTGCGAATTATGGAAAAGTTTACAGACGAAGATATTCTGGCAACTAATAGTTCTAATATGACGTCAGACTTACTTGTAAAATTAAACTGATACCGATTGATAAAAGCAAGATAGAAGAAATTTCATAGCGGTAGAAACAACGTTGAAATAAAAAATCAGATTGTGTTATTAAATTCATTAACATTCCCTACAGATCTTTCAAATCTCAAAATGTTTCCCTTGATGCTTCCCTCTGGCAACCAATTAACGACTGGTGTTCAAGCGTCCGTGCGTTAAGCACGAAACCATGAAATATTACAGATTAAAGGCTGGTCAAACTTTTCATGTTTTTTTATGTATAATAGAAACCAACATGATTTTTTTATATTATGATTCTCTTAGTTATTTCTTTTTATAAAGGAAAACTAAGATAGCAGTGGAGAGACAGAGAGATAGTTAGAGAGAGAGAATGAATGAAAGACAAGACAGATAGGCACAATAAGGATAGAGAAAGAGAGAGAGAGAGAGAGAGAGAGAGAGAGAGAGAGAGAGAGAGAGAGAGAGAGAGAGAGAGAGAAACAGGGAGAGAGAAAGTGAGTGAGAGAAAAAAAGAAAGATTAAAGACAGAATAAGATAGTAAGAGAGAATTGAGATTAAAAGAGAGAAGAGAAATGAATCGGACACTGACTTAGATTTAACACCCAAAGCAAACACAAAAGGAGAATCATTTTGGATTAGGCTTTCTACAAAGTCATGTTGAAAATGGTGAATTTTTTTGTTTGTTTAACTAACTGCAAAACATACAACTAAAAAAATCAAAATTATCCTTTTTTGTATTTCCTGATTGACCATTGATTAGCGAAGTTTGTTTGATTTCTCCCTCTGTCTCTCTGTCTCTCTCTCTCTCTCTCTCTCTCTCTCTCTCTCTCTCTCTCTCTCTCTCTCTCTCTCTCTCTCTCTCTCTCTCTCTCTCTCTATCTATCTATCTCTCTATCTATCTATCTATCTATCTATCTATCTATCTATCTATCTATCTATCTATCTATCTATCTATCTATTTAATTCCCTTGGTTGTTGGGGTTTTTTTTTCAGTATATGTAATGGTCTTATGAAGTTAATTATAGCTTTAATTCAAATTCAGAAAAGAAATAAATCGAAACCTATGCCGTCCATAAACTGCTGATATATATGTTTTAGTCACATCAATTGTTTACAGTTTGCAGCATATATATATATATATATATATATATATATATATATATATATATATATATATATAAGATATAAGATATTGCGACTTTTACAGATGAAGGCATAGTGAACAAAAGTATCTGGGAACTCTCTGTAAATCATATTGTTATAATATGATGCCAGTCTTAGTGATTGAATGAAATTGATACCGATTGAAGAGGAGAAGAAATTTTATAGCAGTAGAAATAACGTTCAAAGAAAAAATCAGATTGTGTTATTTACCCATTAACATTTCCTACAGATCTTTTAAGTCTCAAAATGTTTTCCTTCCTGCTTCCTCTTTAGGACCGATTGACGATAATTGATCATTTGGGCGTCCAGTTGGTATGTAATCAGAAAATGAATAAATCGGGACATGCTGACCTATAAAATATGATAGATTAAAATACTGGTTCTGACAGGTTATATTTTTCAAGTTTCTTATTCCGAATAAAAAAAAACACACATTATTTTGTATTTTGTGATTCTCTTAGCTTTGTCTTCCATATAAAAGAAAAATGAGACAGAGGGAGAGAGAGACAAAGAGAGAGAGAGTAGTGAAAGACAAGACAGATAGGCAACCAGACAAAGTGAGGCACGGAGAGAGAGAAAGAAAGGGTGATAGGGAGAGTGAGTGAGAAAAGGTGTGTGTGTGTGAGAGAGAGAGAGAGAGAGTATCAAAATACTGAGAAAGTAACTGAGAATAGAAAGTAATAGAGAGAAAGAGAGATAATCGTGATTTAACAATGTACTGCTATGAAACAAAATGAAATGGATTAGGCATGTTGGAAATTATGAATTGTATTTTGCTTGTGAACAAGCAATAAAACCAACAAAAGATTCTCTTTGTTTATTGCCTGGATGTGTATCGACCAGCTGAGTGTTTTGATTTTTCTTTCTTTTTCTTCCCCTTTTTTAGAATAATTATATCTTTTGAAGTAAAGTTTAGCGTTTGATCAAGTTTGGAAACCAAAGCAATCACAATCTGTGACATCCATAATCTGCAAACCATTAATATGAAGTAGCAGGCGAGTCGCTTGTTTTCAGTTTTTAGCATAAATACACAGGAGCCTTAGTTGTTCATTTTGGAGAAGCTTAGAGTCGAAGGCATAAAACACAAAGATAGTTTTGTGAATCTGTGTAAACCACATACCCATAGGTAAAATGAACGCCAGTCTCCTTGATTGCGTGAAAATGAGAACGATTGGGAAAAGTAAAAGAGGAAAAGAAAATTTATAGAGGTACAAGAGACGTTGAAGATAAAAAAATTAATTTTTTTATTCCTCCACAAAAAGGAAGAAGAGCCATATCAATTAGATGCGAACATTTGTAATTATTTTAGGAATTACAGTTTTTGTCTTTCTTCAAATTTCCACTAATGTTCCCTGAAAATCTTATATGGGAGACATACACTTGATGGGTATGAAGCTCTGGTAAGACCGAAACACAATTACTAAATCTTTGAATTACCAGAAACAAAGTAAAATACTTTTTGACAAATATTCATTTGAAGATTTGTTCACTTGATTGATTGATATAGCTCGTGCAATCCAAGGTGATCTCAGGTTATTTTTTTCTGCGAATCAAACAAGCCTCCGTTGAAAAGACAAGAGTGAAAATATAAGGCTGCTAACTCACCAGGTGACGGTTGAAGAATCGAATACACGAAAAATGGTCCTATCATGGCGGAATTTATAACACAACGGCCATAATCTTTCATTTGTTTTCCGCAAGAATATGAGAATGAAAAGTCAAGATGTTTTTTCTACTTTATACTCCGCCAAACAAAGGCAACACTCGGTCGATATTGTATATGTACTTTACAATTCTCCTATGCATTCTCAATACCATGAACAAGCCCAACGAAACAGTAAATGCAAAACAGTAAAAATATAATTACGGCTACAAACAAAGAGTACAACTATAAAATTCCGACAATAAAACAATGCAACTTTCCCAACCAATAACAGCATTTTCCCTTACATATTTTATTGTGAACATAAAGTAGATTTTTTCAGGTCGCAATATGTCTTCTACAAGATGTCGATATAAAACTTCAAAAGTGTTAGTTTGGAGATTATAATAAACATGTAAGAGAGATTCTCACTCATCAGCTGCAGTGCTTGAACATGGCTGAGGATAAATTAAGCTAAAATAAATTGCAATAATTTCACTTGGGTTCAATTTTACAACAAGCGTAACTTTCGTTCTTTAGAACAAAGAGATTTTAAGAGGAAGGCAACTTTACTCCTGAATTTTTAAAAAATCTAGCCAGGAATTTTAAAAATTGTGTCAAAAGAAGTCAGCAACATCTATACCACTTTCAATAATTTTTCTTTCGGGCTTAAAAATGCTATAACGTTAGATCCTGTCAAAGAACCTAATACACTGTTCATGGGCTGTTTCCTTTATAAAAAGTATCACCCTACCAGTTGAGAAACAGG
Organism: Elysia crispata; assembly: GCA_033675545.1. NCBI lineage: Eukaryota > Metazoa > Mollusca > Gastropoda > Plakobranchidae > Elysia > Elysia crispata. The sequence goes on along the minus strand of JAWDGP010004075.1, from coordinate 672,159 downwards.
GCTAACTTGAATTTAATGCTAACAATAATAATTTTTGCTGTTTTAAAAGATTTACCCCAAATCATTATTAGGAGGCATTAAATTCTACAGTTAATGTGTACTGTCCAAAATTTGTGCTGCGATAAAAACCCATTTTAAAAACGTTTTACTTCTGTATCACATGGGAGGGTTGATTTTTTTAAAAATGTAGCACCAGTTCCAAAATCTTTTGAAGATTCTTTTTTATTAGTACTTTCATATTAATGCTCAAGAGACTATCTAATGTCTAGGTGGAAGTGAGTTTGAAACTAGTCAATCACAACTCGAAATATTAGAACTTACACATATTTAAGGTTGAAAGTTTCCTTATCTATGTTATGAACTTTAATTTTTTGCGATCGGTGTCTGATGTTAACCTAAAGTCGCTGTTTGGCGCATAAAGCTTTTTGTTATAAGATTGTCACTACCAAGGGAATATCCTTCCTTGTCTCTTTTGTGAATATTGACATGCAGATTAATGGTGATAATGGTTCTGTGTGTGGCGAAGCGAGGAGGGAGGGCGTTGTTTAAACTTCTCTTTCACGTGCTTCTCATTTCATCATGGAACTCTATTAGAAGTATAACTAAGAGTTGTCCAACTTGTTTATGGTTAAATTTTCTGGCTTTGGTAACAAGACGTAACGCCCTTGTGCTTTCCGGTTACATCTTCATGTGAGAGATTGGAAACCACAAAAAAGTGTCGGACTTATGCTGTGTCAGCAGGGATGATCGGGAAAAGAATTGATAAGAGGAAAAATATTGGGAAATTTTTATATTATGATTTGCGAGAAAGTATCAGCATGTTTCGTTAGTGGTATTGAAATTACAGTCGCGTGTTTCAAAATCTGAAGGCTCTGAAAAAGTGTCTACAGGAATTGCTTAATAGAACTGAAGAGACCTGGAGCAGCAAGAGCTTCTATTATGACTTAATCAGCTATCTGAAAATAATAAGTGTAATTGTACCGTCACATGGCATCGATTTGATCTTCAATGGTAAAAATGTCACACAATGATGTTAAACTTCTCGAGTTTGAAGTGAAACGTTTTAAAGGTTATACTGCTGTCGGCGTTGATTAAAAAAATTGGTGCGTCTGAGACGTTCTCTCTCTCTTCAAGGTAAAACTCCACGGAGCCTCTTTTTACTTCAAAGGTTTTTAAATTTTCTAGGTTATTCACCCCTTTACAATACATTCGAGCTCCTGTGTTTGGAATCATAAGCCTGTCAAATGAATACCAATGTTTAACAGCTGCACAATAAAAAGTGTCCTACATCAAACCGTTTTGAAGCACTTTATATTTTACTGTTATATGTTACCTCAGTATGGGTTAAGTATTGTACTTACTGCCTGGGCAGATACTAAATTCGCGTCGTAAACTTAAGTATAAGCTTAAAAAATCTTTTTTTTTTCCGTTTGCTACCTAGAGGAGATGTAAAAAAACACAGCCTAATAATTTCATATAAGATAACATCTGGACTAAAACCTATGTCCAAAGCTTAGTCTTTTCATTTAGAGATAATCGTAATTAACCGTCCACATAAAGCAAATTAAAATCCTCATTAGAATAACTCAAAAAGTTGAGGAGCCTAAAAACTTGAAATTTATGGACCATTTCCTTTCCCAGTAAAATTGTTATGACTGTTTAAATCTTGAGTAGCAAAAGAAGAGTAAATGGTGAAACGTAACATAATATCTAGCTTGGCCGAACATAACGTCTGGAGCCATGAGAAGAATATCGCTGCAAGTCACTCAAAAACAGTATTGAGAACCATGTAAAGCAAGCAATGATGCAGTCAAAACAGAAAAAAAAAATCTCGAAGAAAAGTATATAATACGATTATATTTGTTTGCCATAATGCATCGTAAATCTGCGGTAAAATTTTTGTAATAAAAAACTGGCAGTTATATGTTTCTTACTTTTAATAAGTATTATTCTTCAATCACGATCATTTTTATTCCCTTTCTTAAAAAAGGAGAGCAACTGCCGATAAAACGACTCTTGTTGATAAGAAAAAGTTATGATATTATATACTCTTGAAAAAACTAAGTTACATAATTACAGCTTCTTAATAATCTATCTTTATTGCTGCTCAAAAACAAACCTGCCCCATCGTATTACAAAAAGCAATAATGAGACTATATTCCTAGTGAGCGTTATATGAAGTAGTAAAGTGATATACTAGCGGTTCAGGGGAAAGAGGACACTGCTACTATTTATATCATATCGACAAAGGGAATAAATTGAAATTATTGGGCATACTATAAATTCACTCCACTATACATACGAGAAACTAAACGGTTTGGAAGATACCTTATCCAGCCCTCTCTCTCTCTCTCTCTCTCTCTCTCTCTCTCTCTCTCTCTCTCTCTCTCTCTCTCTCTCTCTCTCTCTCTCTCTCTCTCTCTCTCTCTCTCTCTCTTTTCATACCCCTTTATTTATTTGAATATATTTTTGTTAATTTTAAGTCTTTTTTTTTTTTTGCGAATATTGCATCTGAAATAATCGAACCACTTTGCCATAAAGCAGATAAGTGTTTTACCGATGTGCCATTGCTTTAAAAAGATGATAATGAGTACGAATAATACAGTAAAAGTTACGGCTTGTTGATGTTGATGTTGGTGCTATCGTTCATCATGTTGCTATTGTTATTGCTGTTGTTGTTGTTGTTGTTCTTCTTCTTCTTCTTCTTCTTCTTCTTCTTCTTCTTCTTCTTCTTCTTCTTCTTCTTCTTCTTCTTCTTCTTCTTCTTCTTCTTCTTCTTCTTCTTCTTCTTCTTCTTCTTCTTCTTCTTCTTCTTCTTCTTCTTCTTCTTCTTCTTCTTCTTCTTCTTCTTCTTCTTCTTCTTCTTCTTCTTCTTCTTCTTTCTCCTCCTCCTCTTTCTCTCTACCCTCTTGACTTTCGTCTTGGCCGCATGTCTCACACATTGATCAGGACAATCGTGGAATAAAAACTGAGTTATATATTTTATAGTTTATAATGGAATCTATCTTATTCTTCTATCGCTTCTAGTCGATAATTTTCTTCTAACGTAATGGATGTTATATATGTACATAATGAGACAAATAGATTTAATAGACAGAAAAGTAGAAAGATAGATAGACAGATCGCCAGATAGATCCAAGGATAGATAGATAGATAGGTAGATAGATATGTAGATAGATTGATAGATAGATAGATAAATAGTTAAAAAGTGAGATCAGTTGTGAGAGAAAGAAAGGTAGATAGATATTTAAACAAAGCAAAAAAAATTACACTAAGTGGAGACAGAAGCCTATATAAACTCAATATACAGAACAAGAATGCCAAAGAAGTGTAGTCACAGTACCAGCACCTACGGTCGTATCTGAGCAATAAAAAATATTGATAATTAGAGGATTCTTGTGTTTTATTTTATTTTTCAGAAATGCTAAGCCTAGAGCACATACTATGAAATGTTGATAGTGTAAACTCATAGATGGGTTTGTTTAGAAAAAAAGAGGGAAAAAAGCATACACACTTAGTGTGGTGATGATGAGCACATCCTAACGTGTATCGAATACAATCTGGTGCGAACGTCATCTAGTGTCCTCGAAAGATTCCCTCCGATAGATTAAAATGTTTTTAAAGTAATTGAAGTGTGACTTTTTCAGGTAACTTGCTCCGCTGACTTAATTTAGCAATCAGTCCACTTGGCGTCATGTCAGTAAACGACGCTTACGTTGCCATACTTGAAATGTTTGCATAGTTGATGGGAAAAATTCGTTAACTGTGCAACAGTGAATACAGGGAATTTAACACAGGTTTCTATCACCACGATGTACTATCACAAACTAATCATGATCTTTTGTCTCAGTCTTTTCGAGTTGACTATTGATTACACAGACAACAGTGGTCTAATAATTAAATATTTGAGCGTACGTTCTAGCCAAACAACCTTGAAAAGCCATTTTCTACTTCATTTTCAACAACAGATTGCTTTTACGTAGTTTTGCCCCATTGTCCTCTAAAGTCGGATAGAAATTCATCTAAAGGTCTATCTGGCTTAACACATTTTTGGACTCCAACTTAGGCTTTTCATCGTGAACACTTAATCAATGGCTTTGTTTGAACCACAGTCGCAGCAGAGCCATTTGATTCAGGGCAAGAGGTGTTTTCCTCAAAGGGCTTTTCTTCTTTTTGGTTTTGTTTTTAAGTTCTCTCTCTCTCTCTCTCTCTCTCTCTCTCTCTCTCTCTCTCTCTCTCTCTCTCTCTCTCTCTCTCTCTCTCTCTCTCTCTCTCTCTCTCTCTCTCTCTCTCTCTCTCTCTCTCTCTCTCTCTCTCTCTCTCTCCCTCTCCCTCTCTCTCTATCTTTCTCTCTCTCTTTCTCTCCCTCTTTTGTTTTCTCTCTCGATGTCTATCCATCTATCTGAACGTGGGTCTCTCTATCACTTTCGGTCCCTTTATATCTCACTACCGCTTTTCATTCTTTCTTAAACCTATATCTTTCTTCATTTCTTTCCCTCTACCATTCATTTGGTTTGCTCTTCCATTCATTCTTTGTTTCTTTCGCTCATATTCTCTTATTTCTCTATAAAACTAATATTTTTTTCTTCTCTGCGATTGTCTATTTGACTGCTTGCTTATTTGTGTGTCGCCACCCCGTTCAAGCCATCCAACTAGTGACTAACTAGATCTCCATTCACCTGGTGAATCAGTTAACACACCCAGTGCCGTGATCACCATCAGGGACAGATTGGTACTGTTATTGTTCTGAAACACTATTCAGATACCATGATCGTAGTTATTGAGTTAACACATTTTGTGCCGTATCTGTAATGTTACATGAATCTCCAATATCGAAACAAAAATGGTGCTAAGAGACCGTGTAAAAATCTCCATAAAGTCGTTTTCGCGTTTTATCATATTCATGTTCAACTCTGTCGACTTATTTATTGTTCGCATATGAAATTTATGCAGCTGCTAAAGTTAACATAAATCAATTTTGGTCATAGTTTTTTTTTATATAATAGTACTTATGAAGATGTGCTTATAAAATATGTATTTTTCACGGTTCAGTATCGTTATAGGTGTTTTTTGCAGTCACAAAATATTCAATATTTGTCGCCATTCCGGCCAGCTTATAAGCCTAATAATTATGTGTCATGCAAAATCTGTGTGGCTCTAATCTAGTGAAGAACAAAAATTTGTATAGGTTGTATCAAATTTCTGCTGCTACATTAATATCGACTCCAACTCCACTTCTTCTTCTCCTCCTCCTCCTCCTCCTACTACTACTACTACTACTACTACTACTACTACTACTACTACTACTACTACTACTACTACTACTACTACTACTACTACTACTACTACTACTACTACTACTACTACTACTACTACTACTACTACTACTACTACTACTACTACTACTACTACTACTACTACTACTACTACTACTACTACTACTACTACTACTACTGCTACTACTTCTACAACTACTGCTATTCTGCTACTATTATTACCACTACCACAACTGCCGTTGCTATTGGTCCTACTTCTTCCTCTCTCTTCTTATTTCTCTAGGTGGTGAGACGGCGGATATTCAGACACAAATATAGTCATTTTTTTTTTCAGACAAGTAGAGTTTAAATATTTATCAATGTTTATCTTTGATGCGTGCTTATTAAGAGGACATGTTGCAGAAAAAATAAATTGGTTAGTAATTAAAAAAAAACTTATTGAAAAAGCGAATAACGATGCTTTTCAAGGTAAAACAAAAGAGTAAAGACAATATTATTAAGATTGCATTCGAAAAGGTGGGACCAAACTAAGCCCTACACACAGATAAGGGTATCGTTTTTAACAGCCATTTCAAAAGTAGGGATCAAAACAGATTTACAATGGATGGGTGACTGTACAAAATATGACATACGATTAGGTCTGATGGTTGTCAGAAAAATGTCAAGAGTATTATTGGTTTCGCGTTTTCAGAGTTGACTTACAAAACCAATTTTCTGACCATTTTCTATCGGGATGTATAAAAGGATAGTAAGAAATGATCATCCAAATGCAAATCCTGTTTATCAATCATAATTGATAACAGGAGATCTTTCGTGTGTCAGGAATTCCACCCCATTATATGTTGCGACACTTTTAAAAAAATTACAGGCTTTGCTGTATTTGCTACAACTGGATCGTAGCAAAAAAAGGAGAGAAGAGCTAACGCAATGCCACAGGTTTGTAGCTCTGTGGGAAAGGAAGGTTGGTGAAAAAACTGTACACGAGGCAACCAAGCGTGAAAATAAATGCTGGAATCAGTGGTCTTTCTTTTCACAACAAATAACAAAGAAACCGTGGTCATTGAAGGCTTGGTTTATCATTCGGGGAAACACGTGAGCAAACACGACAAAATGAGGAAATGGCTATTTAACGATCAGACATGGATGGAAGTTTTGTTCACGTGTAATCATTACCATTAGATTTCTAAATCTAATTTATTGATTGGTAGGGCTCCAGAGGGATATAGTTTTTACTTAAAAGGCCTTAAGCTTCATGAACGAAATTCCGTGATTAGAGATTTTTTTTATTTGTTTACATCATATTTGGCTTGACAACTGTAATTGCCTTACAAATTTCATGTCGTAATTGGCTAAGGATGATGGAGCTGTTTCTTTTTTTTCTTTTTCTCGTTTTTGTTTTACCTAAACCAAATGATTTGAAAAAAGAAAGGAATAGGCATTCTTTGATAATCGTATATCAATTTCTTAACACAGAAATCATAAAACGCCGGGCGACCATGGTGTCAGACAAACCTGGATTTTTTTTTAAAGTCTCAATACGTGGTTTGAATCATTTAACTTAGTGGTAAACCGACTTGATCTGAAACTGGATTGTAGGTTAACAGCTGTATTATTTTTTTTTTGACTGGTAATTATAAAGTTGTGTGCCTGTTCCTTTATAGTCTCTGCATAATTCAAACTACTTCTTACCTACACACACGTGTCCTGTTGGATCCTTTGTAATTACCAAGTTTTCTTCCAAGTGTGGTGTTTTTGAATTTCTAAAATTTCAAACATTGAGATCTTGAGATTCGTTTATATGAGCCCAAATTCGCTATCACTTCATTATTTATCCTTCTTCATTTAGTCTTTATTCACTCCTTTTTTTTATAACTCCTGGTTTTATTCTGCGACCAAAATATAACCTCAGTTTGAAAATCTTCAAAATTTGAAATGCGTTTGTTCAAAAAGAACCACCAAATGTATTTCAACGAAATTTATAGACCACTCGAAATAATGCTTATTTTATTATAACTTGATTTCTATACTGGTTATAACTCTATCTTCATTAAATGATTATTTTCCTGTCACCACTCAACGCATATCGATTTTTGTGTGTGTACAGTATGCTTCTACATATAACATAAAGCGTGTATAGATTGTTTTCATGTGCAAGGTACATCAGGCCTTTGCTCTCATTACCCATTGAACAAAGTATTCTAGTGTCTATAACTCGCACGAGATTTTCAGGAAACCTTCATGCAAAGATAATAGATAGCATGATCGGTCTAAACATATGGTTTGAGAGTAATAGGATTTCTTTTAACTCTTTTATCTTCTAAGCAGCCCAACAGCTTAAAATTTGTGACTACAACGAAACACTACTTAACGAACTCATTAAACAAGATCATCATATTTGTTGCTGTCTGATACCTTTCAACTATTCACCGCAACCACATGAGAAGATTCAACAAAATAATGATAATTATAAACGCTACTATGCTTTCTTGACCTCGTTAACATCCGGAGAAATGAAAATTTAGGCTTGTCAAAGCAGATAATTTTAGAGTTTTGATCAGAAGCTTGACAAACAACGAATTACATCTAAAGAAAGATTCCTTTGTAATATCTCTCTCTCTTTCTCTCTCTCTCTCCCTCTCTCTCTCTCTCTCTCTCTCTCCCTCTCCCTCTCTCTCCCTCTCCCTCTCTCTCTCTCTCTCTCTCTCTCTCTCTCTCTCTCTCTCTCTCTCTCTCTCTCTCTCTCTCTCTCTCTCTCTCTCTCTCTCTCTCTCTCTCAAACTCTCTCATGCCCCACAGAGACCGAGCCGAACGGTTATTCAATAAATTTACTGCCCAACTTTTTTCTATCAATCATTTTTGGTAAAAGATCAAGAGGGAAAACCTTAAACAAGTTCAGATAAACGCTCCTGGGAGGAAGGACATTAAATTATAGCAAAAAATGTATTAGAAGTTTTGAAAAACAATATGCAGTCATTTCTTGTAATCTATGCAGTGGTTGAAACGATATGACCTTTAATTCAAACGTTGTTGTTGTTTCTTTTTTTTTTTTCGTTTGTAGTTTTTCTTGGAGTTTTTTTTTTTTTTTGTCTTTTTTTCTATGTTTTTCTTTTGCTTATTTTTTGTTTTATTTTTTTTTTTGTGAGCAACTCTGTTAGAGATATAGATTTTTGTTGAAGATGAGATACCAAAACTGGATGAAATAAGACATGCAGATGTAAGGGAAGATAAGGTTTGGCTAAGATTATTGAACAATGATTGCCAGTAATAAAAACCTTGAAGAATTTACTCTGAGGCAAGACAGTGCTTTAAAAATATCGAAATTAAAATGGTCGTAACAGGTGGAGTAATAGGTTCTAATCCCCGTTGAAAAGATGAAAATGAAAAAAAAAAACGTTCAAACCTTTGGGTAACTATCGGATCTTTTGACATACCAAAGAAAATTAATAACTTGGTTGAACATAAAAACTATTGAAGGTTAACAGATTGCTTTAAATCGTTACATGAAAATTAATCTTAAAACACATTGTTCATCCCTTGTACCAAAGCTTACCGATCACAATTCAATAGTACTTGGGGAAATCATGTATGTGAAAATCTTAAAACTGTAAGAGAGTAAACATATAAACCAATATCAATGACACAGGTTTCAAATTAAACACATGAAGAAAGATTTATAACTCGCTTTCTAAAACCGTGTAAGCCAAAATAAAGACGAAAAGAAAATAGAGATCAATACCCATATTTAAAAAGATGCCTTCAGGTTACATTACAAAATAAAGGCAAGAAACAAATTTATTTCATAAAATGAAAATAGACAAATCCGATATCATGGTTACGGAGGTATAATAATTAAGAAATGATATGTCTAACGTGTGCAAAAGTTATTTAAGATGAATGGGGTTTTTTGACTAGTTTGGGAACAGCTTTTGAAGCGGTAGGTTGTTCAGCTCTCTACAAGTCTCTAAGACAGTTTCATTTTCGGGAAGATTCTTAGTTGAGAAGTAAAAATTACGATAGCACAGTCGATTTACTTAATCAAAAAAAAATCAATGTAGAGCAAATATCTTTTCAGCCTTACGTCTTAAGCTGATACAATCCCAACATAAATATGTGTCCACATATTCTTTTATTCCTTTCTTTCACTCATACGTTCTTATTGATTTCATCTTTTTAATGCAATCCATGTATGTCAAATCTCATTACAGACTTAGGCTTACCCTTGTCATGAATATACTATAAATGTACACCTTATTGAAAAAGATTTAAAAGAAATGGATGTATATAAAAAGAAGGATGCTGGAGGATGTAAGTGTGAGCTATTTTTTTTGGTCGGCTGAATGTTTCATGTTTGAAGATATATGGGACGAAAATGATATCATTATGAATTACTAGTTCTAAGTTGACTTCTACGAAAAAAAAGCAAGAACAATAAATGTAACATCTGCCCTCGATTAAATGAAAAGAAATTCAGTTGAAGACCTAATGTGCTGAGCTGCTAAAAAGATAACTTAGAGAAAAGAATGACAATATATGTATAGAAAGATTTGTTAATTTTGATTTTTTAATGCTGTTTTCGTCTTATTTAAACGCATTGATTACAATTACTCTGGATTTAATACATTTAGGAAGTTGTTTTCTGGGTAGGAGTACATTGGGTATGTAAATTCGACTTTTAATCGAAACAGGAGAAAGCACCTCTGATAAATACACTGCAGTGCAGTCAACGTGTCCTTAGTAATTTCTTAGTGTTACATTTTTAGATAAAAGTAAAGGAAAGCAAAAAGTATGGCATATTCTACCTTCATTTCTTTCACATTTTCTCATTTTGCCTTCTGCAGAGAGAACCGATTTACTAACTCATAGGAAACCATTATCATACTCATTTAAAAAAATAAGGATTTGATCTAGGTTAGAAGCGCAGAGAGTTTATAATTTTGAAAAATCATTTTTTTTAAGATGCATATCTTTATAGCGCAGAGCCCTGTAACGTGCTGGGGCAGGCATACTCCTCCAGAGAGCCACCGGAGTATCAGAACAATAGATTTTAAATATGCTCCTTGGATTTGTGTAGCAGAATTGTGACTAATAGCTTAATAAGAGATACAATATTAGATCCAAGGTCTAAAAGGCACACAGCTTTATAATTACGGGCCAAAAAAAGATATAACAAAACTATTATAATACTGACGAAGCTTACAAAGTGAAACGTTTAAATGTTGAATTGATAATAGATTTGTTATATCTTTTTCGTCCGCAAATATAAAGTTGTGTTCCTATTTCCTTTTACCCCTTGTATTATACTATTTATAGACACATACGCGTCGTTTTGGATCCTTTATAATTAACAAGTTATCCTCCAAATGCGGTGTTTTTGCTTTCTATTTGGATTTAAGACTAGATCCAGGAACAGAAAGATAGCATAGTTATACTAAACCATTTAAATGGATGGAAAATGCAGGCTTTATGACATATGGTCGAAGTATCCAGAGGACAAGAAAACACTACAATTAAGAAATTAAGGGATTTGATAGAAAATAATATATGAGGTCAAATTACTCATTTGGCATTAGTGTTCAAGAGTGATGAGAATAAAGAATTATAGCCATCAGCATATTCTTCTTTAAATGTTTGAAAGTCAGTTGAACCTTTTGTTTCTTTAAAATATACGGGCGTATCTATGAGACTTTGTTTTCAAATGTTAACTTGCTATATTTATGGAAAATATAGCTAAAGGGGAGAGAAGGCAAGGAGCAGGACAGAACAAAGACGAAGAAGTAGAAAGATAGAGAGCACGAAAGGAAGAGATAGGTAGACAGACAGAATAGGCAGGCTGAGAGAGAAGGAGGTCTAGGGGGAAAAGCTAAGATGAAAACATAGCAAATGACCGCAAGATGTTTATTTTGTTGTTTCCGAACTTGCAAACTAATTAAGTGGCTAGACTTTCAGATGCAACAAAAAAAAAAAAAAAAAAGAAAGAAAATGAAAGTTACTGTTGCTTCAGCCCGAGAAACGAGGACCAATGCAGTGTCGTTAAAACCTCGAGATTCACAAAAATTATCAGACTCATGACAGTCAAGTGTAATTTTGTTTGGTTGAGGCTCAACCACAACAGCAGAAAGCCGATTTCAAAACTCGATTTTGGCATTTCAATTAACTTTGGCGAATGATTTTTGTTATAAAAATTCTGATAGAACGAGTATTTCAGAATACGACAGAGAAAACGTTAGAGAGAAATGGATAAAGAGATAGACTCATAGATAGTTATAAATTAAAAGACAACGAAACAGATACATGGATAAATAATCTGATTGACTGATTGATAGATAGATAGATAGATAGATAGATAGATTGATAAATAGATAGATAGATCAAGAGATGCAGATAGACGGAAAGATAAATAGATGAATACCATCCTTGATGATTATGTTAGCATGGATAACAAGACAGATAGAGAAAGAGGAGAAAAAGAAAAAGAAAATGAAAGGTGGCGCGTAAAGCGATGTGTAACCGACACAACCAAGCTATTCAGGCTAACAAAAAAAATTTCTTCAAAATTTATTTCCAAGGTCATTTTCACTTTTTTTCCTTTTTTTTAAATATATGACACTTTGGAAATTTTATTAAATTTTACACACACACACACACTATATGTATTTAAATATATATGTACATATATATATATATATATATATATATATATATATAGAGAGAGAGAGAGGGGGGGGGAGAGACAGAGACAGAGACAGAGACAGACAGAGACAGAGACAGAGAGAGAGAGAGAGAGAGAGAGAGAGAGAGAGAGAGAGAGAGAGAGAGAGAGATACACAGTGATATGTATTTTTTTTTGTGCATGACTGATTTCAAAGAGTTTATTTCACATTATAAATATGACTTTTTGTTGCACAGAGCTCGTTCAAAATTCATATCTAAATAATATACAGGCGTGCCCATCCCATAGATGGAAATCGATAGGGGGTGGAGTACCTGTTAATGACAAAACTGGAGTACTTCTCAATGTAGGTAAAACATTATCGATAATCACATATAGCTTTTTATTTCATCTGCATTACCTGTGAAATTGCACCATACTTCTACTTAACCTATTTTTCTTCCTCATTCTAGTCTTTACAATAAGGTTGTTGACTTTTCTCCCTCTGCCTCTCAGTTCCCATTTCTTTTTCGTCTTCCTATCATTTCTCTTGTCCTTCTCTACGTCTTCCCCCACTCTATATTTTCCTCTGTTCTTTCTTCGTGAAATTGTCTTCTTCTTCTTCTTCTTCTTCTTCTTCTTCTTCTTCTTCTTCTTCTTCTTCTTCTTCTTCTTCTTCTTCTTCTTCTTCTTCTTCTTCTTCTTCTTCTTCTTCTTCTTCTTCTTCTTCTTCTTCTCCTTCTTGTATTAATTTTGAAACACAGCTAAAGTAAAAGCATTGAGTCATTCTCTTATTCGTGCTTGCTTTTCCTCTCCGTGAAAAACGTTCCATTTAATAATTGTATTCAATATTGAATGACAGCACATAAGTTTGAATTTTTTTAAAATATTATTTAATACAAGGGAGTTGAGTAAATACACAAAAATTAGCAAAGGATGACTGGGCCTTAATAGTCATAAACCACGTGAATCTAAAAAATGTTCTAGATTTTAATGTCGACCTGGCATGATTCTTGTGAAATTGGAAAGTTCGCTTTAGCGGTAGATCTAGCTCTTGCCTGCATTTTTCCTTAATTTTAAGTCCAATAGAGTATCGATGTTTGTTTGACTCTTAACACCGAATAAAGCTTTTAGAGAACCAGTCCTACCAGTTTACTTAACTCTAATGAAATGACATGGAGCAGCATATGACTGGATATGAGATCTGAATAAAAATATGTTCATATGAAGTGTGGAAGAGATTTAAAAAGAGAGCCATGTAAAGAGGAATTCATAAGTACAGAATGGCACACTTGTAAGCTTGCTTTAAACTCAGCTCGTATTATTTCTCAAGCAAATGACCTCGCTAATTCATTAGTTATAAATCAGTAGAGTTGTGAAAGAAGCTTTTATTGCGAGCGTTAAAAGGTAGAAATATTCCTTTGAAGCTACGAGTTCTAAGAAATTAACAACATTGACAAAATTGTAAATTTGTCTACTTTATGGCCAATCAATTTTTTTTTGCGCTATAATCAAGCTTTCAAATCAAACTATGGATTGGGCTGTGAGCTTTTTGAGTTGAACGTGTCCGGACGCTCCCTTTTTTCGTATGATTATCTGCACTTTCTATCTTCCTTGACACAAGGTTGTATTATTTTGACTGGTATATTTCGTAAAACGTGGTGACGTGGATTTGATGAGACAGTGCTGGGCTTTCAAAAGGGTTAGAATTGCTTTTGAAACATGTCATGACATAAATGGCATACATGCATTGCTTGGAAATTGGATATGCTTTTATGCCATGGCTCAGAGGAGACTTGATATGATTTCCAATAATTTTTTACCAAATTTTGTATTTTCCCCCGTTGTATAATTATTGTACTGATCAGTCAGAAATATTTGTAAAACGCGATGCTCAGAGAAGGGTAGATATTCCATTTCTAAGTAAAAAAGTAAGTCTTCTTAAGATCTGTAAATGGTTTCTCTCCAAGAGCAAGGCAGTAGTCCATTGATCAGACAAAGGTTCACATTCCATGGAGTACTCATTCGGTTGCTCCGACGGGACTTTGTAACCATTCATTGTTAAAGAGCCCATAATCGGTAAAATGCATTTTATATCAGAGACTTTGCTTGTTAAATAATGTAGTCCATATTTCTAAAATGTACAAACAAGTCATATATAGAAATTTCTGTTTTTGTTTTCTGTGGATTTATTTACCTAAATTAAAGAATAACAAGACTATTGAAGTCCAACGGATGAAGTCAATAACATCGTTAAATTTATCTGATTGTCTTGATCATATATGATTTTTATTCAAAGTTCCAGTTCCTTGCATGTTTTTTGACGGATCAGGGACATGTGTTTAAACGACATCTGAAATTGATACAGTTTATATCAATTTGTAATCACTGGAGACCCGCTTAAAAGAAGGACAGACGCGTTCGATTTCCCTTTATTCAATAAGATAAAAGCAAAAGAATCACGTGAAGGATTTATGCGGGTGTACTCGATTGTTATGAAAACAAATCGAACTCATGAAAACATATTAATATGAGTTAAATAAATCTTTTATTTAATTTGCTGATTTTTGTTGGTTTGTTTTGTGCATCGGTCGTCTTTCATTTCTTATAAGAGAGTTGTTGGAAAACTTCTATGTGTATCTAACAAATACATTACAATGATTTATACTTACTACATAATTACTACATGGAACCTTGCTTGCTCTGTTTCTTTATCTATTGAATTGAATGAGTTCTGCACTAGTCTCAGCATTTGAAACTGAAAAAGAAAACGTCCAAGTTTTCTGATTTGTCTCTTTATCACATGTTGTCTGTTGATACTGGAAACTTGAAGGGATGGAAAGGCAGCAGCGATGAAACTTCACTTGAAACTAATTGTACATAAAGTCATACCATGATCCCAATTGAGATATTTGAATGACACATTAAGCTTGTAGAGTGCATAATTGTAAAAATCATAGGTACGAAGAAGTCTGCAAAGAAGCAACCATTAAATAAACACCGTAGTGTTTATTATCCTAATCACACACTCTATCGTAGCGGTATCAAAACTACTAGTTAACAATAACACTTCGTAACTCATGTAAGGAGGTATGCAGACATGTTGCCTCTCAATTACGCGCATCGGCCAGTGAGGTGTAGCGGGACGAGGTGGGGACATTCAGGAGGTGAGCGGTCGGCAGCCATACTTCGCCAGGCTGTGAATCAGCGAGTAAACAGTGGCGTCAAGGCTCGGTTGCTAGCATGCTGAACTCAGCAGCTACTCTCTCTCTCTCTCTCTCTCTCTCTCTCTCTCTCTCTCTCTCTCTCTCTCTCTCTCTCTCTCTCTCTCTCTCTCTCTCTCTCTCTCTCTCTCTCTCTCTCTCGCCCAGTCGTCCTTTGCTTTATACAATCATTTCTTACGTTACAATATCTATCCAGGTTTTACTGCCTCCGGCCTGTCCTTTTCCTTTTCTTTATTTTTCCTCTCAAGCTCACACGAATGTCCTCAAATTATCAAATCATGCTGGTTCGCTGCCTTAGCTATTTACATCCTGCTTCAGTTACTCTTATATTTAGCGGGAACGCACTAACTTACATCTGGAGTTGTAATCCGCTCCAGATCTAGTTCTTCCGCCAAACAAATCTGGTATAATAATATCTTCAAGAGGACCGATCGACCATTGTCAAAATTGTTGCGTTCTATCTGGCAAAGGAGGCCATGCTTCACATAATCATTCGTAATCCGAGGGTTTATAAGAATAATAGTGTGTTTTATGTTAGCTGCCTGATCAGGCTGGTGAATAGTAATTATAGAATTAGATCGACATACCAATGCCTCCTTCCTCTACTATTATGTAGAGTTTTGTAATATTTATGTTCATCCCCTCCAGAGATCGAACCCACTGAACTGTTTGCAACAGCTTTGGAGAATTAGGCATTGGAATTTTGTGAGATTAGAAAAAAAAAAGGGGGTGGGGGTACTTTTCCTATTGTTGCTACAAATTTTGGAAGATTTTCTGCACAAATTGCTCAAACTTGTCATGATAAATAATTCCCCAGATTAGATTCGCTTTACTTACTCGGTTAACAACCACCTTGATCGAGAAACGACCAAGAACTTCGATCAGTCAAAAGAGTCAGATTGCATAGTAGAATACCTAGATTTATCTTCAAACCATTATAATCTTTTCTAATTTGCTAAACTTCGTTTGGGGAAAGCTTAGAAATGAAAGCAGATCTAAAATGGCTGCCTATGTAATAAAAAGTAGACAGTTTTAAACTACGTGAAATAACTTTTGTTCTGTGTTTTTTTTTTTACTATGTGTTTATGGTTATGGCATCTTTTATTTTTAATTTCTTGTAATTTGAGGGGTCTTTTTTAAATGGATTTGCTCTGCTGTTAGAATAAAAGGGTGAGAAAACCTTTAGAAACTAGGACTGAAAAATATAAAAACCAAAAAAACATTATTCTCCTAGAATAGCTTTGAGGGGAAATTTTGCTCTACAAAACTGAAATGGACCCGAAATATATTTGGCGAAAGAATCACAAATGAAAATAACAAATGATGAAAATAGAGACCGCAAACTAAAGTCAAATGATCTATGCGAATCTGCATCGAGTCTTATATTAGACCTAGGATAATCTGTAGATTCATTTCTCTTACCATTTCACCAAAGCCCAAGAGCTGAAATTATTAATAGCAAACATTCAAAGCACGCCTAGACATCTTTACTTCAAAACAAGTCTTTGAGAAAAGCTATTACAAGCCTATAGCATTCCTTTTTACATGAAAAACTAATTAAGCCTAGTTTAAGCACAAACAAACTGTCCTCCAGTCTTTTCTCTTGGTTTGCTTTGGTTTAGCTTCCTTTCACTCGTCTACACATAACTTGCACCCAAAATGAGATCAATTCTGATTTGCATAGTGAACCTATTTGAAAAATCTTGGCGTGTTAGGGTAAAATTACTCGTTGGAATGATAATTGATGACTTTTTCTTTTCGATTTTGTTATACTCACAGGACTCATTTGCAAAACTACTCCCCTTTGAAATTACATGATTGGGACACGGCCTTTCTTTTTATTTATTTTTTTCGTGTATAGTGTTAGACCCAATCTAGCACTGAAGAATTACTTTGTTTTCTATTAGTTTTGTTATGATAGCAATGAAAACTCATTTTATTTTTTTTCCGCCGATTAACTACTCTCATTAATCAGGTCAAATGGTGTAAACGTATATGAATAATTTGGGTGATGAAATGGACAAGCGGAGAACGATCAAGTGACGTTAGAATATTATGTTGAACTTGTAATTTAATCTCTTTACTTTGTAAAGATTGTTTTCAGAAACGTTTCGATCCTTGTCGCTATCACCTACTTACCAACTCTCCCCGGCTCCCCCACACACACACACACACACACACACATCGTCTCTCTCTATCTTTGCTTTGTTTATTTGTTGTTTTTTTTTTCACTCTTTCTATCTTCCGGAAAAAGATACCTTTTGAACAGTTCCCAAATGGTGATTGTTCAAATTAACAATTTTCATTCCTTCATTAAAAGCCATTCAGGTTATTTTTTGGAAGTTGACTTATTTCAGCATCTTATCAGGAGTTAAATATTTGTTTTTCCAATTGTAGGAATTCATGAATTGATTTTATTACCGCAAATAATTTATTTAGTCTGTTATTTATTTTGAATTATGATTCATAAATAAATAAGTTTTTCACAATTACATATACTTATAATTACTCTGATCAAAGATGTTTAAATGTCTATTATTTGAGGCCTGTAACGATTCTTTGTTAGATTGAATACTCACCAATACCTGTCTATTTTCATAATTATAACCCCTTTATATTAGGATACTAATTTCTTTTTCATTGTTGCTCTTCCAATAGCGAGTGAAATTCTATTTCATTTTAGTATGTACATCAGTATTTATAATGTTTTGCGTGATATGTTTTAAAGTTGATAACATATTTGCTGATTAAGTAAATATTATGTTCTGATGGACCCGATGGAATACACGAGAACCAAATTACTGCCGTGTTTCTCTATGTCAACAGTATACCTTACAAGTCCACAATGACTATTGCTAGATTAAGTATCCCATTTTGAACATACATTTCATGACATTAATTAGGGTTGCAATTTAGATTAGGCTCTTGATTTAATGAACGTTTCGAAAAACATTTATCGATAACAGAAGCTGTTCCATCCAGATACTTTCTGTATATGAAGATATGGAAATAATTAAAATCTTGCACAAGTGTACTAAAGATAAATCATGAGAAACACTTTGTAGAGTGTGGTTGGAAATTTAAAAAGTCAATCGCAGTTTGTCAGTTACTATTTTTAATGCACACTCAAAATGCATTATAATAAATGTTAGGTAGAAGAACCTGTATCTGTTATCCATCCTAGTCATATAAAATGTATGACAATCAATCATAATGAAACAACTCAACACCTCACATTCTCATTTTATGAACTAAAAGTTTAAGCAACGAAGACATAGCAAAAATGATGACATGATCTAAGACAAATTGCAATATATAAATAATGAGGTTGTGGATGACATTGCCTTATAACTTCACATGTTAAAGCGCAAGGCTGGTCTTTGTAGTCCCTTATTGCGACATTAGTAATGTTTTTTCATGAAGTGGTAGTGACTTTAACGTGATAAAACTCGACACGATGTCGTCTTTAGCTTCATACTGTAGTTACAATCAAAGAGTTTAAAGTAATCATAGTTCTTTTCTTGAATGTCTAATATTGACGATAATAAACACAGATTTTGAACTTGTATACTTCTATTATTTCGACTTGGCCATCTTATGCCAACCACAGGGATACATAATGGCATTTACTAACTCAGCGTATTGAGAAGTTTTTTATCTAAAAAAATTAAATTTACCAAGATAAAAAGGAGAGGCATTGTATGTTGTGTAATAATCAATGTTACAATCCACCATCCGATAAGTTTGTGTTTTTTCCCATGAGGGTGCCTTATAGCTTTAGTGGTGAAGCCTTTGACTAAGAGTAACGGAATCCTGGTTTAATTCTGAGCCCAGTCTTTAGGGAATATAAAATTAACAAAAGAAGTTCTGCTCTCTAACAGAGACATTTAGGTGCCTTGCATGGGATCGAATGGTTGACGGAAAAGCGTTCTAAAACATTACACACTTCTACAAAACTACTCAGCTTTTACACAAATTTAAAAATCTTGAGGGTCAATATTGTTCCAAGAAAAAAAGAAGGGAAAAATTTAATCATGACTTATAAAGAAATTGGACTTTTATGCTTTTTTTTATTCTCTGAAACATTTCGTTTTTCACATTTTTTTTTTCATTTTTTTTTCATCGCCCGAATTTTATCATTGCTGTTTTTACAACTTGACTTTGCATAGATTACATTCACGCATTTTATCTCACCCACTCTGTAAATATTGTAACGAGTTAACAAACAAGAAGGCTGAGTTTATATGCATCAGAGCTTAGATTGAACAAACTTTTCTGTTTTGTTTTATAAATAATATATATATATATATATATATATATATATATATATATATATTATGTAGGTCTCATGATTATAACCATAACAAACGTCTTTATTTTATTCTGTTTTTCTACTAATTATTGTAAAAATTTTTCAATAACTGATTTGAGCATTTATATCTTCTTCATCTTGCGACATTATTCTGACAGTATTAGGTGTTTTCTATTTTGATTCCTTTCGAGAAGCGTGAGCTTTCAAAAAAGACAAACATCTTTATCTCTACAACATATTGAATGGTGTGTAAAATAGCAGCGTTGTCTGGTATTTGTTTAGGTGTACATTAAACCGTTTACTTAAAGCTGTGAATGGGAAGTAAAATCCAAGGGTTTGTTTTGAAAATCAGTAAACAACCTTAAACTTGCAAAGCTTTTCATTTGTAAGGTGGACGGAAGAATTCAAGACAGCTTCATACAGGAATTTTGCAAACCTTTTTCAAAACACTATCTTTTTGTTGATTCGCAAAGGAGATAAAAAATTTGCAACATTTTTGTAAAAGGTGGGCTAATTTTTTTTCCGCTATGTTATCCATGAAGCTAAAAAAAAAGTGTTAAAGCAAAACCATTCATCTGCAAAAGTTATTTTTTATTTTGTTCGTGTAAAAATATCTGTATCATTCACAGAATCAGCAAGAAATATTTTTTTCTGTTATTATAAAATGACAAGTTTTTTTTTCAAACTTTCACGAGGTTCCGATTTCTCCGAATGAAATATTTTTTTTCTTTAACTCTGCCTACCAGTAAGCCTTTTAAATACTGAAAATCTCAGAGGATTTCAACAAAAAAAAATATCTTTTCAAGTCCATGGGTGTCTCTTCTCTTCTCAATGAAAGCATCGTCTTCATGGATAATTAAAAGACCTGATTTTTAAAAGTTACCTCGGCTTCTTCAGTAGAAATTATTTTGCAATTCGCTAACATGAGGTTTAGATAATAATGCTCTCAGAAAGCTTTGTAGTGCCTAAATAACCATAAGTATATTACTCAAGTCGACATTACTATTGACAAAGTTGGTTCAAGTGTTGTACCTTAAAAACTCTCCGAAAGGTATGCAGGAATTCAGCAAAGATAGACCTTATTGAAATTCGCAAGTTTTCAAGTTTCCAAAATAGCAGGGATATTTAGAGTTAACTAAATATTTCCAAGTTCCAAGTATCGAGGCGATAATTCTGAGTTCTGAAGAAAACATATACCGCTATAGCGATGTTCCTTTTTTTCATTTGAAATGTATTTATCGTTTTGAAAAGAGATTCATTTGATTTTTCTTGTACAAAAAATAATGTGAAAGATATACGACCTGATAGTGACTCAATTCCATTCGTTTTTCAACCGTTTTTCCTTTCTACTGATATTCTTGATTTTCACTTCAGTTTACCTTTTTTTCCAATGAAAGTATTTTTTGTTGATTTTTTTATGAACATTCATGCCTACAACCGTACTTTTACCTGATCTAGTGTATTAAATGAAAAAGCTTGAAATTTAAAATATTTTACTGTGATGATCATATCACATGCCATCCGGATATGCTTGTAAATAAAATATGGACTGTGCAGGATTGTGTAAACATTTTATTTATTTACAACAGCGAATTCATCCTTTTCGTAGAAACAACGTATGATCTAAGGAAACCGCAGAACACTTGCGCTTATGCTAACAGAACTAATGTTGTTATTATTATTATTATTATTATTATTATTATTATTATTATTATTATTATTATTATTATTATTATTATTATTATTATTATTATTATTATTATTATTATCATTATTATGAGTTTGATAATAATCCATTTCGTACGTAAGATAAGATACATGACCTAATACATCAGTTTATTCTAAACTTTGCTCATTGAGGATAAACGAGCTCCTATTATCTGGCAGTTATCTACATGTATTTTCAGCTGTTAGACGGATATCTTTATTATATAAGTGTAATTCATTCGTCATACTGTACTTGCCAAACAACTCCACAAAGGCTCTTTACCATTATGACCATCGCAAGTTAGGGTCATAATTATTTGCACCAAATGTGCCTTCGTTGCTTGCCCTTAAACCATTTCCCCGCGGGCCACTCAGTAATCACAATTAGACGGATTCTGAGCCTCCAAGTGATCGCTCTCTTTACTTTCTGCGTAGGTCAGAGGTCATTAATGATACATGGTAAGGTTCCCATGAGAGATGACCACTCGGTGTTAGTCGGATTACATATCTATTAGTAACGTCAGCATTCTTCTGTACTCTTTTGTCTGTCCTTTCGTGAAGAGAGGTGATATAAGTGTGTGGAGAGAAAGAAGGAGTTAGAGAGAGAGAAGAAGAAGAAGAAGAAGAAGAAGAGAGAGAGAGAGAGAGAGAGAGAGAGAGAGAGAGAGAGAGATAGTTTCAAGGAAAAACAGATAGAGAAAGATGGAAAGAGATAGAGACTGAAAAAGAGACAAAGACGCAGGCTGAGTGAGAGACAAAAATAAAGAAAAATCGCACGTATATGAAGCAAGAGAAATGTTTTGTAAGAGTCAGAGACAGATGATTATAATCGTGTTATGTGATGGGAGAAGAGCTACTTTACTGCTTTTCTTCACAGATGGTTGATTTTACCAAAAAATTCAGTCCGTAAATCACAAAATAAGTGTCTTAAAGGTGCACTTACTAACAAAGGATATTAAGAAAAGAAAAAAATATCGTGAGAGAGAGAGAGAGAGAGAGAGAGAGATAAATATATAGAGAGAAGATTAGTCGGTTTTTTATGTTTTTTGTTGTTGTTGGGTTGTTGTTTTTTTGCTTTTTGTTTTTTGTTTTTTTTTGTTGTAGTTTTTTGTTTTGTTTTTGGTTTGCTTTTTTTTTTGTTTGTTTGTTTGTTTTTTTTTTGGCAGGAAGAGATCGCAAGTTCCAAAAGTGTAGTTCTCTGTTACTCGATTTAAAAAGTGATGAAAAATTATTCAAATGAAACCACTCGTCACGCGTTGATATATTTTACACAATGATATCGTTTAGTTTTGCTTAATAGAAAAATCATTCTTGAATTGTAAACATCTCAAATGAACCAAAGTATTCTTTATTTTCTTCTCCATTACAACATAACAGGGATCACTTTTTTCTCTCCGTAATTTATACTCGATTATCGTATAAATGTTATCTTTTGACAGGTGGTTTCTTCAGTCGTGATTATTCAATTGTGTGGTTGCCGGGGCCTGAAGATTATTTCTGAAAATAGTAATAAAATTTGCAGAATTCTTAATGCGGATAAGGAAATGAATATGTCGAGAAATATATGAAGGACAAAAGAGTAGAGATGGAAAAGATAATAAGATCAAACTATTAATTTTTGCTAGCAAGAGAGAGGGAGAAAGAGATAGTGAGAGAGAGAGAAAGAGAGAGAGAGACTGTGTGAGAGAGAGACACAGTGAGAGAGAGTGAGAGAGAGACAGTGTGAGAGAGAGACAGTGTGTGTGAGAGAGAAAGAGACAGAGAGAGAGAGACAGTGAGAGAGAGAGACAGAGAGAGAGACAGTGAGAGAGAGTGAGAGAGACAGTGTGAGAGAGAGACAGTGTGTGAGAGAGAAAGAGACAGAGAGAGAGACAGTGAGAGAGAGAGAGAGAGACAGAGACAGAGAGAGAGACAGAGAGACAGAGAGACAGGCAGACAACGCCGATAAAACACAAATTCCGAACTCCGGAACTAACGCTCACTTTTCAATCACGATGGTGATACAGCTGAAAAGATAAGATTGTCCTGGATAGGGGTGTAGGGGATTGGACAAAATATTGAAAGATGGATTTTTGTTAATCACTTTTGAGGATGTCAGATAGCTTAGTTCCGGGACTGAACCCTGGCTTGGGCTATCCGATGGTGGGAACGGGTCTCATCTAACAAGACTTGAGCCCTGACGTGGACCCAATAGTTTGACTATCATGGTAATCTTTGAATTAGCAAGATGGATTTTTGATAATCACTTTTGAGGATGTCAGATAGCTTAGTTCCGGGACTGAACCCTGGCTTGGGCTATCCGATGGTGGGAACGGGTCTCATCTAACAAGACTTCAGCCCTGACGTGGTTCCAATAGTTTGACTATCATGGTAATCTTTGAATTAGCAAAATAAATAGTTAAAGTTATATTATTCAGATAATGCCTAGCAATGCCCTTTTCTAAAAATATTGGTACTTTGAATTAGAATCGAATTCTACCTCAAGATGCTAAAGATTTCCAAGAATATATGATGAAAGGTTCATAGTTGTCATGTAGCTGGAGATCTAGATATGTGAAACAACGCATGGCTCTAAATTTCCCCAAATAAAATTTTGTCTTTAGTACCAGACAAACATGCCAATATTGGAAATTTTTCATGAAGAGATCATTGTCTATATCTTTAATCAGACTTAAATCTATAGTGTTTTTTTTTTCAATCAAAACCAAATTTTGGTCAAAATAACACCTGTAATGTCGCGCGAAGAAGGAAACAAAGAGACAAGAAATGTAGGATAAAAGTGCACCTTGCTTGGTTTTAGACTTAGATTTATTATCTGGATTGCAAAGTATACAATAGAAAAACGGTGAGAATCTTCATGGTTTTATTGCATAACGTAATATCCGATCTGTACGCTTATTGAACTATAACATATCCGTTTTTAAAATTTTCATAAAAGTTAATTTTACAACAACAAAAATTGTGAAATGTCTCTAATTGAATTTCTTCTTCCTATTAATAATTATTGTAACGTTCAAAGTTAAAGATTTTTAATGTAATGAGAAACAGGGTTAAATCTTTTCGGTTTCTATAGCTTAATATAATATTATACGAGTAGAGAGTTTTCTTAGACTTTAATCTTCTTTCTTCAATCAGACAAGAGAATAGTATCTCGAATCTCATAATCTAGATTTGAAAGCAAAGACTGATTAAATGTATTGTCATCTGAGACCCAAGATTACGTGGAGCACTCACAGCTGAGATGATAATCAGTATTGAAGTGCATGTGCGTCAAAGGACGTTGCTTATCACAAAGATTTGCAATATCGACATGTCTTATTCGATAATGTTTTATTTTGATAAACCCTTTAACACTGACCTATTGAGCTCGAACGATGCCGGATACTGTTGCTATTCAACAAACATTTTGATATTGGCAATCTTATAATATCTTTGCAAGTTTTTTATTAAATACAATAAAGCAAATTCATAAATTATTGCACAAGTTCTCCAGTTATGAGTAAAGGCAAATCAAAAGTAAGGTGAGTGGTGACCATATAATTAATCATAGCAACAGTTATATAGCCCTTTAGAGTACTTCAGAAAACATATATTCTTAAGTTTATTAAGCTCTATAGTTTCAACTTTGATGTTTAGAGCCATGCACAATAATGGTAAGATTTAGATAAACGATCTAAATCCATAGATAAAACGTGTTTGTAAAATCTTTATCTTTAACCATTTATATCCAAAATATAATATAATCTTAATGTAAGTCTATAAAATTTAAGTTTTGGTTATTCTAGCTGTATAACCAGATGCCTATAAAGGCTTGGTATGTAAATTTCCTTTCAAAGTTGTTTCTTTACTATAATTAAATTTTGACGGAGGAGACAGACATATCACTTTCCCTTGGCAAGGCTTAGTTATCGGTTTTGAAAAAGTTATCATTTACTGTTGCTCAACAGCTTAATTGTCCATAGAGTGTTGAAAATCATGAAAAGTTTCGGAAAGTGCTTCTCTAATTTGGCGATATATGCTGCAAGTCAATTCAATGCTTCGTATAACACTTGCAGATGATCAGAGACGTTGAAACCTTGCCACGGATTGCTAGAACCCAAAGTGATATCACAAGCAACTTGCCAAGGGCGGTGGGTGCTTTGTGCGGGTGTTTATTTTTTTTAATCACCGTCTTTACAGCTTTTCATATTTCTTGTGTCTTCCGGTCTCCCTTCTTATCTACCGCTCATATTAGCTGCATGTTCGTGATTGCTTTTGCTATTTTAACATTTGAATAAATTATCTGGGGACAAATCAACTCTAGGTTTTTGTTGCCCCACCCCCACCCCACCCCTTCTTCTTTATTCTCTCCTTATCCATCACTCAAACCTCAGTTTCCAAACATTTATAGAACTCATTGGTAGACTTTACTTTTCAATGAATGAGGTGAATGCGGAAATGGTTTAATTTTGCTAAAGGTGGTAAATACATTTGATAGCTTAGTTACCAGCTCTAATGGGGTCATTAATTCAATTGAAACATAGTCGATATAACGCCGCAGATTTTTATTTAAAAAAAGGATGGCGTAGGCCGAACTGAAATGCATAAAGTCTATAGATATTTCTATAATAATGTATAGGCTAGCAGTTAAGCATACAAATAAAAGGTGCGTAAAAATGTTATGGACAGTGTATAAAACATTCACTCCTTTATACTATGTTTCTCTACTACACAGAAGTCAAAAAGTAATAACCTCCTAGTGCAGAATCAGTATAAAGTGCAGTAGGGGGATCGATCTGATACACCAATAAATCTTGTTTTAAGGTTTTTAGAATGAAGCAAGAATTTGCTTTACGCATTCAACCTTTGAACTGTAAATATAATTATGTGTTTCATTAATACATTCCTTTTTGACATTCCTTGACCAAATGAAGCGTTATGACTTGTTTACATATTAACTCAAGTGTGTGCGTGTGTGAAAGGAGTTGGGGGTTGGGGTGCTAATTAGATCCTTCAAGCGTCTTTCACTAATTGTGTTAACGAACGACAAAAAGCGTTGATCTCACCCAGGTACAAACTTCTTGAGTTCTAAAGGAGAAGGATTTTAAAACCACTGAAATGGCGTGTACCGGTTCTCTTGCCAAAAGGAACAAAAAACGTATTTAGAGTAAATTGAATATTATACGTATAAATTGATATATTATATTCTTTTCAAGTATGGTTATGTTTTAAAGGAGCGTAAGTCTTAGCAAATAGCGCCCTGTCTCGAGGCAGACAATCTTCTGATTGTTCCTGTAAATTATTAAACGCTATCAAGCGTAAGTTTGTCACTGTCGAAGAAAGTTCAATGAGGCCTTCTCTTATAATTTCTTGGAAAGCTAAATACAGCAGAACTCACATGTTTCAATTCATGCACTACGAATTTATTACAATTTATATCTTTGCATTGTCGGAAGACAGTGTATGTGTATAACGTCAGAGTTCCGTCCTTAGTTAAGAAAAACATTGTGAGTTTTTATAGGCGATTTATATTTGTTTCGTCATAACTGAAAGTTACTGTGCTGAAATTCGTTAAAAAACGCTCAAAAGTACATCTACAACAGGGAAAGAAACTCATGTAGCAATATCTGTCCCATATATATACTAGAGTGAGAGAGAGAGAGAGAGAGAGAGAGAGAGAGAGAGAGAGAGAGAGAGAGAGTTTCCTTCTGTAGCTTTGCTGATGACTTTTGCAAGCCATGCGTGTTTGGCCAAGACAAGTCTTGCAGTAGTCACAATTACAGAGGAGTGTAACTATGGTCGACTTTGTGGTATAACTCTGGTCGACTTTGTGGTGAAGCTATCAAATATTCATGATCGCCGGTCACTCAAGACACTGCTTTCACCGGTCCCATAGTGAATAGAGTAAATGATGACTTCATGTGCGTGGCTACTTTTCCGAACTCTAAGAGTGCTTCAGTGTTCCACCTAAAACATTTCAAAATAGGAGAACCCATAACGAAAGGAAAAAAATTCATACCTTTTTGGTCCAAAATGCATTCCTCTTATATTTTGTTCTGTTTTAAAGCAAACTTGTGTGTTTCAACTGAAACTAATAAATTCTTTAGTTTTTGCTTTTACTCAAAGTTATTTTTTGGAATTGTCGTAAAATTAGTAGTTAAGCAAAGAAAAAGAGAATAGCCAAACATACAGTAAAGAAGTGAGAGCACACTCACATTCATTGAGACAATAAGACATTCAGCTAAATAGAAAGAAAACAAAAACATGGAAATCCAAGAGGACACTCCTCAATTTTATGTTTTGAATACAGTCAGCTTGATGGCCTGACTAGGTGGCATATGTCACCAAAAATGATTTAAAATATTCATTTACTTCTCTAGACAAATTAGAAGTCAACATGAGAGCCTTAATTAGTCATTTTTGAAGTCCTACTTTTTTACCTATCATATTCAGCAAAGATTGATCATAGTATTACAATCCTGATGTTGTGTTTAGAGTTGCAACAGCCGGCCGTTCTGTTCATACATTATTAAATGAACTGCATTACGAGAAATTAGGTCACTTTGAAAAAGTCAATGCGGTAATCAACACACTATTTTACCTCAGAAATCGATTTAAATGTTTACAGATATAAAAAAAATAGTCGAGGATTATACAATCAGAGATAGACTTTCCTTTGCCTAATATTATCGATGTATTATCGCACATCTTAATTTGATTTGTTTAACATTCAATCATGTCTAGGAGAAACAGACGCAATGGTTGCGTCATAGCTTTGATTATTGTTATCAACATTGAATTTATAGGGGTAGGGAGGGAAAACATTTTTATTTGACAAGTAGAAAAGCGTACACGCATTTAATATTTTGCATTGTTAATACTGGTGTGGTTATAAATCATGTGATAAAAACTTCATAAAACAACATCTCATAACATTAATTCACCTATTTTATGCGCTTTCTCTCAGGTCATAAGATACAAGAAGTAGAATATTGACAGAAAAAAAACCTCAGGCAAAAGTCGTTGATTCAAATCTATGTTTTTTAAATTTCTTCATCATCATCATTAATCTATGTTGCCTCTAGATCTAATATATTTGATAAGATTTGTAAGAAAAATTGTTTTACTATGTGCCTATGCTCCTATAGTGCCTCAGAAAAATTTCGCCGCCTGTTAAAAATACAACATTGTTGTTTCCTTTAGGTTGTAATATTTTGTTTCTCGAAGTCTGCTTCGTGCAAACAACTCTAGAATAATAAAATATATATATATATATATATATATATATATATATATATATATATTGTAGCTGCTCTTTCGTTTAAATCACAACTTAATATTTGAGAACTGTTACATCTAAAATGTCATTTTTTTCAGGCAAAGAAAAAAATAGTTTCCTATACATTTCTCCATTTCATGACAGACTATAATGTATAATTATAATATAAAAATAGTGTATTAAGACGAGTTTAAAAATATATACATTTTTCCTTGGCCTTGACTTTGTATCCTTACTTCGCAATTATCACCAAAACCATCCTCATTTTCGTCATAGTTGTCTAAATTATCATAAACATTAAAATGATATCCATTATCGTAGCTCTTACAATTCAAAGCAGCACTGCATATACTTTCATTTCACCTAGACAGACAGACAGAAAGAATAATGATTATCAATAATTGCAATTAAAGATCAAGGCTCCTATTAACAAGCGCAAAATTGCTTTCCTACGATCGGAAGCTAATGCGATACGATGCATTTAAAGTTCCTACGCATTTATTAAAACCGACCCACACCACAGCTTTTTTTTTTAAGGGCTGGGGGAGGGGGGATATCGGGTGTCGGGGCGAAAAAGTGGTATAGTTAGAGAATATACAGAGTCCTATAGAGGAGGGGACGTTTACAAACAGAAAATAGAACGGATGACCAAGAGGCAAAACTGGCACTTGTAAATTGTTCTCAAAATCTTCTTTCATTAATTCCATGCATGGAAATAATCTAATACATGTAATTTGAAAGGGTTGAGCATTACCATGCGGCCATTAGTTCCATCAAGGCAAATATTGCATTCGACATTATTCAGTCAGCTTAATGAAAGTAGAAAGATATCAGCCATGTTAAATTCGCCTATAGAACTTCAAAGGCATATACTTCTTCATTCAGTGTGACTGTAAATGTCTAGGGAGCAATCCACGTCTACCTTGGTTCAAAAGTAATTAATAATTCAGACCGGCTTTTCAACCTCCATTCATTTCCTTAATTGAGCAATAATGTCTAATATTAAGCTTGATTGGTTGCCAACTACTTTACTTAGTTTATATTTACTTACCTTTTTAGTTAAAGATCTCAACATTACATTTTAATGATGATAAAGATATTATAAGGGTTTTCTCGTTCTCTTTGTTATACTGTAATGAAAACCTGGACCTGGTACTTGTACTAGTAGTATAGTAGTAGTAGTAGTAGTAGTAGTAGTAGTAGTAGTAGTAGTAGTAGTAGTAGTAGTAGTAGTAGTAGTAGTAGTAGTAGTAGTAGTAGTAGTAGTAGCAGTAGTATAAATATTATTGTTGGTGGTGGTGGTGGTGGTGGTGGTAGTGGTGGCGTTGTCATTGATTGATTGTTGTTGCTGTTGTTGCTGTTGTTTAGTTTTACATTTTTTTTCAAAACACCATGAGAATTGTGTATCATTGTGAATAAGTTAAATGAGGTTGAATTTTAAACACCTTACTTAAAAAGTATTCTCTTGCTTAATGACTTCACAGATCAGTGCCAAAAGCAAGTCAGAGATTACAACTGCCTATCCTAGCCCTATTGTACAGTATGAGGTCTCCTGTGCATGCCTAACTCTAATTTAAAATAGAAGCATCGCGGAAACCAGATCAGGGCTTTTGATTGTGTTGTTGTTGTTTGTTTGTTTACTTGTTTGTTTTTTGCTTTTTGTTGTTGTTTTCTATTTTGTTTTGTTGTTTTGTTGGGTTTTTTTTTTTGTTTTTTGGTTTTTTTTCGTTTTTTTTTTTTTTTTTTTTATTTATACCATAAATGAAATGTTTAGATTAAATTCAAATAACAAAATGGAGTGAGGGGTTTTTTTTTTTTTCAACGTACGTTTCTCGGCCTTTCAGTACGACAGATTGGAAAAAAGAAAAAAGAAGCATAACGAAGAAAATATGAGTTTGGACGGTCTTTTTACCTATTACTATACATATTTTATTGACATTGCATTTCGGGCACAAGGAATTTCAGTCACTAAACCAACATGCAATTTCAAATTTCATAATGTATATTATCCAAATGCTTTGTGGCGCATCATATTTTGGAGTGTAATCTAGGTTATTTTTTTAATGTTTGATTCCTTACATCTCCTTTTTAATATAGGCATTCATCAAATGCTCAGCATCGTATTCAACACAAGCTTAAAATGGAGTTTTTTTTTGCTAGACTTAGCAACAGAATGACCTGAGCTTTGTTTGAGAAAAGAATGGACCTAGAAAGAAGTTGAATTTGATTTCAATTATCTCAATTCTCGTGTTAATAGGGATTGAAAAAGAGTAATGCCGAACGTTGCTTTAGGTGTTTCTTAATATATGAAACTTGAAAAATAAATTCAACAGAACAAAAAGACTTGCACTAATACCTATGCTCAAAGGTGCTATTTTACAAGATAGAAGGGAAAAAATATGTAAAATATAAAGTGGGGAAAAGGTATCATTTTAAAAAATGACTAAGGACGACTTATGGATGCTTCTGACTGTTAAATAGATCTTATAATTAAACTAGGAGGTATCAGTCTGTGAAATCGTATCTAAATCTATATAAAAATATTCTAGTTCTGTCTGTTGCATAGAAACTGGCCCTTGACTGTTTCCCATTCAATGTTCCGTACAATGTTTATGGTATCTATCTGGAATAAAAAAAAAAAAAGAAAAAGAAAAAAATATTCTTTACAGGACATTCATACCATTAGTTGTGTATACGTAATTTGTGAGTTTGTAAACAATTGTGATAATGAATTATATCGCATTGATGCAACTTAATCTAACACACATGGCAGGAAAATTTTTCTTCCTCTCCATACATTGTACAAATCTTTGTTTTTCTGTGTGGATTTCTAACGTTATCAATTATCTCCTGCATCGCTAAAAGGGACGTTTCTCTGATCTTTTCATATAGGTAGATCTGTACTGACCAAACAGACGAAAAAGTATTCAGATCTCAAAAATTTAAATCTGAAAAACAGTCAGATATTGATCCTGAAGCTTTGCTTTCAAACAATTATGTATGTTATTTTAATCGTCTCTAGAGCAAAGTTTATGGTTCCACACAAATCAGATAAGTTATGTTCTCCTTTTATTTTTTCAATATCGCTATTGCACTCGTTAATTTTATTGAAAAGCTATTTATTCCTGTGTTGAATTCATCAAACAGCACATCTTCTATTTGCTTCGCATTCCGTGTTTATTTTGACAGTTGCACGTTGTGGTGGTATCACGTTCCTTGCATGTACTAAGAAATAAGCAAAAAAAAAATACTATTATAAGAAAGAGTTTGGAAACGATGAAGATAGCGCCAAGGATATTCTTGAAAAGAATGTGATAGTGATATTAGTGACGAGAGGAGGAAGGAGGAAGATGAGCATGGAGATGTAGATGAGGATTGGTTCATAGACTGATAAGTGAAATTAATACTTTTTAAAGGCTAGTCGATCTGTGGCTGTGATCTCATGACTTCCCTTTTTTTTTGGTTAATTGTTTGATCTATTCCAAGAGCTAAGAATTCATCTAAAGCAAATCACAGTCAGAGCTTGAAGGGGGCACCAGAATATTTAAATTTTTTTTGTTCTCTCATCTTACTTTCTTAAAAGAGGTTTGCCAGTAAAAAAAAAATTGGATATCTGATTACTCAGTAGGCCTTGTATTTCCGAATTGAACTCTTCAAGCATTCGTACCTTCATAATGCTAATTGACCTGATAAAGAAAAGGATGATATTGATCAAAATGAAACGATAGTTTTGGTAAATAACAATGAGGATGCCGTGATTAAAAAAAACGTTATCATTAAATTTCTTGTACTCAAGCGCCTTTATCGAGCAAATAAAAATGAAACACATCTTTTGATACACCAGTCAAAGACAACCTCAGCCACCTCATCCTTTTAAACACCAAGTTTTTATTACCATATCACCACCAACATCGGCGGTATTCATCATTTTGCCACTGGTGTCAGCTGCAATTTCTGACGTGGTTATAGTAAAGTTATTTTTATCCAAGGAACAGAAATTTAATAATGACGAATGCTCTGATTTTAGCTTCATGAAAATCAATAACTGGACAGGGGAAATCCTACGGTGAAGGCATCTAAGTTGCTGACTTAACTTGAGTAATGGACCTTGCATGTTCCAGAGTGATCACATCACAATTACAGTGTTTAGAAACAAGCATGACGTAAGAGAATACCAAATAGCTGCCAATCAGCTTCATTTCGTTGCGTCAATCTGTGCATGCTTGTTCAGAATGATGTGAGTCATGCAGGTAATACTGCGTTCTTGTTTGTCACTTTATTAACAAGTTAGCAGAATGTGTAGAGAGCCCATGTAATCAAAATAAATGAGTATAGTGGATGTTCTATCATTAACACCTTTAAGTTGTCGTTGATGCTGCATGTTTCTTCATCAACAGTGTCATATAGTTGATAGGCCCAGACGCAAGCTGCAGGATTGTAGGAGCCAAAGTGACTCCAGGATCTTCATCCTGCCAGACAACTGGCATTCAGAAAAACTATATTTTGATGGAAGTATAAGTATAGGTCAAGATAAGATTATACCTTTTTCATCTGAGATTCAGACTTATATGAACATTTTTCAAAAGCTTTTCTAAACTTAGAAATCAACTTATGTGAAGCAATACAGTCAGTCTATATTCTTGCTTCAAGTTCAATAGCTACATGCAGAGAAAAGTGATAAATTTCAACTTTACCACACCAAGTTAAAAATATTTATGAAAAAAAAACTATTCATATCTCAATTTAATGTCATATCTGCAGGTTTATCAACTTGGACTGAATGAACTAGGATAGTCTGCGGCCCTGACCTTTGTAAACCCTCATAGCCTTGGAGGAGTTGATATCGTGATTAATTACGTTGATCAATAACATTATGGCGTACTCTGTCGCTTCCTGTGGCGGTGCAAGGCGAGTAACCACTAGGAGAGCGTACGGGTGGATTCACTGGTCGCTTCTATCGCAGACCGAAACGACACATTATAGTCCCATGTTCTATACTACATTATATTTATATTGGTCTTACTTTTTGAGGCGAAAATAACCTAAGTGTAAAGAGAACAGATGTATGAAAAGAATATTTTTTCCCCGTAAAGTGTAGAGCATTCTGTGCATCAATGAAATTATAAAGAACATCTAAGCAACCTTGTAAAAGTATTTTCCAAACTTGCAGCAAAATACCAAAGAATTTGTAACGCGTTGGGGCAAGATAAAAGGAATTAGGAAGCCACATATCAATTGCTGCAAGGATTTATTATATTGCCTTCATCAATATTTAAATATTCATGCTGTATAACCCACTGTACATAAAGTGGTATGCTTGATGTCGCTGGTGAAATCCTATGAGACACTAAGTGTTTAGAACCATTCTGAACCGGCGGCTTCACAAAGACGAGAATATGATAATTTGGGAGTGGCAACTATAACAAGACAGAGTAAATATGCCTAATGGATAAAAAAAGAATAAAAGGTAGTGAAAGAAGAAAATTTATACGAGATGGAGACAAAGACACAGAGAGAGAGAGAGAGAGAGAGAGAGAGAGAGAGAGAGAGAGAGAGAGAGAGAAATACAGAAATACGGAGAAAGAGGCATTCAGATATAAACCATGCAGAGAGTATTGATCGGAGAGGAAAAAGACGAGAATATTCAAGCGGCAGACGCCATTCAGTGTTTTGAAACTCACTCATCATACTAGCTTAATCTACCTTAGGTGTACTAAACAAGTGTTCTTAAAAGTATCCGAATCGGGAAAACTCAATTTGATAGGATTAGAATATGATTTAGTATTATGAGCTAGGGATAGTTTAGTTCCTAGATTTTCTTGAACACTTAGAGCAGAATGAATTCACATATACAAGATCTCTAGCCATAGGTGTCTCTCACAGAGCAGTTTAAAGAGATTGCTGTTTGCACCGCCTTTACAAGTTGACAGCTCGATGCTCTTCACTCTCGGTACCTCCCGTCCTTCGGACTATTTACTCCTCCTGTCCCTTAAAAAATGACTGCTAGATGCTCTGGACTCTCTGCATCTCCTATCCTTCACTAGTTGACTGCTAGATGCTCTGGACTCTCTGCACTTCCTATCCTTCACTAGTTGACTGCTAGATGCTCTGGACTCTCTGCACCTCCTATCCTTCACTAGTTGACTGCTAGATGCTCTGGACTCTCTGCACCTCCTATCCTTCACTAGTTGACTGCTAGATGCTCTGGACTCTCTGCACCTCCCATCCTTCACTAGTTGACTGCTAGATGCTCTGGACTCTCTGCACCTCCTATCCTTCACTAGTTGACTGCTAGATGCTCTGGACTCTCTGCACCTCCCATCCTTCACTAGTTGACTGCTAGATGCTCTGGACTCTCTGCACCTCCCATCCTTCACTAGTTGACTGCTAGATGCTCTGGACTCTCTGCACCTCCTATCCTTCACTAGTTGACTGCTAGATGCTCTGGACTCTCTGCACCTCCCATCCTTCACTAGTTGACTGCTAGATGCTCTGGACTCTCTGCACCTTCTATCCTTCACTAGTTGACTGCTAGATGCTCTGGACTCTCTGCATCTCCTACCTTTCACTAGTTGACTGCTAGATGCTCTTGACTCTCTGCATCTCCTATCCTTCACTAGTTGACTGCTAGATGCTCTTGACTCTCTAACCTCCCATCCTTCACTAGCTGACTGCTAGATGCTCTGGACTCTCTGCATCTACTACTTTTCACTAGTTGAATGCTAGATGCTCTGGACTCTCTGCATCTCCTATCCTTCACTAGTTGACTGCTAGATGCTCTTGACTCTCTAACCTCCCATCCTTCACTAGCTGACTGCTAGATGCTCTTGACTCTCTACACCTCCCATCCTTCACTAGCTGACTGCTAGATGCTCTTGACTCTCTGCACCTCCTATCCTTCACTAGTTGACTGCTAGATGCTCTTGACTCTCTACACCTCCCATCCTTCACTAGCTGACTGCTAGATGCTCTGGACTCTCTGCACCTCCTATCCTTCACTAGTTAACTTCTAGATGTTCTAGACTCTCTACATCTCCCATCCTTCACTTGTTGACTGCTAGATGCTTTGGGCTTTGCTATACCTCCAATCCTTCACTAGTTGACTGCTTGATGCTCTGGACTCTCAACACCTCCTATCCTTCACTAGTTGACTGCTAGATGCTCTGGACTCTCTACACCTCCCATCCTTCAGTAGTTGACTGCTAGATGCCCTGGACTCTCTGCATCTCCCATCCGTCAGTAATTAACTGTTAGATGCCCTGGACTCTCTGCATCTCCCATCCGTCAGTAGCTGACTGTTAGATGCCCTGGAATCTTTACATATTTATATATATATATATATATATATATATATATATATTTCAAATTTGTATGATTTTCTACTTATGCAAAATATATGAAAACTAATAGGTTTAGCCTCTAGACCTTATTTTGAAGAACACATGTGCCAAATACTATCAGTCTAACACCATTTATTTTCTAGTTATGGTGCATGACAGTTTGCCTTTTTTTAATCCAGATATTAGTTTTTTAATTTGCATAATTATGTTTTTTTCTTCAATTCTATCTTCTCTCAGCACTTATACGTCTATCAGGGCTGTGGAATTGGTTTAAAATGTAATATTTAGCTGTTCACGATCTAATACTTTATAGCTACCTTAAGATTGGCATGCATTAATGCCTGAGATCTCAAAGTTATTGACGGAATATATTACGTTATAATAAACAATCTTCCTCTTTTTATTTCTCAAACAGAAATACGACGGAGAGAAGAGAATGCGGGGGAGGGGAGGGATGGGTGGCTGGACCGTGAGAAGAGAATGCGGGGGAGGAGGGAGGGGTGGCTAGACGGAGACATCCAGGTACACAGTCGTAGATTAAAGTAAGAAATCGAAAGGTTGAGCTGAAAAGCTCGCGGTGACCTATGGGATCCTGAGAGGCATGGCGACATGTGAAGAGCATGTGACGCTTGAAAAGCGGGCATTGATTACATCGGTTCAAATAGGCTTTTACTTTGCTGTTGTCGAGAAATTCAAGATTGTGTTGAGTGTCCATAATCCGACTTCTTTTTTTTATCCAAGAAAAGAGCATGACAAGCATTCGGTGGATTTATCACTATCAAAGCATGCTTGCGAAAGCGTGAATTTCAATTTCACCTTTCAATGTGTATCCCTAATACTTGTTCTTAGTAATTTTTAAGATGATGGCAATCAATGACTGCCTGCTGATCAATATCGATGAGGTAACGATAGCACTTAAGTTATATCAGCCCCACTCAAATCACAGAAGGTCCTCTTTGCATATTCGATTCTGCTCTTTGCTTCATCGATAAGAAATTACCATTTGCACCATTGTGAATAACATGCTGCTACAGAAATAGTGACACGTTAAATCGAACTCAATATCTTTTTTTTTTTAGTTCTAATAATTCTGCTCTTTAGTTCGATGTTTTTAAATGGTTCCCATAGAAAAAGGAAATGGGGAAAGAGAAAAACGTAACAATTTCTGAGCTGCAACACATCCTTTAGAGTAGATTTGTGTATTAGTATCCCTTCAGAGAATACAGACTTGTTAAAGATGATTCATATTAAGTGAATCACCTTATACATGTTTTTCATTGTTTGAAATCGTCTAATACTTTCTTACTCTCTCTTTTATGTCTCTCTCTTCCTCTCTCTCTCTCTTTCTCTCTCTCTCTTTTCTCTCTCCTTCTTTCTTTCTTTTCTTTTTTCCCTTTTCTTGTTTCCTTTTTTCTATTTCTTATGTTTTATTTACTTTCATTTTCTTTATTTTACCCCCTTTTCCAAAAGCATATGTATAAAGCCAAAATCGTTTATCATTTTATTAAGACGTGCATTTTAATGTATTTTCAATATGACACTGGTGTTATGATCACAAGATATTTACAACCTCAAAACTTCAGGCACTTAAAGAATATTTTCCACCAAGAACAAAAATTTTGTACAATATTATGCTTATAAGAATTAAGAAAGAACAACGTTGACACACACGGTTTCAAAAGGATCTATAATCAACAGCTTTTTAAGACCTGATATGTTTGCGAGCAATGCCGTCACTAGCGGTAAAAATTAAGATGACAATAGAAAGTATTTCGATTAAATTAAAAACATGAAGCTATCAAACTGTATTTTATTCTTCTAACTTAGAGTGTTTTGTTCTGAAGTGTTATCCAACTTTTCATATTGAAAAATGTTTGAGCGAAAGGAGCATCTGCAGATTTTGGGCCCTTTTATAGACGGCATTATAGATTGTGATTTGAATTGAGTATAAAAAGCATTATAATATGGTCTTACTGTAAATTTATGAAAGAAAAATGGAATGTTTGATTATTCAAGTATTTACAATTTTTGCGAGTTCTTAACGTTCAGATAATTTGACGATAGACCGGTTACGACAAATATAAAAATATGATAAGTTAAGAGATCCACTCTAGTCGATGTATTCATCTATGAAGTGATGTAACTGAATACTGCTATGCAATCAACGCAGCCTATCCCCAAAAAGGTGAACAAGAACAATCTGTCCAAGAACACAGCGAATATCCTCCATTCAGCCTCAACGAGTTCGCCTATTTGTTTCTTTAATCCGCGTGTTGCTTTCCGTTGGAAGTGAGCGAGGATCTCTCTAGAGACACTCACAGCGGTGGTGTCCTCGGTGTGCGGTTCTGAGGCATTTCGCACTAGCTCGTTCACGTTTAGAGAGAAGAAGGACGTGCTTGACCGGTCTGCCTCTGGCAGCACCTGACTTGAGAACCCTCCGGGATCAGTCGGCGTATAGCTGTAGCCACTGCTGGGATTGAACCCGTACACAGAGTCGTCTTTCAAATCTTTCGACTTGCGTGGCCGTAGAGATAGGGCAAAGCGCCCTAATCCATTACTTGGGGTTCCTGATGCTTTCCGCGGAAACTGAGTCCAAGCATTTGAGTTTGATTCAGAGGAAAATTTTTGCTTGTATCGATTTTGCGTGTGTTCATTTCGTAGATTCTGGAGTTTTTCGTGCTGAAATAAGTTGATTTTGGAGAATAAGAGCATTTCCATCGAGAAGGAATAATTCATAATAACATATATCATTTTAAAATGAAAACTTTTCAAACTTTTCATGGAAGACAGAAAAGTTAGTATACATTGAAATTATATTGAAAGAAATGTGAGTTATTGCTTTGTCTTTACATGCATTTCAACCATCATTTAAGTATAAAGTCCTGTTTACGAAAGTGACTATTTACAGCAGTTTTAAGTTTAACTACGAATTCTATTATATTGAAAATTCAAAGTATTTTACATTATTGGAATAGATATAAGCAATCAATAACAATCTTTTCAAATAATATTGTCATTCTAGGATTTTGAACCTTTTCAAAAAAATAAATTAAATTGACTTAAGAAAAAGGACGCACTCAAGATACTTCCATATAGCCCATAAAAACTCCCAATCGCACCAACAATTGTATTAAAAGGGTAGAATCTAGATAAAAGATGTATCATTTTTTCACTCTCTGGAGCCTGTTGGATTTTGCTTATCATTCAGAAAAAAAATGTAATAAAGACTGATATAAAGAAAATGACAGATATATAGGCAAATGTTTCGTAAAGTTATCTTTTTTGTTTTGATGAACGTTTTGTTTCACTGAAAATGAAGATAAAAAAGGAGAGGGCTGTCTTTTCGCCTTTATAAGCATAGCAAATAAAATCAGAGACAATAGAAATAAAGATTAATTAACCAGCTTAGTACACAGTTGATAACTGAAATGTAGCATTAATCTTTAAGCTACTCTATAGCGCACATTATTTTGGCTCACACAGAAAAATAAGGTTTGAAAGTATCAGGCGAAAGATTCCTCGATTTGATATTTTGTTACTTCAGAATGATGCACATCACCTAACGATTTGTACAATTATCTCTTTTAATAGAACTGAATAAATATAACGAAGCCCACCACTCAGTATTTTCACACTATAACTTTCAATCCTACCACTCCCTTTTACTTTACCCCAACCTTTCCCAACCAATGCATCGCTTAATGAATTGTCAAACGAAAAAAACATTCACTTTGTAACACGCAGATGAAGATTTTATAGCAAAAAAAAGATTCATAACTCTTAATAGTTTGCCGCGTGAGGGGTTCAAAAGCCTAAACCAGTAGCGCGTAAATTGTGCCACGCTGTCATCGAGTCTCCTTTATTAACTGCCTGAGCGATATATATATATATATATATATATATATATTATATTTATATATATATGTGTGTGTGTGTGTGTGTGCGCGCGCGTGAGCATTTTTCTTTAAGATAAAAAGTGCTTGAGCTTTGGTTGAATACTTTGTGTCATGCCTATCCTTAAATTCTTGTTTTTATGCTTTGGTCTCATTACCAGCTATCTCTTTCTAGAGTTACGTCAACACTGCGCGATGGGACCCCAGGGAAATAGGAATTTCCCGCGATTAGACGCGTCATCTGAAACGAGATCTGTGATATAATTACAGATGGTGAATTAGTTTTCATTTTAGTTCCGCCTCATTATTTATCACACTAGATCATGTCTAGCAAGCTGAGTGGTCTTAAAAAACCATCTGTTATGAAT
Source organism: Elysia crispata (assembly GCA_033675545.1). Classification (NCBI taxonomy): domain Eukaryota; kingdom Metazoa; phylum Mollusca; class Gastropoda; family Plakobranchidae; genus Elysia; species Elysia crispata. The sequence goes on along the minus strand of JAWDGP010004075.1, from coordinate 632,132 downwards.
TTATATATAAAAAAAGGAAACTGGGTGATCCATCATCAAAATTAAGAATTTTGCATTATATGGAAGTTGAATAGAAACTTTATTCAATTTTCTGAAGTTTTCAATCAAAGATCAGTAATTTAATAAAATGATTGTCCTCGAAAGATTTTGATAATTATTTCATTATGAGATAATTAGTTTTATTTCATGATTTGACACAAAACCGATAAAAACAATGAAGTGCTTAATTTTTGATCTATCAGAACGGGTGACGTTGCGTCAATGCAGTGCTTAATTCTGGACATTTGACTGTAATAGAAAAAAATAACCATTTAATATAATTTACAAATGATAATGCATCAATAAAAGCAGATTAATCAAAGAGAATGTAACATTCTGCTTTTGCTTGATTAGTTTTTTTCTATTATGAAGTGTATTGTCTAGCTTTAGTCCATTGGAATTTTTCATCTATCAGTAAAATTTTAAAAAAGAATTGTGTCTCTCACTTTTTGTAGTTATATCAGTTGTAATAATAAAATGATATTTATTTCGTATCTTTCCCAGTGTTTGTGGTTCTTCTATTTTTCTGAAGTAAATACTCAAGAATTATTATTTCATCTGCATCGCTTTGAGCTACCGTAAGTTTCGGATACTCTTATTATATATATTAAATAGTTTGATAGTTCTGGACAAAAAATGCAACGTGCTTCCATCAACATCTGATGGTCAGCAATTTCTTTATACTGACGACGAATTCGGAATAAACTGGATCTACTCGTAGAATATAATAAAATTGATACGTTATTTTATTTATTCTGCAATTTACATGGGTCAAGAGGGACATGAAAGGGCAAGAGTTTCATATAAGCTTCTACTTTAAAAAAATGACCTTTTTACTTACAATAAAGTCTAGGCAGAGCGAAAAATAGACTGACTTTTCATAAGATACGAGCAACCTTAAGATAATCAAGATTGGCCCTCCTAAAAATTTGTTTCCGCATTAACGTTACCACTTGTAAATCTAGCTCTCTCTGGCTTAACGCTTTAGTAGTTTCTTAATCGTTTGAGATAAAGAACACCCTCTGTTTAAAGTCATTACTTTATCTGTGACTAAGGAACATAATTATAGCCTCTCATACCTTATGTTTAACTGTTCGAGTCTGATATCTGCAATCCCTACTTATAACGCACCAATCTAGTGGGCAACTAGCAAAGTTTCTCTGTATCGCATTGTCCTTTATAATGGTCAAACAGATGAGAAATACAGAGCAAGAAGATCGTTGTACTCCTTTATTATATGACATCCATCCTTCCGACCTGATGCGATAGGTATCCGCTTCCGCTTTGCATTTCGCAACAAATAACTCGATACTTGATTCTTTCTTCAAACAGTAAGCACTATGTCAAGTTCATGATTAGGTGTTGCAGCAATTAGTATCAATAAAATCCGTTCTAAAGACATACCTATTTAGAGACAAGATCTACAATCTAGATATCCAGGTGTGAGCAGAGTCCAGAGAGAGATTTCGGAAAGAGGACCGTATCTACTTACAACTGTCCATGGGCGCTACTTCTGTTAGCAGACAATGTATATGAACAAAATAGTCTACATCCCGCACAATATTGGTTGTTCTAATTTGTATGGATTCCTCAATAACAAGATGAAGAGGCTGCCGACTCTATAATATTTATCGCAATGGGTTGGAGAGACCAATAGACTGTCTGCTACATGGTTATTTAAACTTTTTGTGCTTAAGGAAAAACCGTCACACGAGTGGAGATAATAAGATAAGAAGCCAAACATGACTATCTTCCGTATGAAACCAATTTAAGATGACGGAAATCATGTTATCTACGGAGGAGCTTACCGTGTGAGTCATGAGCTCGTCCAGGCGGAACAACCAGCCAACGCGACCCGTGACGATCTGCCTCATCCAGGTGGGCAACGGGATGCTGTGTTTCTTAAAATGGACATTGAGGATCACTACGGTACACAGGCATGACAGCGCGATCATAATCATTGACAGCAGGAAGAAGATGGCTGTGGACAGGCCAGACATGGACGTTACGGAACAATGGCCAGTCAACTTCTAATTCGTGATTTAGTATAGAGTGCATCTATAATCATGATTGTTAGTTTGAGCGATTTAAAAGTTCGACATATTATTCTTTTTTTGCTTTTATGTTCGCGGTAGATTTTCATTTCTAATGATTTAGGGAGAAGAAAACTAAAATTATGATTCTTAAGTTGTTTTTTGTTTGGAAAAGGGTCATTCATTTTTCAATTACTTCTCTCTCCACAGATCAGGTTTGAAATGGTTTATTTTATGCTCTATTTTGGGTTACGTTTCGCCATACACTTGGAAATCTTAGGCTTGTTAAAATGGAATATAATAAGGTGAAATAAGTTACATCAAATCTCGTCCTTTAAAGGAAGATCAAGAAAATGAATTGTAAAGACAAAGGCCAAAACTTACAACTAGTGGAAAATATGGCCTACTTTCATTTGTCCCTACTATTTTATAAGTACATTCTTGCACGCGCAGATCCAACATCAGCAGGTCTTGTTTTTGTTTTGTTTAAAAAACGTCTGCGTTTGTTTCGAAAAGAGCAAATGAAAGATACAATCATTGATTTGAGTAAAATTTAGCAGTTATCCTTCTGAGTTTTTAACTTTCCCATTGAACATGAAAAAACTCTAGATAAGAGATACCGTTCTGCTGTCAGTCGAATCCTCTTACTGTGTTGCTCACATCTAATATATTTATTATCATAGCGTTGAGCAATTAAATTGACATATCGGACGCTCAATTACAGCAAAGCACTGGTAAACAGCAATGAAGTTTCCAAACCAATATTTCCTTGACTTCGATGTTTGATCAGATCAATAACATGTAGTTATTGGAAGTTAGTGACAATCGATGTTATCAAAAAGCACTCACCTATCACAGGCATATTTTCGGAGGAGTGAGGCATGTTGTTGAGGATAACCAGTTGGAACACAAGCAGAGACAGGAGCACCGTAATTTCAAGGTTCAGTTTCTCACCGCTTTCTGGTGATATCAGATCAAACCGAGAGAAGAATAAAAAAATAATTCAGTTTTGTTTAGGTAACCCGGAGAACAATAATATTTCAGCTTTTTTTTTCTGAAAAAATCACACACCAGTTTTTACAATTCATGTTACTAATTGTAAAATGCCTTATTCGCTTATTCATTTTTTTTTTTTTTTCGTTTTTATTAGTTTTGTCTTATAAATATTTGTCCCTTTTTTTATTCTAGATGTTAGTCGTAAGTATCTATCTCTGTTAGTCTTTTTTTGTTTAAAGCTTATAAATATTTCTAAGCGTTTTTCCTTTAAACATTCTAAAAGATTTGCGATGTTTGTTTTCCAGATTTTTTTTTTTAATTCCCCTTTACAATATACATCGGTAATCATTGTGCAACAAACAGCTAAGTAGAGAAAGTAAGCCTCCTACAAAGTAATAATAGTGCGACGAATGTATTATTATAAAATCTATACTGCACAACTTTTTTTTTTTAATTCCTGTTTATTGCCTCTTTGGTTCCGAACGTGAAATATGATTTTTACAATATTGTGGTTTTGGGTTCCCATAACAAAATATAAAAAAAAGTACCTGGAGGTAAGAGGAAGCCGATTATGGCGATACTTTTCACGATGATGCTTGGTAGGATGAGGTTGATAGTGTGAAATAGCGACTTCCGGCGTAGATGGATGGTAAATATAACTTGGGCGTAGCCCACATTGTCATAGCCCAGCAGAGTGTACTCCTGGCGGTAGAGTCAGACAATTTAAGTGGCATAGAAAAGCCAGCCATAGTAGGTTATTTCAGATAGTGCTTGAGAAAATAAAACACTGTAGTGGGTAGATAAACTACAATGGAAAAATAAATAATAAAAATATTATATTTCAGAGTGTTTTAGTGTTGTAAATTCATTCTTTTTCAGTGAGGGACATTATAGTGTATTTAAGTTTACTTTCTCTCTTCATTTTTTAAAAGCTTCATTTGTTGTCATTATTTTCTATAGATGTTTTTTGTTTGAACCAATGTTAAAATTACATGGATTTACATAACAAAAGCGGCAATTGTAACCTTCTTATTGCTTGAACCTAGACTTAGGAACAATTGGTATACAGCTGAACAATCCCATTGTAAACAAGGTTCTAAGAAGAAACGACCCCTCTATTAATAAACATTAAAAACGCTGGGAGCAGTTCAGGCGGAATTGTCGGAAAGCTGAGAGTCGAGTCAGGGGCCTCTTGGCGCAGTATCAAATACACCTAGCTATTACTGATAACTTTGATGTATTTCTGAATCAGTTCAATATTATTTGTACTGGAATATTATGTGTACTGCGCATTTGATGGCTTACCACCCTGTATCAATATATCCATTTCAGTGCCTACTTAAGACAAATCTTGTCCTGCCTTTGATTACATAAATGCTTTTGCTTTGTATCAAAACTTAATTTTTTTGACAGGCTTTAAATATCAATAAAGTAAAGAAACCAAACCCAAATGAGACTATGAAGTCTTTAAGCCTTGAAAATCTCACCTCAGCGTCCAACTTCCATAGATCCCATTCTCCGTGTGGTATGTATGACCTTAAGTCCGCTGTATTATCACTTGTAGCAGTAAAATTTACTTCATGATCACCGTAAATCCAGCTACCTAGAGTTAGGTAGCAAGTCTATATGAAAGTAAACGAAAAGAGGATAAATGCTGTGGACTTCAATCCTTTGACTTAGGCTTAAAAATAAGACTTTGCCTGATATTATTAATTTGCAAGTCTTTAAAGTAAAACTAAATGTAGAAGCGTTTGTAAGAATAAAAGAATTATTCAGTTTTTTATTACACCAGCAGCTGTAATAGCATTACTAGAAGCATTTGGATCTTTTGTAGTTACCTGTGCGGTAGAAGTAGTAGTAGTAGTAGTAGTAGTAGTAGTAGTAGTAGTAGTAGTAGTAGTAGTAGTAGTAGTAGTAGTAGTGGTAGTAGTAGTAGTGGTAGTAGTAGTAGTAGTAGTAGTAGTAGTAGTAGTAGTAGTAGTAGTAGTAGTAGTAGTAGTAGTAGTAGTAGTAGTAGTAGTAGTAGTAGTAGTAGTAGTAGTAATAGCATAGTGGTAGATGTGGTAGAAAGGAGTCTAAGCAGTAGTAGTAATAAAAGAAGGGAGAGGGAGAAGGGGGAAGTGGCAGCAGCAGAATCAGAAGTAGTAGTAGTAGTAGTAGTAGTAGTAGTAGTTGTCCAGGTGGTAGTAGTAGTGATAAGGTAGGTGAGGAAAAAAGTTGCGTTGAAATAGACAGTGTTCCTTTATGAATAATAGTTTTTAGGAGTATTTCTTAATGTAAAAAAGTCTCGTCAAAATTGCCCAAGGGGCAAATGAATATTTGCCAATTTTGTATCCCAAGATATCAACAAGATTAACTAAGAGTTTTTCTTTTTGAAAGTTGCGTCAGATAAAATAATTTATCTTCTTGAAAGTCGCGTCAAATCACATAGTTATGAATTATCACCGGAGGTTGTCTGATTGATTCAGGAATTAAAGGAGTTCTAAAAATATACATTTGCGAAGAAATATTTCCCCTCATTATCGTTGCAGCATATTTCTTAAGTTTCTAAATTCCAAAACTAGATTTTAAGGGGGAAACAATGACTTTCCTAAGATCAGGATATCATTCATGTAGAAAGTTTAAGTTATAGTTATTATACATGTATAAAAATATGTTGATAGAATTGGAAAATGAAACACAATGAAGTCAAAAAGAGTATACATTATTGTTCACCTGGTGATCAAATGGGAACATGGCCACGTTAAGTTTGCACATCGACTTTACTACAGCAGGCAAATTGTACATAATGTGTCCAGTGTGGCCAACAGCAACCAGGTATTGGTCTTGCTCTCCCAGTTTGGATTCAGCACTATGCAGATAAAAGAGTAATTCGTCTGTCTCCAGAAATCACAATAATAATACTAATATAATTGATGATAATGGAGGTCATGGCAGTTACAGATCTGGATGAAGGGGTTGATGGTGATCATTATGAAAAGCATTACGAAAAATAATAATGATGATAGTAATAATGATGAGGGCGATGATATGTTGATGACTTGATAATGACTACGACTGTAAGGAGTTAGATAATATTGATAAAGATAATTACGACAATTTGAGCAAAGTCATGTTTGCATTTATATCGTTGACATGTCTTCAAATAAATAGCATCCATTAAAAAATATCTTTCCTGAATTATCTTTCCTGTTATTTTGAAAAGTATGCTCGATCGAAACAAAAGAGCAAACTTGGGAGTATATACAGATTTTATTTGGGGAATAGGATTGCTATATTGATTAGTGTGACAGATGGGGGAAAATTCAACTTTCCTTTATTGTCGAACATCTCATAGTTTAAGTGATTTTCAGGTTTTTAATCTCTCTCTTTTAATGTAAATGTATGTCTCATTATCACAGATAATACATTTTTAATAATTTAAATTCCCATCCTCATAGTCTAATATCAAGGTGTTTAAGTTACAAAGAGGTATCATTTCATCAATCTTAGCTTTGTTAAAATTATTAAATCAGTGCACGTAAGTAATTAACTTACGCACTTAAAAGGGTTCTATATGATCACATGGAAATATCACATTATTTTCGGTACTTGTGAATCGGCTATGACATTCGAGTTAGATTTCTAGAAACTAGAATAGGTATTAAAAATGGCGTGCTGTCAGACAGAGAACGAGTGAAACAGAAGACTTAAACAAAAAAAAAGAAATCGTTTTGAGATCAACATTGATTTATACTGATATGTAAGCTATTTTTTGTTGACTTATTCAAGTTATCCTCTGGAATAATAGCTGTAAGTCATTTTTGTTCTCACCTCAATACTCTTCATCGCGTGGAAAATTTAAATCATTTTATAGGATATCAATCCCTAAACAAATGTTACTTTCATGATATCTACAGTTTAGGAAGATATTAAATGTCTTTTTGTGATGATTTGTTGAAACAAATTGTAGGAATGCAATGTAATAGTTATACTGTTTAAACTATAGTCTATAAACATTAACAATGACATAATCGAATAACCTCTGCTTGGATTGGGAAATGTACTTCAGCAAGACTTTTCAGCAACCATCTTGAATAAACCTTACTTTTCGTACAGCGTCAAATCAGGCACCCACACAAGACTTGTAGGAACTATCACCCGTAACAGGCCTTTGTAATCTGAAGGTTCCCAGTGTATCCTGCAGTCATGCCACACCTGAAAAGTTTAGGAGAATGAAATTAGGGATAAACTTAGTGATAAAAGTGATGTTATCTTTTTGTATAACCTTAACAAATAGAAAAAGGAAAACGAACTTTATTATATTTTAGATTTAAAAAGAAACTGCTTCATGTTAAACTGTTTTGTATGAGTTATTTTTCAAATTGCTTTTATATTCCTATTTTACTTATTGTTGTAATTACATCACATGAAATGTGGTAAACCAGTGTTGCATAAAACATCAACTTTCAAAAAGGAAATCCTACAAAAATAAATTAAGAAAAGAATGATATGCAACAACACGTCTAAAATTCTCATCAACTTGTTAAGCTCATGTTATTGATTCCGTTTCTGTATCTATTCTCCTTTGTGGAAGCGAAAATCGCTTAAACAACTTAAAATCGATAACTTGATGCTAATTCAAGCCTTAAAAGACATTGTGCGGAAAGAACTGTGTATGTTTGAATGAAATAAGAATTGAGATAATACAAGGATATGGGCAGGAAATTACAGGAAAAAAACTACTCGCTTTGTTCTTATATTTTTTATGTCGTAATGAATTCATGCAAAAAAGCATCTTATACACGGCCAAGTGTGTAGTAAATTGTGCAACTAGCGGATATAATTATGTTACACTCGGTCTCCTTGAGGATTCATATCCTAGATGTGGATAGCTAATTGGAAGTTGGGATACCTTCTGTTACGTCCTATGTAAAGGCAATAACCAAACTTGACCCAGAAGTGCTCAATAGGAGTTTAAATGGTTAGTTTAAAATATGTATGTCCTGTGTCCCAAGCAGGCCAGTGTAGTCATGAGATTTATATAGGATTTTCAGGCTAAAGTGATGAAGATGATGATTATCATGTCGTCTAAGCTCGTGAATCTAATTTGGTTGTAGAAAGACTTCATTGCACGTTTGAGCATTAACGTTGCTATAATATAACTATAGGTTGGCAGACTGGTGACGTTGAATTTACACTATGTTTCGCGTCATTGGTGTCTGCACAACGTCCATGTCTTTGCCCACATCATGCGCCTTCGACAATCACTGTGGTCTACAGTGCATTGGCTTTCATCAGGTAGAGACGGGATCGCCTACCACTGATCTCAAGATTCTCACATAATTATCTCAAGGGCCCCAGATCTTGCGCTCATCGACAATTCGACACGGCATCTTTGTGGAATTGCAGGTCGAAGGAAGTAATTGCCTTTTTGTCGTTGCTGTTTTGTTTTTTTTGTTGTTGCTTTTGTTTGATTGTTTTTTGTTTTGTTTTGTTGTTTTTTCGATTTTTTCCTCCATTTTTAAGAGAATCACCATTACAAGTTTTATTGCATTTAGTTAAGAAAAAAAAATTAGAATTGAGAATTGGGAAATAAGCAATTTTTTTATTTATTAATTCAACAAAATATAAACAAAACATCTTTTAAGTCCTTTTCATAACCTAGTTCGTCATAAAAAAAATTGGTTGCCAATTAAAAAGCATAAAATGTCACTTTTATAAGTTTATAAAATATGCCGTTTCTTTGGGTTCGAGTATAATTATATTGCTTCGGAAACTGCTCTGGTCGAGCACTGCTGCATATAATGCCCAAGAGTTCTCCAGACTGCATGATTCATATTCAATTAGGATATTGTTCAACAAAATTTATTAAAAAATGTTTAAAAGCTTTAATTTCTGTTCCTCTATTTAGCTCAAAATATGTAGACTATAACAGCCTAACTTCAATATGAGCTGGCGCTTTGCCAAATTCCGAGTCAAACTATTAGAGTGATCGGGCGGAGTCTAGATGAGTAGTACACCCAAAGCTGAGTGACAGCATTTGACACGCAATTGAAAATACCTTTTTTAAAGTTATGAAAATAACGGTTTCCAAATAGTATACAAGCCTAAGCGCCAGGACTTCAGAGCTAACACTTTCATAAAAAATTGATGGTCAGTAGAAATAAGCTTTTGTCACAGAGATTAGAGCTGAAAATGATTCCCGTTTGCCAAATCCAAAATTGTATAGAGAAATAAAATGTTAACTTAGAGAAACTTAGAGAATTAATACGATTAAATGTGAAAAAAAAACGAATCCAATATATTGGAAGATCAATAAATAATTGCTAGAAGTAATGACTATATGCAAATATCTTGATAATGCCTGATTTTTTTTTTTACTGAATGAATTATATTAGCTGTTTTTATCTGTTTTGCTTTGTTTTTACTGGTTCTTGCTTATTTAATTTTTCTTGCCTCGTATTATTATGTTCATTTTTTTTTGTCAATTTTGGTTTACAGCGTCCGCGCAACAGCTGCTTCCTTCTTTAAATACTTAATTATTTATACTATGTATTTTCAAGGTTTGAATAATTCATTTTTAGATACGTAAATTACCTTTTATTCCCGTTGGGCTTCAAAGGGCATTTGTTTGTTAGTGTTTGTTATATATTTGTTTGTTTGACATAGTCCGTTAAGCAGACAATGATCCTGGCCCTTCGGAGACAACGAATACAACCAAGGTGATATTCGAAGCAAAGTGAGGACTGATTCTCTTAGATATTTCTTTTTCAAATCGCCTTATTCTAAAATAAAGATTTTCTCACTCATGCTGATTTATTCAGTTCTTGGTGGCCATCAAAGAAAACTTAAATGTTTGGATAAAGCAGAAGGTAGAGTAAGATTAATAGGAAATCAGGCAGATTGAAAGATAGAGAGAAAGACGGACCTATAGATATTTGCTGTTCATTGTATTTTAAAAGCGTAGTTAGTTTGTTGTTGTTGTTTTTTTTCATTTTTTTTTTTTTGCATAAGGCCAAAAAAAATAAAAAAAGCAAAAATGAATTCGGCTAAATCAATGTTTTCCTTACACGATTTTTAAGAATATAACTATATCATAGCATAAACTGCCGCCCGTCATCTCCCTCTCTCTCTCTCTCTCTCTCTCTCTCTCTCTCTCTCTCTCTCTCTCTCTCTCTCTCTCTCTCTCTCTCTCTCTCTCTCTCTCTCTCTCTCTCTCTCTCTCTCTCTCTATTTCTGTCTATCTGTCTGACTGGCTGTCTGCCTGTCTGTCTCTGTCTGTCTCTCTGTCTCTGTCTGTCTGTCTCTCTCTCTCTCTCTCTCTCTCTCTCTCTCTCTCTCTCTCTCTCTCTCTCTCTCTCTCTCTCTCTATTTCTGTCGATCTGTCTGACTGTCTGTTCGTCTGTCCGTCTGTCTCTGTCTGTCTGTCTCTGTCTGTCTGTCTCTCTCTCTCTCTCTCTCTCTCTCTCTCTCTCTCTCTCTCTCTCTATATATATATATATATATATATATATATATATATATATATATGACTGTCTGTCTGCCTCTCTCTCTATTTCTCTCTCTCTCTCTCTCTCTCTCTCTCTCTCTCTCTCTCTCTCTCTATTTCTGTCTATCTGTCTGACTGGCTGTCTGCCTGTCTGTCTCTGTCTGTCTCTCTGTCTCTGTCTGTCTGTCTGTCTGTCTGTCTGTCTCTCTCTCTCTCTCTCTCTCTCTCTCTCTCTCTCTCTCTCTCTCTCTCTCTATTTCTGTCGATCTGTCTGACTGTCTGTTCGTCTGTCCGTCTGTCTCTGTCTGTCTGTCTCTGTCTGTCTGTCTGTCTCTCTCTCTCTCTCTCTCTCTCTCTATATATATATATATATATATATATATATATATATATGACTGTCTGTCTGCCTCTCTCTCTATTTTTCTCTCTCTTTGAATCTCTATCTAAATCATCCACCAATCTATGCATCTATCTCTGAGTCTGCATATCACATAATGGCCCGGTCCAATACTTATTGATAGCAGCAGTTAAAAATTGTTATAAATCTCTTATATCCCTCTCTGTTTCTGTCTTATACAAGGACAACCAGTACAGACAAACATTAATAATTACTTTAATTAAAAGTTACATATTAAAACAAAGATCTGTGTCTTTACTCCTGTTTCTCTCAATATGTGAAAAACCATAATGCAAATATGAAAGTTAGAAGTTCTTTAACCTAAAAGGTTTTCTCGAAGCATTCTTCTCCCATTTTTATTACATCTCTCTATCTCTCTATATCTACCTCTCTCTCTCTATCGATCTATCTATCATCTATCTATCTATCTATCTATCTATCTATCTATCTATAAATCACATCTATTTGTGTCTTGCTTTTTCATACTCAGCATTAGATTTCAGCCTTCTCACAAACAGACTAATTCTCTTAATTCAAGTTTTAGGTATATATTCATAGCTCAACTTTGAAGAGGAAAATAAAAGCTTTTCCATGCTGATCTTGTCATAAGACGTAAGTTGTATAGCTTTTTTTTATTTTTTCAATTCGTTAAGAAATCCGAGTCAGATATGGTTTTGTCCTACTTGTCTATAATCAATAAACTAGTCTATAAACTAATTCATTCAATTTTAGAAGCAAATGAATGCAAACGCTGTCTCCTAGTTTATTGATAACTGTCTATTAATATATATCTTTCAAATATATGTGCCCATTCGATGATTATATCTTATCAAGTGCAACGTTTCATTCTGTGTAGAATAAATGGGTTACGAACGAGACAAAGAAAGATATAGTGAGTTTGCGATAAATATTAGAGATACAAAAAAACGAGATATTCAGTGAGAGGGAAGTGAGGGTGTACAAGAGATATTAAGTAAAAGGGAGGGAAGGGTGTCTTGTAGCTATTGATTTGATATTTTCTGTTAATTTGATGTATAAGTTGGGATGGATGTAGTTCTGAATGGGTCACACAGGGAAAATGTAGGATTTCAAGACGACAGTCGTAAGGAAAAAAGGAAAGGTTTACTAACTCATGTACAAGTGCGACGTAAAACAGACTTAATTTCTAGAGTATTTATTTGTTACTTGTAAAAGAAGAATGGGCGTATGTCAAGTCACTGGATTGCTCACTGGTTGTTCCTTTTCCAAGAACATATCTTTCATATTTTTTGTATGAAATATGGAAACAAAATTATCCATCCTTCCATAAGTTGTCTCCGCCAGATTCAGAATGAAATAACTCGAACCAACCTTTACAAAGTCCTCCCTGAGATTTTAAAACCATTCGAATATTTAAGGCAAGCCCTCTATGATTGCATGGCTAGAGACTTCTTCTAATACAAAAGAGAAGCATAGCCGACATTAGATATTTGATACACACGCTTTAAGACACATGTATGACAAATTTGCAGAGTATTGCATCTTTATATTAAGAGTAGAAAAATCCTGATTACATTTTGTTTTATCCTTCTAAACGATATTGATTACTATTTGTTAGGAATGTGGACAAGCTTTGACAGACGTAATAAATTTGTTAATTTAATCCCGTGCAAGCCAGAATACTAATCCAAATAGAGGGACGTTTGTATACATAAAAACATAAAGATTTTATTTTTCTTTTCAAAGGGTGGCGAGATTAAAACATTTATTATTTCTGTCAAAGCCTGTCCATATTCCTATCAAATAATAATCAACATCATTTTGAGGAACACAACAAAATATAAGCAGTACTTATCTACTCTTAATATCATAATATGCAATACTTTACAGAATTGTAATTGCTGTCAATTTGATGTGTAACTTAGGTAGAAAGTAATTCTGGATGGGTTAGTGTTTTTGAGAAAGGGTCTGACCTGGTGTAATAGATAGCTTAAGAGACATAAGATTATTCAATAGATTTTAAATAACAACATTATTTAAGTGCATTCAGAAACAGAGATTATTGTAGCTTGAATTTTGAAATAATAGGAATTTTGATCGAACGTAGAGGTAAAATTAAGCTGATGAAAACTTTGTTTAGAGTAATAAAGCATGTTGAATGCTTTAAAAAGATTAAGCTAAATAGGATTTTGAATATTAAAGAATGGGTAAGATAAACGCAGGTTTCACTCTTAATACGGTTCTTATTTTAGTAGTGAAATTTACTTTTAAGTTACCTAATTAACAGTAAACTTACATATATTGGAAAAAAAATTTCTTACCATTCTGAACCATATGCTGGTTGTCAATTTTTGTTCTGGATTGTTCTGTTTGGAACCATTATATTATGATATTAGTTAAATAGAAAACAAAAAAGATATCTTTTCTTACATAGCAGAAAACGATATAACCAGTTTTTGGTATGGCAGTCAGTAGATAATTAAAATGTGCTATTGATATCATCTGTTTAATATTGCCGCTTTAAAATACTGATTTGCTGCTTTGAGGTAATTAAATATGTTTGATAAAATAAAATTGCAAAGACAAAAAATATATTCTCCTTAACAACTTTCAGAAATTCTGAAAATAAAGGCATACTCAAGTTATGCATTTAAAGCTTAATATCGTTGAAGACATTGAAAAGAATAGGAAAACGTGAATTTAAACAAATCAAGTGAAGGATGAAACTGGAACTAGGTATAATTATAGTACTATTTAATCAGATGTGACATATTTAAAGGCAATTTAAAATAATCGAACTAACATATGTACCACTTCAATAAGCTGGCGAATAGCTATGCCCAGAGTTAGGTCGATATTTCTGGGATGCAGGCCGCACATAGGACGGACATCTCGCTGATAACCCTTAAATACTTCTCGAATAAGCCGGTTACCAACATTGTCTATTAAGTATGAAAAGGAACGCACAAACATGAGTTTCTTGAAGTACATTTGACTCATATAATCATGCAAAGGCAACTGACAGGTTCATAATTCAATGAGATGGTAAAAACAGTTGTCAACATGTTAGTGAAATTAGAAATAGTAGTAGTGGTGGTGGTAGTATTAGTAGTAGTAGTAGTAGTAGTAGTAGTAGTAGTAGCAGCAGCAGCAGCAGCAGCAGTAGCAGCAGCAGCAGCAGTAGTAGTAGTAGTAGTAGCAGCAGCAGCAGCAGCAGTAGTAGTAGTAGTAGTAGTAGTAGTAGTAGTAGTAGTAGTAGTAGTAGTAGTAGTAGTAGTAGTAGTGGTAGTAGTAGTAGTTGTAGCAGCAGCAGCAGCAGCAGCAGCAGTAGTAGTAGTAGTAGTAGTAGTAGTAGTAGTAGTAGTAGGAGTAGTAGTGGTAGGAGTAACAGTAGTAGTAGTAGTAGTAGTAGTAGTAGTAGTAGTAGTAGTAGTAGTAGTAGTAGTAGTAGTAGTAGTAGTAGTAGTAGTAGTAGTAGTAGTAGTAGTAGTAGTAGTAGTAGTAGTAGTAGTGATAGTAACAGTTGTAATTTGTTAAAAGAAAATCATAACTAACAACTTGGAAAGATGCATTGCGAAATTAATAAATAACCATTAGTCTTTATGAAAATTTTTAAAAAGAAAAAGACTTACCATATGGAAGTACTTCAGATATCAGAATCGGCGCAATTGTAAGCAGCAACAATGCAAATTGTTTACAGGCTTCTAGAGTCATGATCGAGCTTTCTTCTCGCCAAGAGCATTATAGTTATGTTAGATATCATCACCAGATCTGCACAGCTTGCAAATCATAGGAAAATGCAAACAGTTAACTGCATATTGAGAAAACAAAATTATAATTTAGATTAGTAAATAATTGATTGAAAACTGCAATCACTCAGTGTAAACTTTTTTAACTGGATAGCCCAACTTACTTTACCTGTACATTAAACTGATTGATAATAATTATGAGTCCACTGACCTCTTCTTTCATAGAGCCATCAAGTCTAACGATAAATACAACAAACTTATGGATTTTTCTTTATATGTGATATCTAAAGAAAAGAATGAAACTATTGTAGCTATTAGCTTCTCATGAGGCTAAAATTCTTTGTTATTCAACTGATCAGTTATGAGGTATTGGTAATGTCACGCACCTGTTTCATTCATATGGAAGTACTCATGTTACTGTGTGTGGATAGTGTAAATTAGTGATTACTATCGAAACAATGAAGTGCACAGTGTTCCCACTGTGTTCGTCAAACTAATAATAATTTAGAGGCGTGTAACCAAAACCATATAGAACATTAAGGTAAATCTATTTGGAATATACATTTTCTTAAAAAGCACTACATTTGATCGTAAAATTTCACAATATGTCGGGAAAATAATACACAAGAACCATAACGACTCAAAATAGAGTGTTTTCAGCACCCTTGACTAGGCCTACTCACTCGAAACGAAATAACCGCACTATTCCTCCAGAATATACGTAAAATAGGTTCTCACAGTATTGAAGAAAAACTATGATTCACATAATCAAAAGATGATCAAAGGATGATCCCCTATGACTGGTGTGTTTTCTGTGTCGGTTAGTAAGTCGCACTTTGTCGAGTTCTGTAGCAGAAGCGAATCCATAATCTCACTCGCCGAGCAGACGACATCATTCTCACCTTCGCAAAGTTCAACTCAACGGTTCATAGCGCTAGCGGCCCTCGCTCTACCCGCGACCTGTTTGCAGCCAGCTGCAAATTGAAATGAGCTGCTTAGATCTCTATGGTGCTGTGGCGACTTCAAGGTTTCATTAAGTAACTTTTACACGAGATATAAAAAAAAAAACAATAGTACGTGCAGTTGATTACTGGGTTTTGGCTGTATCACTATATTTTTTTATTCTGCAGGCGTTTTGACGCTGTTTGGTTTGTACTTTTATACCGGTTTGCTAGGGAAGCATGTGAATGTAACATAAAGAAAGTTATTTAAAGTAAATTGTTATTTGAATATTATGCGTTTACTTCATCAGGCAAGCTCAAAACAATTTAGCCCTATTAAAATGATAATCTTAGCCACTTTCTTAGACGTGAGAGCTGGGCCATTACTTTCCTGTCATTGATACCGGTTAAAAAGCTGTTAAATAATTTGTCGTATACAAATAAAACGGTTCTATCACAGTAGTAACAAAAAAGTCACATAGAGTCTTAAGGAGCTCGTGCGACAAGTTATTATTAAATATCTGTTTTTTGTAAACTTAATCGATATCTTTTGATATTTCTGTGTAACGAGGGCGGAGGGATTCTAAGTAATTTTTCAATATCGCCAGGATTTATACTTCATACGAATTACCTAAAAACAAGCATTTAGCGGCTATTCTCTCTGTGGGAAGGGGATGAGGGGAGAGGATACGGGGAAGAGGTTGGGGAAGGGTGTTCAGAATAATGGAAAGATGCCAATATCCGCAGTAAAACGCGATGGGAAGTAGATGGATTCGCATGGCAGAAAAGTATGAAGCAATTAGTGACCCCTTCTTCTGGTTTTACAGGAATAGGGTTAGCTGGTTTTGTAGGAGCTATGTTTGATTGAGTGCTTAACATAAACTTTGTCCAGTGTTTGCTAGCGGACTATTGACTCACTTAAAGTATAAATTGGGACCCGACATTTATTAAAATAACTGAACCTATTCAAGCTACTAGTCAGAGGTGATGAGGTCGATTGGTGCTGGCACGACTTGCGTCACTCTTTTCTGCTACGGAGTTCTAGGTGTAGGCATAATGCAATTTTTTTTTTTTTTTGCGAGAAATGTATTGTCTTTTTACCTCTGCAGAATAAAGAATAAACTTTTTAGAGAGTCACAACGGTTAGGATATTTTTGTATTCAAAAAAGTGACGCCGTTCAAAATTCTATTTTGAGGTATTTTAAAGTATTAAGAACCGCTAATGACAAAATAATTGCGATTTAACCATATTCACCTCAATGCAACGACAACTTGAAGAAGGCTATTTCTTTTATATTATGTTTTTTTTTCTGACCCAAGATCTTTATTTATTACAAACTTAAATCTTTATCTACGTCCTTTTTCTCACGCACAAAGAAATAGTTTTCCGTTACTCAGATATGTAAATTAAAACCTCACGGTTAGCTGTCAACGCAGAATGAGTTGTTGGTTGACAGCTTGCATTCATACCAAAATGTGCATAGAGATGGGAAGATTAAAAATCAGAAGCCTACGTCAGCACTTATTATGCACTCGTCGCCGGTTCCGATAGCTTCCCAGCTCATGTTCAACATTTTCATCACAGCTCTTCAGCCTTGTCGGGTCGGAGGTTGTTTTTTTTTCTTATTCATATTGTTTTGTTTTTTTTTATCTTTTTCAAAATTATATCTCACGGCGGTGAATACGAGATATTACCTCCTCTCTCTCTCTCTCTCTCTCTCTCTCTCTCTCTCTCTCTCTCTCTCTCTCTCTCTCTCTCTCTCTCTCTCTCTCTCTCTCTCTCTCTCTCTCTCTCTCTTTATTGATAACAATAATCTCTATTATAAATCCATTCCTTTCTAACTACGAGTTACTCCGTTGTCTTTTTATCTCTCTTTTTTCAACTATCTTTGTAACTCGCATAAATCCATTTTTTCCTTCTCTCAAAAACGATAGATTTTTTTTTCATGTTTAAAAAGGGCACCACTTTCCTGATGACATTAGCTGTTAAAACTGATAAGTTGTTTTGTTTTGTGGTTTTTTGTGGTTTTTTGGGGGTTTTTTTGGCGGGGGTTTGTTTGTTTGTTTTTTCTTTCGTGCCTTCTCGACCAATGATTGTTTAACCATCAAAAGTTGATGTGAGGCAAGAGAGCAGACTAGTTATGATAACCCCTTTTTGACCAGCATAAGAATCTCCTTCATGTGCAGGATTCGAAATATTGTGTTCTGATGCGAAGATAATAATGACTATTGAGTGAGATGATGCGGAAGATCGTGACGCGGTGCCTGTTGGAGTCTTAGATCTTATCCTAACTGCACCCTGAAATTATCTCGGATCATTTTCTAGTTGTGTAATTTCTCTTTATCAACCGTATGCTATTTGCTCCGTTTACTTTGGTATTTCAAACCTTTTCATTGTTAGATTCTTTTCCGGTGATGTGAGAGGGGGGAGACGTTTAAATTTCGAGCTAGATGTTATTCTTGTTTCCTTTGCCGCAAACAAATGATTTCGCTAGAAGGAAACCAATGAGTTACGAGATTCAAGAAAAAAAAAACACTCTTCTATTTGCTTTTAAAATTCCCTATGACCCTTTTGGTATCAGCTCTTTAATCTCGCTGCATAGCTATGACTCTTATCTTTTGCAGTCAATACATCTTATAAGTTATTGTGTTTTTTATATCAAAGACATCAGCTGCATTGGCTTGTTGAGAAAAAAAGATTTAGGTATTGTTTTGTTTTAATCTCACAAATCAAGCTAATCACTAAGTTAACCTTAGACCTTTCCGTGTCTTATAACTGTCTAGATTTCACTGTATTTTGCGAACGCTTTACAAGATCAACCTTATAGGCCGTTTTTCTTTCTCATAAAGCTGCATTGGTTAACCGAAAAAACTGCTCTCTAAATCTTGCTCATATTTTGCTTTTTTTTCTTTTATTTGATAAAATTGGGGGGAGGAGAGTAGTTTCTCGATGATCAAAAGAAAGAAAAATTTATTTTAGTTTGGATTTATCTTGATACATTCATATTTACACATGGGTGTTTTTAACTGACTCAATGAGGTTTTGAAAAATAGGAGCTTGAATATAACAGTCTTGCACACCCTAAAATACTACATGTATTTAGATTCCTTGAGAGAAAAGTTTATGTACTTGCCTCAGTTGGATATCAGAAACATAATTCAGTAAATATTCCCTTAAAGAGATGAACTGTGGCAGATCTTGCTACCGTACCTCTTGATCTAGACTGCAAAGTTTACTGCACAGTGTTATCTCTGAGCATAATTTATCACCGATTGTTTTCTTTATTTGCAAAATCACCACGTGCATAGTTGGAAATAACTATAACTAGGAAGAAAACAATACCTGGAACTTTGAAAGGTGTGCTTCGCGATTTAGCATAAATAAAAAATGTATGCAATATGGATAAAGAGTTTTGCGTTGAAATGATTGTAAAACCTATGTTTTGTTCCTATTCATTAACAATGCAAATAAATGTTAATCGCAGTACATATCCGAAGTGAGTTAGAATAGTAAAATCTTGTTGAAACTTTTTATCTTCACATACAAATGCGTGAATAGGTGCAAGCTAAACATGAAACATTTTTTTCCCTTTAAACACTCAGGGTTTGGCACTAATCTGCACTTAGTTTTTCTGAATCCCAGAGGAAATGTGATACTTTGAACAGACTATTGATAAGAACATTGCACAAAAAATTTAATTTGAAAAAAAAAATCATCCTTTTTTGTGATCGCAATATCGCTGACAGTTGTTGACAGGACTGCCATGCCATAGGCCATGGCATTTGTTTACTGATATGGACAGCAACCCAGCTCTTCCAAATAGGATGAAAACCACAGTCCCTTTAAAAAGCTGTTGAAAGTGAATGATTGTGACAAAAAATAAAGGATCACTGCTATCACAAGCATTGATAAATAAAGTTATTTCTCATTATTACTGGAAAGCAAAAAATGCTTGTCTGAAAATTGCCATGAAAGCTCTTCCTGTCGATAAGGTATTTTAAAAACTTTTAAATTTCCAGGAGAGTTAAAATTTCAGTGGTGATAAGCTTTGGCTGTGCGGTAGCTACGCTCATAACAGCGTTAAGCATAATAAAGACAAACTTTTCTTTAAAGAATTGTCAAATGCAAGGTAAATTTTCTAAACCCTTTATATTTACTGTGAAACAGTAATTTGGTTCAGGAAGTGGGCATCTTTTTAATTTTTTAGATTTGTTTGCTTTGTTGGTGTTTTTTGTTTTTTTGTTTTTTGTTTTTTTGTTTTTTGTTTTTTGTTTTTTTGTTTTTTTGTTTTTTTAGTTGTTTTCTTAGGGGGTATGTCATTGTTGGTGGTGGTGGTGGGGGTTGTGGTGGTTTTTCTTGATTGTTTTCTTTTTTTTTTCTTCAAGTTTTAGTTTCAAATTTCTGTATTTTTCACATTTTATTGTCGAATTACATGAGACTGCCCTCCCCCCCCCCTCTCTCTCTCTGTCTCTCTCTCTCTCTCTCTCTCTCTCTCTCTCTCTCTCTCTCTCTCTCTCTCTCTCTCTCACTCTCTCTCAACCTATCTTTCTATCTCAGTCTATCAGTTTTTCTATATCTCCCTCTTTTTATTTCTCTCTCTTTCTTCATCTCTTCTTAATTTCTCACTCTTTGCGTATTTTCTAGTTAACTACTCTATTTATTTATGTATCGCTCCATCTCTCTAAAATCTATTTCTATTAATTCTCTGTCTCACACACACACACACAGTTTCTCCATTTTTTTCTAGGGATGTGTGTAAATGTAAAAAGAAATGCAACCTTCCCCTACCAGACTGCTCAGCCTCAAATGGGACGTGAAGAAGACCGCACTCTACATCAATTATTTTCCACTTAGAACCAGCGTCAAGCAAAAATATACCTGTTGTTTGCATGGCTAGGTCAGAGAAAACCAGGAAATTATTGAAATTTTTCTCTTGATATTTTTTTATTTGAGTGGATCAAAAAGATATAGTAATCTTCACGTCCTTTCAGGTATTTTTACCCACAGGGCAAACTTTGATATATTTGATGTCGTTGGTATATGCTGAGGGCATTTTAAGATGAAGCCCTTTGTCTTTGAATAGCTTCCGATCCTCATTTCTATTTTAATAGGTCGTATTGACCTTTTTGGAGTGTCCATCCGTGCTTGACAGTAAGCAGGATCACTACATTAAGGCATGCTATCGTTCAAAACAATGAGCTTAATGCAATCATTATTTACAATCATGACAACAGTATGACGCAATCAGAGGCATAGGTCTTTATCCTACAATAACATAGATCTAGCTTTTGATTAATCTAAAAGATCAAAATAGTATAGTAACAGATATAGACGTTTAAATATGCCGTTAGATTAAGACTCACGCATGAATGAGATGTGAATTGTCCAAGATTGATTAAAAACGAATCTTTTACATGAAAGAAAAATTCGCAATTAATAATTGCATTGTAATATAATACTGTCTCCCCTATCATTCTTCCCTTCCGTCTCATTTTTCTCGTCTTTCTCCATTCTCATTAATCGATTTTTCCTGTCTCTTTCATTTTCTATGACTCTCTTTTTTTTAAATTATATCTTCTAACTCTTTCTACTTTCGTCTCCCTCTCTCTCTCTCTCTCTCTCTCTCTCTCTCTCTCTCTCTCTCTCTCTCTCTCTCTCTCTCTCTCTCTCTCTCTCTCTCTCTCTCTCTCTCTCTTTCTCTCTCTGTTCCCCCAATCTCTTTTTATCTACCTTTGTTCCCTTTCCTCTTAATTCTAGGAAAAATCTCTGCCATTGCGTGTATCAACAGTTATTGTGCATGGAAATAAAACGAATATTGTAGCGTTAAATATTGTGATGTTATGAACCTTATGCCTGTCATAACGATCTTAGTTAACTTATTACACATTAAAAGCTCATTGGGCAAAAGGCTTGTTTTGATGAGTTTCTCACTTCCTGCTGAACCACTCAAAGATCATTAGTGCTTCTGTAATTATTTATACACGGCGGTTAGCCTGCGATTTGTCGAATCTGGCAATCAACGTCCGATTCAGCAACACCCCCCCGGGCATGGGCTGGGAGAGGCCATTATTTTAATAACGTTGTTTAAGAGAGTATTCTAATCCATCGTTAACATTTGCCAATAGCATTGTCCCCTATTGAGTTCTTTAAATCCTGTTACCCTTTTTTGCACATCAAAAAGTATCTGAAGACTTTTTTGTAGTATTTCGTCTTCATTGTTTAGATTTGGCCTTTTTGTATTTTAAAGTTCTTAAAAAATGTACTTAATTTTTATTCCGGTTGTGGTGTTTCTTAGCAAATGAAATAATTCGCATGGTTGAATTTTCTTTAATCATTTGCCATCAAACTCAGCAATGTTTTAATTGTTGTTAACGATGTAAAACACGCCTAATGGTGCGTGTTAGAGGTGTGATCGTGTTTGATATTGTTCATGCTAAAACGACAAAATTGTGAGAAATATACATTGGGAAAAAGACATCTAGATTAAAATCGGTTTCAGCATGAGGTATGGAAGGAATGGAGGGATAGCTCTGTTTACACAATAATATTCATTTTGATTATTTTTATGTAACAAATGATGCTATTATTACCTTAACATGTGTGACCCACAATGGGAATTCCAGGGAGGCTTTTTTTTTTAAATATTGAGTTATAACCAAAAATTGTAATTTTTTTTTTTTACTAAATGATAGACTTATCAGCTTTTTAAGTTTTTTTAAAGTAAATATTCAAGATGAAGCACTCTTGATTGTTATTATGGTCCCTTAAGTATGCCTTTCATGATAGTATATAAACTTTATATCCTAAATGATTTTACTTCAGCTTTTTTTTTGTTTTTTTTTTTTATTTTGTTTTGTTTTGGTTTTTTGGGGGGAGTGGGGTTGTTGTTGTTGTTGTTGTTGTTGTTGTTGTTGTTGTTGTTGTTGTTGTTGTTGTTTTTTTTTGTTTGTTTTTTTTTGTTTTTTTTTGTTTTTTTGGGGGGGCTGTACTTTTTTTGTTTTGTTTTGTTTAAAAGACATCGTGTATTTTATCGTTATCAAAAAATACTTAAGGGTAAATGCTGCGTGGTAAACTCGGCATGATTGGGGGTTTCTTGGGAAATGTCTTTTCAACTCAAAAAATGTCTTTAGCGTGTAAAGATATTTTAGATAAAATTGTTTCTACTTTTTATATCTAAAATGGCGTAGATTAAGCGCTGCACATAAATATAACGCTTTATAACGCTGATCAGGCTGGTATATGGCTACCATTTTTTACTCCCTTACAAAATGAAGGGCTTGTGCTCACATTAAGAACTACGTTACAAGCCGCTAGTAAGGTAGTAATGAAATCTATGTCTATGTATATTCTTGCTTAATTACATATGTATAACATATGTAATTAAGCAAGAAAATGGAATGTCCCCTTTTTCTTTCTTTGTATTTAATAGAGGGCCCAAACAAACACACTAGCTCTGCCCAAAAGCGCCATATTTAGTTTTAAACATATATATCGAAACTGAAGCTGGGAAGCAACGGACCGTGGTTTTCGTCAAAAATTTAGGCAATTCAGTAAAGTGAGAAATCAAGTTTCGCCACTAAAGTCTTGTCTTATGCTTTTCATCTCCCCTTATGCTATTGCTTCTTTTGCCTAGAATGTAACTTGTGCTTACTTTGGAGATACCTCAGGACATATCTGAATAGACACTTATCAATTATATTGTACAAAACGTAAATTAGTACCTAGCAAATTGATTGCTAGGAACATTATTGCAGTGTTATTGATAGCATTTCTGCGAAAAGAGAGGGAGAGGTGATGGATCATAGAAACAATTCTTTTTTTTATAAGGTAAATATAATTTCTTAGTAGTTTTTTACAGTTACATCTTTTAAGGTCAAAACCTTAAGTTTCCTAAGTCATATCAAAATGAATTTCCAAAATCACTTTTGATTAATAACTGCTGTGTTGAGCAAACATTTTTTTTTCCAAACATATCTTCGCAATGTTAAGTCCTACCACATAGCCTCAACCGGTTTGGTCCCAATTTGGGAAGCAGCTTGCTCTCTGGCAATGCAAATAAGTACATTTGTCTGGTGTGATTGGACACTTTCATTTTCTATTCAGTCAATTTGCAACTTAGGCCAGGACACAAAATGTGTACTTTTCACGGATTTGGGGTAACTATAAGCCATATTTAATGATGTACATGCTCCATCGGCAAAATTAGTAAATATTTTGTCTCAAACGGTTAAAAGGAATAGTAGGGAGGTGGCAGCAGATGCGAACACTCAGAAATAGTTTGAAAGGTTTTTTGTAACAGGACGAACTTTAAACATGTTTTATTGGCTCCGTAACAGCAGCTTATTTCCTCGTTTTGCTACTTTGCTATTTTCAGACTTTGAGATGTCCATGTTGAGCAGTTTTCTTGATCTTTGTACTGTCAGCAACGTCTAATTCAGATCTACACCTTTCCAGTGAATCGTGGAAATTCTTATAATATCGCTCAGGATGAACATTTTAAATGTGCGTGGGAAAAAAGCATCTACAACGTTACTACCGAATCCGTGCCAACCAAGGTTAACTACATTATGTCTAATACCAAAACTTCCAAACATGCGACCTCGGAGAAGTTTTCCAATTAACTTGTAGTTATCAGAAAACAGTACAAATTGCATAACTGGTTCAATAGCAGCTCCGAGAACTCCCGAGTTCTCGTTTGTGAAAGTAACAGACCAAACAGAAAGTGAGAGAGAATGACTGTAATGTTGTTATGTAAGTATTATGAAGTGGTTGATCTATGCTTTTCACGAGCATTGCATGGCAACACGAACGAGTCCACTTTTGAATCTCAGTTTATAAACCCAGCCCACTTACCAGGGTTTAGAGCAAAAGAAGAGCTGCGACACCTTGCAGAAAATGCTTCATATGGTACCAAACAATCAACCACATAATCAAGCGAAGCAACGATAATGCTTTACGGACAAAAAAGCTTGGTTTGGAAACTTGCCAAGTGGTAACTTGAAAAAAAACAACCTGACTCAAGCAGCGAGACGTGAGAGAGCAGTAATACTCGTAAGGAAAAATCGCTTTTCAACTATGGAGAGAAAGACTGCATCTGACTAAATAAATATTCAAAAAGAGAAGAACATATTTTCTATTAGTTTCAGCCGTGAACAGTAAATACCTTCAAAAAACTGAACCTCTTACCGAATCATCCGTCCATCATTTGTTTGTGATGATGGGTCTATATTTTTAAAACTCATATGGAAGTTTAGTTATTAAAATTCCGTTGTCTAGAGGCTGGCCTGAAAAGTGATATATATATATATATATATATATATATATATATATATATATATATATATATATATATATATAAAAAATCACCTAATAATCATTTATTGTCAAGCCAATGTGGCACTGACATTGGATACACGCGCACACAAGTTACAGTAATTGGATAAATGAAAAAGAGGCAGCATTTCATACTGATGATAAATGAATTTTGTTTTGCATTGCACATCATCGATCAGTTGTTTCATTGTTTCTTTTTTTTTCTTTTATTCCAAGGGTTATATGTAGCCGTATATATTGCTAATACTCCTACAGCTCAAGCTAGTTGCCACGGTGCCATGGGTTTGTTTACTGGTAGATCCCAATCTGCCTCTCTACGAGTATTGTTGCTGCAAGTAGGATTGCTACTTTTGTTAGAGTGGTCTATCAGGGACCATCACTAAACAATCAATCTAGATCGCTACATGAAAAGGAATTATTTATGAGTGTCCATTACTGAAGGAATATTCTTCAGTGGAAGGGAAAGGTGGGGAGGGGGTGTTAAGCATAAATAAGTCGCATATGGTTCAGGTGTGAGACCATTTTGAGAATTTAAAGGACGTACAGCAAATATTATAATCCCATACTGTGCCTTTTAATGGAGCTTTGATTCTTAGTAGCCCGGAGTTTGAACTCAACACACAATGGCAACAATATGCTGAATTATATAAAACACTTTCATATTTTTCCATGTTTATTTTTTAGTTTTATTCACTACCTAAATTTTTATATAGATATAGAGCATGCAAAAACACATAATTATAACGTCATATAAAAAGGAATTACAAACAAATGTTAATAAATAATCCATGGAGAAAAATTTCATTTTTTCTTGAATTTTGAGACATCTTTTGATTATTCACTTTTTCATATCAGGAAATTTCATGAAAAAAAAATAAATTCCTAAAGACCATTGAGTCTATTTCAAACAAAATAATTTATCATGAATGATCGAATAAGTCCTATCAAAGCGGCATTATTTTTTTTCTTCCGTCTGAAGTAAGGTTTCGTTAACGATTTGTTACCCAACTTTTCGTAAAACATGTTTACAATACGTTTGTCAAATATTTGGGCATTGTAATCTTTAAAAAGATAACAGCATTTTTAAAATATTTGCTGTTGCTGCTGCTATTACTACTACTACTGCTACTACTACTACTACTACTACTACTACTACTACTACTACTACTACTACTACTACTACTACTACTACTACTACTACCACCACTACCACTACTACTACTACTACTACTACTACTACTACTACTACTACTACTACTACTACTACTACTACTACTACTACTACTACTATCTCTACTGATCCTAATACTGCTGTAAGTCTCTTGCTACTATGACTTCTATGTTTAAAAAAAAATACTACATGTTTACGAGAGTTGCGTTCGCATTAATATTTTAAGTACTTTTCTCAAATCTAAGGGAAACAATTCATATAAATTTAAAGGATTCACAAGTTCTTTTTTTATCCCGCGTACTGTTCAGATTCATCTCATCACAACTTAGGGATTATCTACAAGATGTAGTTGTATGACAATTCTTTTTATTATTTCCTAAGTGGCTGTTTTTGTTACATTTTATAGAGATTGAACTAATAAATCTTTGTGTATGTTTTTACTAGTGTAATTTAGCAAGCTATTCAGAAATATACAGGGAGGTAGACAGACAGGCAGGCGGGTAGGCAGGCAGAGACCGAGACTGAGTGGGAGCAGATGATACATTATCATTATCATTATTATTATTATTATTATTATTATTATTATTATTATTATTATTATTATTATTATTATTATTATTATTATTATTATTATTATTATTATTATTATTATTATTATTATTACCATACATATCATTAATATTATTATAATAATTATCATGAATGTGATAATATGTGGCTTTGACTTCGACTTGTGGTGTATAGAGATGCCTGAGCTGCATCAATTGTAGATTTGCGTTCAAAATTTGCATTATTTGGGCTTTTAATGCGGTTGAAGTACCTTCACACAAAGTCGCCAGGCTGCTTTTTTTATTACTTTAATCTCCTCTGTGGTCTTCATGCCTTTTGTGACGTCTTTGTAAACACTGGTGGAAAAATAACATAAGTTGTACATTTTGTGTTTCAGGAGTACATTAAATTTATTCGTGGTGCATATGACAAATTTTCAAGAAATGCCATAAATTATAGCAATTTCTTTAATTAGTTACAAGCTATGAAATGGTCATTGTTGCAACCATTATTAAGAAGAAGAAGCAGCAGCCTAGGTCACACAGCAAGAACCAAGTCTGCACCAAGGCCAAAAGTGTCTGTTCATTGTAAAAATTGTATCTTAATGTTCTGGAAAAGCTGCAAAAGTTCAGTCTGTACGAAATGACTGCAGGTGGTGTGTATACAACCATCAAAAATTTGGAAATTATTATTCGAGGTAGCTGATTTATATTTATCAGGTACAGAAATAGCAAACAGGATGTATCTGTACCTCGTACAGAGATATCCACTGGCTTGAATCAATTCGACCTAAATCTCTTATTAATGTAGAAGTGCAATATTTTGCTCGGTTTTGGCATGATGTTTCAAGGAAAATTTTTAATGATATTGGTACTGACATCTTTGTTCCAAGGGGTGATATTCTTGAGTTTAATATGAGCATGCAGCTATGATCTGGTAAGTTACGCACAGGACAAGTCAGATAAACTGATGCGGTATGGTTAAACTTGTCATTTTATCATAAGTTTAGAAGACAAAGAAGTTATTCTACATGGGATTTTAGCCAGCACGCTCATATCATTGATCTAGACCAATTAATAAAGTAAAATATGCGTGACATAAGTAATCACAAAGATTAATATCAGGCAATATCAGCAAACGGGTTAAGGACTTCTCAGTAAAAGACAATGCAGATGATTTAGAGACAAGGTGTTCTCTTCGAGGCGCTCTCTGACTATTGATAAGTATTTAGTACAGGATACTTTCCATTTAAAAAAAAAAAAAACATGCTTTTCTTATTAACGTTGGCTAGTGATGTCTATTCAGACGAGATTTACTGATCTTGCAATATGTTATTGTAAAATGACTTTAAATGTATACATATGAAATTTTACTTAGAAGAGTTTGTGTTGACAAAGCAGGCAGTGAAAGTGCGCTAGAAAAATTCAAGACAGTACAAGAGAACTTATCATTCAATTTCCACAGGTACAAAAATTCTGAGACCATGTTTATCCTATCAACAATGAAGATCGGAAGAGCTTTAATGGCATTAAACCTTGCTCAGGATTGCCTCAAATCAAAGAGATCATCACTCTTACAATATCCGAGTGTCCATGAAAGGCAGGTGTCATCTACAGCAAAATAGAAGTCAAGACTGGCGGCAAAAGGAGAACATACACATTTTTCCAAACAAGATCCAGATTGCATTGCAATAACCTTAATATTTACAGAGACTAGTATAATTTGGAATAAAATCGGGCGCGCAGCGCTGTTAAAGACTAGCTTCTTCATCAGATCGGTAAAATTGTTATCTCTCGAAAACGATTCTCTAATGAAAATAGTGTGTGCTAGGGAAAGAAAATAATCTTAGCCCTGAATATCACTAAAACATGTAAACAGGGTACTATCACACCCTGTTTATTTACGAAAGAACCCTCTTAAATGGACTATACACATTGAGGCCAGTAGACAGCTTTCAGAAATTGCATCCGAAATACGCAGAACGAAAGAAGAGACAAATCTGTATGAACTGATATACCATATAAATTGCACCATAGCAACCACTCGCTGAGAAATTTCATACAATTTTTTTAAAAATTGAAAACGCCCAAAAAGACTTTCTGGAGGTAAAAGACTAAAAAAATAGGGGAAAAATCTCTTATGGCATTTTTTTACAAAGACTGAAAACTTATGTGAAGGATTTACTGCTACAACGTTATCTTTGCTTTGTTTTCCTCGTATATCAGTTTGTTTTCCAGAAAACACTAATTCACTTGTAGGTCTTAAGTCCCAAGATGCAATGAAATATATTGCCTTGAAATATTGAGCTCCTCAACGAACAAGTAAATTCAGTGTTCGTGAGCTTTAGACGGATATCTTGCCTATACAGATCTTTCTTAATTACAATAAAAACAACAAACCAATACAATATAAAAGTACAGATATATTTCATAATGACTCTAAAATTCCAAGTTGATCCACAGTTCAAATGATAGAAAGTATGTGATAGGGTTTCACTACTCTTGGTGCGTCCTAGCGAAATGTATTTTTAAGCATTACGCAGTAATGTAAGTCCATCTAGATTATATTTCATAAACCAATTTACACCCTTTTAATTCGTCGGTCTAGGAATTCTTATTTTATTTTTTTTCACCTAAAAATGAACTCCTAGTGTGTTGATTTTACACCCTATTCTTCAACGGAGCTATATGCTTAATTTTAGAGAAAAAGCAGCTAATTTTTCATCGAAACAAATTTTCAAGATACATCTTTAAATCAGGCATAAGCATAAGAACCGAAAGGTAGATCTCCTTTGTGGAACTCTAATTTTGTTTAAATTTTTGTTCTTCGTTTATTCAACTTACACGATGGTTAAAAGAATTATGACTTTTGTATCTATACGCTTTTATTTCGGGTCTTTAAAGATTGAGTTTGTTACCTTAGTCTTTTTCTGATATGAAAATTTTCACAAGACAGCAAAAAGGTTTAGAAGAACGAAGATTACATTATTTAAAAAATGAAGACTTAAAACTGACTTGGAGATGGATCTAAATATGAAACGTATTATTTCCAAGTACTCCAGACTTGAATCCTTAATAAAGATTATGAATTCGGGCACAGCCTACACTTGATATAAATAAAAGAAAACTGGTGTTTTATAGATACAAAATGTTGTAAAGCTAGGTTTAGATTTAGACTGTTAAAACAAATATTTTGAGTATTTATGCATTATAAATATCTAGTATGGATCATCGTTTTGTCAGAAGACAGTTGAGAGCTCTTTCCCGAAGATGGGATTAAACTTAAAGAAAACATGACTATTAGATTTGATTTACTTCCTAATAAATGATATGTACCATCAATAACTTTAACTCTAAAATAGTACTCCAAAGAGAAAGAATCCATATTACATTGGTTTGTATTTGAATTAAGCCTAATTGATACTAGTAGTAACAAATGGATAAATTGTTTATCAGTGTCCGAATAAACATAATAGTTGAGATATATTTGAATCAATTCCTTTTAAAGGTAATAAAAAATATAATCAAAATATCCAATGGCGAGGTGAGAAAAGATTTAATAACAAGCCTCTATGCATTATGAAAGGCTATTTAACTTTCGTGTTTCAAAAACTGATTTAGACAGTTTAAGATCTTTGCAAATAATAATTACTAATCAAGCAGTCTGGGTTTTACCTGTAAATATGCACATAAAGCAATTTCTGCAGTATAACAAAAGAATTTGTGTCAAAAAGATTATTATTTCCTCATTTCATTTCAACTTTATTATAATTATTTAGAAATTAACTCGTCTACATTTCTCTACAGTTGTCCAGTCAGAACTTAGCTAGTATTTGCGTAACGAACTTGTAATACTTTTGTATAGCTTTTTCACCAGAATCAATTTAAGTTATGAATTCCGTTATACTAAAGTAAAACCTTTTTGTAGACGTTTAATGATGACCAAGCTATTCACTTCATAAGCTTTTGTCCTCTAAGTTAGACAAGGAACTTTTGGAGGATGATGCAAACACTTTTGATCTCAGAGACGAGTATTATATACCGATAGCGCAGATAATCTACCTAAATATGATAGCGCCCGATGAAAGCAGCGTTCATGTTCAGTCGCTTATTAAGACCAACCAGGACAAAATCACTTTATTTCTTTTTCATACAACTAAGCTATGCATCTTCGCCTTATATGAAAAAAAATTTCCACAATAATAATATTGTGCAAAGACTGATCAATTAAAATACATGTATTTAATTTTTAAGAAACCGACTGAACGTGTTTAGACGATATATATCGAAAGAAAAAATAATGAAATCTGCCTAAACACAGCAAATGTAGGTCCCAAAACATGGCACGGAAAGTCTTTCAAGGAAACTTATAAAAAGTTATAACCAGATGAAAGTGGTGAATTGTAATTTTCAGAAGTTCTAAAATCATTGACGTTCCCGAACTATCATTCAGAGTCCTATATGAATAGTTATTATTCTTTTAACTGATTTTTAGGAAAAAAAGAAACTATTGTTTATGAACCATTGATGAGATTCATTGATCTTCTAATCAAATTTTCATGGTGGAACTATCGGAACCTCTCGAAAACAGAAAGAACTATGCCCTCGTTTGCGAAAGAGGAAATGTAAAGCTGGAAGATCCAAATGCGTTAATATTGGAATCATTGGAATAGCCAGCTTACGGTTGTATGGTGGATGTTATGTGGTTATAGTAGGAGTAGTTTTGTAGTAGTGATAGAAGTAATGGCAGCAACAACAACATAGTAGTAGTATTAGTAGTAATGGTAGTTGTAGTAGAAGTAATAGTAGTAGTAGTTGTAGTAGTAGTAGTAGTAGTAGTAGTAGTAGTAGTAGTAGTAGTAGTAGTAGTAGTAGTAGTAGTAGTAGTAGTAGTAGTAGTAGTAGTAGTAGTAGTAGTAGTAGTAGTAGTAGTAGTAGTAGTAGTAGTAGTAGTAGTAGTAGTAGTAGGAGTAGGAGTAGTAGTACTAGTAGTAGTAGTAGTAGTAGTAGTAGTAGTAGTAGTAGTAGTAGTAGTAGTAGTAGTAGTAGTAGTAGTAGTAGTAGTAGTAGTAGTAGGAGTAGTAGGAGTAGTAGTAGTAGTAGTAGTAGTAGTAGTAGTAGTAGTAGTAGTAGTAGTAGTAGTAGTAGTAGTAGTAGTAGTAGTAGTAGTAGTAGGAGTAGTAGTAGTAGTAGTAGTAGTAGGAGGAGGAGGAGGAGGAGGAGGAGGAGAAGGAGGAGGAGGTGAAGAACGGCGAGAAACAGAAGTGGGTAACTTCTATCTTTTTCCCCTCTCGGTTTTATAAATGATTTTACAAAACACTGGGAAAATCGACAATTCTTTTTCATTGCAGATTTTCATCATCACTGAATAGAGGGAGCCATAATCTTTACGGCCATTGGTCATCCAGAAAATAAATGGGCTAGCGCAAAGACCTCCCAAGGCCCGAAAGCCTCACCTGTGTTTATATAAACCCGCCGAGATTAAAATGTTAGCTCCTGCCAAGCGGGCCGTGGTCAGCCAGGGGCGGCTCTTTACAATCAGATAAACTTAAATTTACTGGACCATTGTCCATTTGTTTGGGCGTCCGCCCCCTTCTGTCTTCACTGAACACCTCATTGCTTTCAATCTCTCTCTGGTGACTCCTTCAACCCCCCCCCCTCTCTCTCTCTCTCTCTCTCTCTCTCTCTCTCTCTCTCTCTCTCTCTCTCTCTCTCTCTCTCTCTCTCTCTCTCTCTCTCTCTTTGTCTCTCCCTCTCTCTCTCTTTCTCTTTCTCTCTCTCTCTCACTCACTCTTTGTCTCTCCCTCTCCCTCTCTTTGGTTCTGAGAGGCTTCCAAGCACCCACATATATAACTTTCTAGTTGTTATTAGTTTTTTTAGCCATCTAATCTTCGATCTAGTTTACATCTGCGTATTCATGTTTTTAGCTTCTGGATCACTTTATTCATAAATCTGTCAAATAAATAGTCTTTGTTTTCTGTGCCTGTTTTTCCCTTAGTCCATTTAGGCTTTAGACCATCCCACATTTTCCCCGCTACTTCACAATGATCGAGAACACGTTACTTACTGGCTACACTTCCTGGTGGTCAAAGAATATATCTGTCACAACTCCTTTCTCTTTCCACCCACGGTGCTTTACACATTCATCCTTCTGTCATTTTCTCCCTCTAGAAACTCAGTGGTCACAGCAATGCAATGACAATAACGGCGGGGAAAGGAGAGAGACATTATTTATGGGGATTCCGCCACGTTACCTCAATTTCTTTTTTCCTGGGGGTGCCGAGGAATCTGGCCCCTGCCTGACAATGAAGCTTTTCATCGTGCCACGCATTAGCTCGCAAATGAATTTCTAATCATTCCAATGGGGAGGTACCACTCCACCCAGTCCATCAAGAATACCCCTGGCTACTGAAATAACAAGGTCGTTCCACTACCAGCCCATCTCCCTAGCTCTTCTCGCTACACATATAACCCCACGACATACCAGCAAATTTGCGGCCTTCTCACTGAAACCAGAGCATCATAAAATTTCGAGTGCTTACCCACAATTTAAACCGCGCTTCTTCGCCGTGACAATATAGATCTAGACACGAGCACTAGAATGAGCGTCAAGGCGTGCGTTTCCATGTTTGTCTCTCACACTTATAGGTTACCCTAAGGCTAGAGGAGAAAATTAGACACGTTATAATAATGGGCTGTTCCGATTTTATAAAGGTACCTTTTATACACTCGGAAATATATTCAGCAAAAGCGATTCGGGCTCATTGTTTTACTAATACCATTTCATGAAAAGAGAAATTGAGAGAAAGTTTCACAAAATGTTTAAAAATATACTGTTTTCTCTCGGCAGCCCATTTTGTTATATTTTTTTTTACGCCGGAAGCGTTGTAAGGTTTATAAGAATGTGAAATACCTGTTTTGAGGTTATAATTCATAATTTAACAAAGAGAAATTATATTTTTTTTTTTTTTAGCAGAACACGTTATTAAGGTTTAAGAAGAGGTTTTATTTGCGACTCTAATGTTCATAATTTTCGCATTCCACATGTTTAAGATTATTTATTCTCCTTCTTTTCATCCTCTTCATAGTATGTCGGTTCATCCTCTTCTATAGTATTGTCGTCTTCCAATTCTTTTTGGTACCAGATTTTGGGTTAGTGTTGATAATTATCATTCGAAACTCATACTGTGCGATGATCTTTATAGAAAAATCATACTTCTTTATTTTTGTCGCACAAAGGTATTTTCCTATAAAGCTATAGAGGCACTTCCTGTGGGTGGTGGGCAATGAACTCATTCTAGATGAAGGATGCAAGGAAATAATACAGAATTTCTTGGCATGGATTGAAATTGGTTTGAGAACGCCTGACATGCAGTGTAGTTTTAGACAGAGAAAGAGGAAGCTCGTCAGTTTTCGAGGGCGTATTTTTAGGACAGCTTTGATTTCAAAACTGGTCAATCAATTCCATCACCATGAAAATATGTTGTCCAGGAGAACAACTTCGATTCCAAACCCAGGTGGGTAGAACTGTGAGTTGATGGATTTTGCAAACCTCTGGTCCCGGCGCAAAGCTGCAGCTGAACCGGGCTAAGTCCTATGGTGTGCAGAACTATAAGAGTTCAGTTCTAAGGATCTGCCATGGAGTTCCACATCCGCGAGTTGGGACGGGAGACAGCTGGCTGAGGGCCTGAACAGGACTTGGAAGACCTGTTTTCTACAGTGGAACAGAGAATACGTCTTTAAACAATTTCTTGAATTTAAACGAACTGACCGTGCTGTTTACTTTCAGGGAATTCATCTGAATACAACTTGAATATTACAGTTAGGGGATACATGATATAATGAAAGTTTGGCGCAGAGAGAGCAAAGCAAAACAAGGGCAAAGCCGTCTCTATGTTCGAGGAACATAAACCTCATAGTCTCAGAAATAATAATTAGTACTCACAAGCAAGTAGGGATGCAATGATTGTCCGAACCTGTTTCACGACAAGGCTATGATAATATTACTCAATCTAAATTAAAAGAATAATAACTCTTTAAACAAGTAATTCCAGCAGAAAACTACTGTCAGTGGAGATTTTAACAATCCGTGAACTCATTTACAGAAACGGTAACAAACACAAGACAAGCAATGACGCTCGAAGTGAACGAACCTACAGGGATCATAAATCAGGACAACTTACGATCATTTTGAAAGTAGAATGTTTCCACTCAAATGAATATCTTTCCTCCGTAGAACCATAATTATTTTTCGCCTCCATTCAAAGAGATGCTGCAAGTCAAGGCTAAAGAAGCAAAGGCGAAATTGGCAATAAGAAGTTTCATTAAAATATTTTAAGCCCTATGCCTATTGTTGTAAAGCTGAGACGATTTGGAACATGATCAAAAGCAAATATTCAATTTCATAGTATCTTCCATTGGGCCTGTACTCTTGTCTTTAATAGTTGTTATCCTCTTCTTTTTTTATATTTTACTCAACTTTAAATATATCTTTTAATACGGGGTACAGTGGAATTTTTTTATATGGGCAAATATTTACTTATTTCAATCTTTCGTTTGGCTTGGCGACAGGCTGTTCAGACGAAAAGCGCATTAAACATGATTTGAATAAT
Organism: Elysia crispata; assembly: GCA_033675545.1. Lineage (NCBI taxonomy): Eukaryota > Metazoa > Mollusca > Gastropoda > Plakobranchidae > Elysia > Elysia crispata. Next base: position 596,862 of record JAWDGP010004075.1, on the reverse strand, counting down.
CGTCAACACTAAGTCTTCTCTCTCTCTATCTTTCTCAATTTATCTATCTATCTACCCCATTCGTCTTTCTCTCCTTCCCGTCTTATTTTTCTCTTTCTGTCGATCTTGAAAATTATTTTATTTTGTCTTTAGTTGAGGAATGAGCTAGTGAAATAACTGTACATCTTCTGAGATACTACAAAGGTATAATAAAACTAATTTCCCTAGTTTCTTAACATGTATTGTTTTCATAGTCATATCAACTCCACACAGTTAAGCCTTGTTGTGCTTGTTAGCTCGTGAGTGCTTGCTTTTGTTGCTTGGCTTTTCATCTCACAGTAGCCGTTTTTTGCAACACAAAATCAGTTGCATCTTCAATATAAAGATACCTTTCAATATTATTGTTAGCCCTGAGACCATTAGATTTTAGTAGTTCAGTGTACCGTTAAGTCAGTCAGAGATTATGTTGTGATGAAATTCAGTTGCTAAGAATGAAAAAAGGCCAGAAAAAAATTCCATCTATGTTCACGGTCAAAAAGGATTATGGCGCAATCGACTTGTAAAGTTATTTAACCAATCCTAAGGATGTTCTACCTCGATAACTTTCGCGCTCAACCAATCTCTAAAATTAAAGGGATTCCTTATTTTTCTTAAATTTATAGCCTAGTCCATTAGCTGGCACTACATGTTGACAACTTGATTAGAATGATTTGAAGACACCCTGTCGCAAGGGCCTGTAGCCCAGCCGTAAAGTTAACTGGTTTGGTGACAGGTCCTCCTCCCATGTTAACGGACAGCGAATCTTGTCTACACTCAACCAGTAAAAGTGTCAACCACGCCCCTTTCTCAGACATCCAGTTTCCTTAGAGCAACCTTCGATCTTTTTTTACAAGTTTATTTAAAACTGAAGAGACTGCTTTCGCCTTTATTATGCACATCTCCTTTTTTTAGATTAAATTTCCTTTTGTTTTGTTTTGTTTTGCTTTGTTACTCAAAATTTAGATTTTATGGAATATTCTATGAATATGAAAACTTTTGTGGAAAGAATAGCATTGTTTCTTTTGTTTTTGTTGTTTTCTTTCCTTTTTTTATAGGGAAACGCTCAAAGCCTTCGATCACTTAAATACTCAATTTGATTGATCAAATTAGTGGACGAGTAACTTATTCGATTTCCACGGTCTGTATTAGTCGAAGACATGATCAATATGGCACGATGAGTGCCTACTTCGAACTTGTGAACAATATTGTCTTTTGAAAATAGTGATTTTGATTTGGGGAACAAGATTTTGATAACATTTTAGATTCACAACTAAGTATTTCATACTGATGATACGTGAAACAGTTTTCGGAGGATTATGGTGGGGGTGGATCAGGAGATCTAAGCGCAGAGATTGTAAATGAGAGTACACAGGTTTTGATGACGTGTTAATCTAAACACCCAGCATCCTGAGCCAGTGAGAAAGGTTTCTGTTGCAGAGAAGTAAAAAAAAATTAATATTTAATGTATTTTAACAAAATTAAACACGCCACGGATATTATTCACTCTGTTTGTCCTCTAAACAAAATCATTTTCTTCACTTGATTTTTTTGTGTGTATTTTTACCTCTGAAATTCATAAAATAGCCTCGTTATTCTCAAGACTTGGCCTTTACTGGAAGAATAATGCAACATTGATATCGATAATAAATTTCTACTACTTAATTGAGTAAGGTCACGAAAGCGTAAAATAATGTTCTCTTGATGAGCCAATCATATTACATTTAATTAAATTAACAAAATTTAATTTTGTTTCGGCTATGTTTAGCGCGGTGATGAATCACGACGGATAAATTTGTATCTCGATCTCTACCAATATATAAAAAAATCTTTGTGGCTGTGCCACTTTGATGAGCTAAACGGACAATAAAAACTCAACATGTGTTCCAAGCAATATAATTGAGCTTCAAAACTATGAAACTCTTGGATTAGCTCTGGATTAAAAAAAAAAAGCACATTCACGTTTGCATGAACGATGGTGGTTGTCTTTCAAATTTGATTTTAACTTATGTTTATTATTTTATTTAGTGTCCTTTAGACTTTACTTTTGTTCATTTTCGTTTTCTTTCCTAAATCTTTTTTTACCAAATAAAACGTCTTTGTTCCTTCTCAAGCTACATTATGAATTCATAGATCAGATTTCAGGCAGTATAGTCGTCACAGAGTTTTACTAATTGGAAGTAACTGATGAGTTTTTTATTCTCAGCTAGTGTACACAGAAGTGAAGATCGGTATTTGTTTGAAGGTTTAACAATACTGGTAGCAAAGGCAGAAAAGCGAAACGAAGTTCTTTATCAAATATCATTTACAAGTCAAGTTACCTTGTGACAAAGATGTGAGGCAGCAAAAAAAAGACGATTAACAGGGGAAAAGGGATAATACGAATATGTAAAAAAAAAAAAAACAGAGAGAGAGAGAGAGAGAGAGAGAGAGAGAGAGAGAGAGAGAGAGAGAGAGAGAGAGAGAGTTTCGTCTTAGCGGGTGTGGGCGTTATCTTTTCCTGGGGATAAATCCTGTTAAAGAGGAATAATCACGAACCACTCGGGTACCGCGCAAGGGGATCCTAGTGGGAAGAGGAGTTGCCACATAGTGACCTGGGGCCATACAAGCAGTTAAGTCATTGTCATGCGCTTTGTTGGAGGGCACAATGTCCTGGGGCAGGACCGTCACAACAACAGTTTGGCGCAGAGACTGAAAAACAGAGAAAACCGTGTTCAATGGGGAGAAAATAGAAAAATTCTTTGCTCTGTTGTCAATGAACCTCATTGGATCTTCTTATTTTGGTCACTTCCCGCCCGTGACTCTGTTACATCGTTGAAACGGTGAGAGAAGTAACTGGTTCAGAATCAGTGTCATGGAGTACTTTCTATAGTCCACGTCAGCCCAACTGGGATCCAGGTGGCCACTAGGATTAATGTACATCAAATGACAGATGTGTTTCCAGAACAAAGCGTGCTAAGACAGAGATATTTTTGTGAGCCCATGGAAGCTACGAGTAAATCCTTGAGGCAAATGATCCGCCACGCCTTTTCTAACGGCCAACAACTTTAATTAAATCAACCAACAAGTCCATACTAACCAATCCTTCTTAGGGTGGTTGTGAATGTAGCAATGGTAACTAATGCAAACGGAAATAATGATACAATTATGTCATAGGTTTAGAATTTCACAAAATTATATATCCCCCTCTTTATGAATCACATGGTAATTCATTCCTTGTTGTTCGGTGAGCCAGTTTTTTTATGGTTATATAACAACTATGCTCTCTATAACAACGCAAGAAAAAAAAAGCATTCAGAAAATTTGGAGTTTGCTGCTATATTAACCGCTGTAGTTGTTGTATTATTTTTCCTTTTATTGACATGTTTATTGTTGGTGGTGGTTGCATTGGTGGTCTTATTATTCATAGCCTGCTTTTATATATATATCGAGGAACATCAAATATATATGAAATCTGGTATTTTAACTTTGGATGTAAATACTATTACCATTACGTATTTAGCAAAGTGTTTTTCATCGAAATTAGAAGCTATAAAATTTTACACGTTTAATTTTCGTCTAGAAAACAGCGATAGTTGGCCGTCAAAGAATATAAATGGCGCGATTCTTTTTTTTTTTTAAACGAAATGAAAGAATAAGAGACGTCTTATCTTCAACTCTTGCGCCACAATGTATGCTTAACATGATGTCACAAGCAAAAAAATGATCGATCAGCACTAGCTACCTATAAACCGAATAGATAGGGAGGTAGATAGACAGAGCAATAGATAGATAGACTGATGAACAGATTAATAAAAAGATAGACAAGTAGATAGATAAATGAAATATTTTTGTGGTCGATTGATCGATAGATGAGCAAGAAAATTACGCTTAATTTTCATGATCGATCAATATATAGATAAATAAATGCATAGATGGGCATGTTTGATAAATGGATAGATAGAAAGATAGATAAATAGATAGACAGATAGACAGAAAGGTGGATAGACAGATAGAATGATAGATAAATAGATAGACAGATAGATAGATAGATAGATTGATTGATAGATAGATAGATAGATAGATAGATAGATAGATAGATTGGTAGGTAGATAGATAGATAGATAGACAGATACTAAGTGAATTGAGATAAAGAGGTAGATTTAAAGAAATAAAAGAGAAAATAGTTCAAAGAAGTTAACAGATTAAGAGTGAGAGTGAGGTAGAGTTGTGTCTACACAGTTTAGACAAGATGGTGTGTGTGTGTGTGTGTTTGTGTATTTTAAGTTAATCTAGCACTCATGTAGGATGTTTGGAGAATCCGAGTTAACATACAACCCTAAACTCTTATTTTTTTTAGTTTTTAAAAAAAGTCTATGACTAAATAAAAATATGTCAATCACCAAACCAAAAGCAATCTAGTTGTGTACGAACTGTGTTGGTGATCTCTATTCTCATCCCTGTGGCTCACTGATTCTGACCGTCGGAAATCAACCAAAAGCGACAGTCGCGGTCCAGCGGCCTGTCATAACATGATGAGCTCCGTTGCATCCATTTCTATCAACAGTGGTGCCCCTTTGATGGCATGGAATGACTAATACATAGGCCGAGGAGACTCAGTTCATCAAGGTGTCTTTATTCTAAGGATTTTCCGGGGATTTCAAGGAAAATTTAGAATAAAAAAGAGTGGCTTTTTATTGATTGCTATTAAAAAGAAAAAAACATTGTGTAAAAGTTTCATAAGAGGAGTCAAGAATGTATTTTTAGTAGGTAATGGTGCAGGGGTAGGATAGGTCTGGTCTGACATATAGTCTTTTTGTATTATTCGTGTCACTGTTTAGAAATAACTAATAAGGTAATCTGACTAAAACTTATTTTTATTTTTACATGATTTGCTTTGACGAAGAAATTTGTTAAGGGGGGCTTGAATGAGCTCAGGTTTAAAAAAAATAAGTGGCTATGTAATAACTAGTGAAATTTTGCTTCGATATAAAGCAGACCATAAATATATTTAATTAAAGAAATATGAATATTTAGTTAATATTATAAAAGAATCCAGATCTATTTATACATACTTTAATACTCATGATTCTACGTTAAAATATATGGGCAGTTATGAATTTCCGTAAGGCAGTGCACGTCTAGGCCTTTTTCCCCCGAGAAACCATAGCCTTTTAATCAATGTTTAAAGGGATATTTAAATAGATTAGGAAAGAACAAAATTAACTGATTTCCCATATTATTTATGCACATAATAGTCACTCGTGCGTACTAATCACGAACCATTATGGCGTGTGATCACAGGATGCTACAAAATGATTGATAATTGATAATAGCATTACAATACCTCCAGGCTAATTGAACAAATAGCGACTGCAGGAGAGTGATAATTGAGAGCAGATAGAGGTCTTCATATCTGAAAAGATCGCCTCAGGCACCAGCTACCAAGGGAGTCTAAATCGTATCTCTCTCAACAAATCTCTCTTGTATTTGCACATAGTTCGAGCCCTTGATCAGATCTTCTCTTTGGCTCAATAGCGGCGCCTGTAGCTGTAAATCACCTTTCTGATTATCCTTTAGTCTACCATGGTTAGTGCGAGAACGTCTTTGATGTCTGTCATAACCAGCAGCTAGTACAATGATGAGCTTCGAGAAGTGATAATGCCACTCGTACCTACGGTAATCTACCGAATCTTTTCTTCGTACTGATCTCAGAATGATTAGGATAGTTCGCCCTGGCTGCAATGACCGCGAAAGGGTTGCTAGATTTGAGGAACTTTTAAAAGCTCCAGATTTAAAAATATATTGTAAGCAGAGATTTGTTGATATTTATTTCTCGAATTTTTTAGAAAAAGGGAAGTCATGCAGTAACGTTCTTTTCAAACATTTCAGTTTCAATGCAAGCATTATTTTTACAAACATTGGACATTTTTAGGCGGCGCTATGCTTAGGCGGGAATATTCATTCCTCTTCTTTTTACTCCATAAATAGGCGTTCTTTTGCTTTTAGTGCACAGATGTTAAAGTTTTTATACTAATTTTGTAATCATTTCTGATCATATAAGATTGTCATGCTGCTTAACTTATAAGTTTGGGTTGGGTTGTTTTGTTTTTTTTTGCACATGAATGCTCTTTACTCGTGTATTGTATTACAGTTTTTTAGTTTTATTTTCCGTTGGAAGTTCGGTTAGTTTGTACACTATGATCAAGGTAGAAAAGAGCAGGATGAAACTTGTCAGAGCAAAGCCCTTTTTGCTATAAGCTGCGAGAAATAACAGTATAATACAAGGGTCTGGGCAAGATCTTGTGTGAACAATTGGTTAGTTAGATTGCCTCACTAACCTTTTCTTATTCACGGGTTTACTTCCAGGATTAATTCAATAAATGCAACACTTAGCCTAGCATGATCAAGTATTGTAGCAGGGTCAGATGTAATTCACCACCCACGTGTGAGGCCGGTCATCTAGCTATCATATCCCCATAACTTAGAACTGTCTAGAAAATCTACTTCGGTAACAATAGTTTCCGAAAATGTGATTCGGAAAAGCCCACATTGAGTCGGTCACTACACACTCAAAGAAAGGTACGGCAGAGAGAAATAGAAAGGAAATATGTTTGAAGAGAGAGAGTTTGAGGGTTGGCGTAGTAGTTTCAAGCGACGTGATGAATTTTTTCAGAGAGAGAGAGAGAGAGAGAGAGAGAGAGAGAGAGAGAGAGAGAGAGAGAGAGAGAGAGCTCATGTTCTTCAGCAGAAGTATATGGTAATAAACTAAGGTCTTATATTGTTCTCTTTCAGATTTTTTAAAGTTTTGTTTTTTAACTATTTTCTTTTCTAATACATTTTTGAACTCACAATTACCATACTAGTATAATACGAGAAAAGAAACAGGGGGCTGGTTTAGATGAGTTGTATTTTTTTTTCGACAGTTGGGAAGCAGAATATTATGTTAAGATATGTAAAGTTATAAAAGGAGGCGGTCAGCAAATTTAATATGCGTTTTTGAAAGTTTCATACAAGTAAAACAAAAAAAAAGAAAGGAAAAAGAAAAAAGACGATGGCCACATAACTACAAGTATATAACAAAATGATGGGATGGGAAATCCCAAGGCTGTTCCATGTAACAAGGGTTTATCAAGGCGAATCTAATGGTAGGAAAACAAGGCCGTTCGCAGGACCAGACGAGCAACATCTTTGGAGATGTTTACTTGTCTTTGTACAAAGGTTCACGCGCCGGGGAACAACAAAGGCCCTCCCACTGTCAGATCATTGAGAACAAAATACTTACTGTGCCGGGGGAAAATGTACTGCAAGAGCTTCTTGTGAGAGTCCAGGGAAGCAGCGAAAGAACACCCACGACTTATGACCATGTATATTTTTTTCTTTAAGTTCCATGGGAGAATATAGATCGACAGAGAAACTTTAGCAACAGGTGGGAGAATGAGATGGAAGATATTAAAATTTGCTCTGCATCAATTAAAATCGACGTTTTGCTCTTGTCTGTTTCAGTTTTGGAATCTTAAATGTATATTTTGGTATATGCAATAAAATCATAGAACTGCAGAAAAAAAATGTTTAAAAAATTTAAAACAGTAACACTGAGGCAAATTCTAAAGTGTGGAATCTGTTTCAAACTCATACAAAATAAGGGGAAAGAAAAGTAGCAACAATAGATTTCTATAATTTTTTTGTCATGATATTAATTATAGTAAGTTTCAGGTAGAGGAAAATATGAATTAGTCTTATCCTAGACCTCTGCAGTTGAAATGAAAAAGTATTTAAGTATTTATTATTGAATTGAAAAACAAAAATGCAAAATCCGTAGGCTTTTCAAACCGAATTGATTCCTTAACAAACATCATTTCACACAAGTGCAATGTCACAAACGAGATTTCTTAGAACAAAAGTAAAAAATTATAGTCACACGAAAATGCCATTTTTTTCTGTGCGTTTTTTTTTTTATCTTTTTTATTGTCCAGACTTGAAATGGGCCTGTATCCTGTTTTGGTTTGCAATAAAATTGAGTAGATTGATTCGAAATGGACAGAAACCTGAATAGAAAATTTATTTTGCAATAAAATTGATTGGATTGCGTCAAAATGGGGCAGGAACCTAAAAACCTGCAGTTCGTAAAAATAATAGTGTTGTTCTATTGGGCATTGAGTTTGTTCGCCAATATGGTTATGGTCAGCTTAAAATTGCTGCTTGTGGCTTATCTCACAGTCTCCTTCTCTTTGCCCCAGATTTTGTTGCATGGAGATTAAAGTGCCGAAAAAACGAAGTTCATGTATCAATTCAGGATATTGGATGTCAACTTGGATAAATGGGGCAGGTTGACCTCTTGAGCTGAAATGGTGGTCTTTCTTATGCTGGCCATGCTTAAAGCAAGGCAACAATTAATGAGTTGATCTATAAACCATGTGGTGCGTCGCTTCATCAGATTGGGGTTTTCATAGCAAAGTGAGAGTCAAGCCCAATATAGAATTAATTTATCCATCTCCTCAACTTGCGTTTTTGGTTAGAGATTCCAGGGGGAAAAAACACTGTTATCGCCTACTGAAAAATGTAAACCGGGAATATAGCGGCAATTCGAAGATCTTTTCTTAATGTTGACATTGGGCGGCTTACGTTTAGTGTTTCACCACAAGAAAATTTTATGACAAAATTGTTTTACGCATTATCTCTACTCAAAAGGATGATTTTTAAACTTATGAATTTTGGATGACATTTACTTGCTGAAAAGAGAAAAACATAAGCTAATAATTTTTTTTTTAAATTATGGCTAGTGCACAGGAGTTTTTTGGAACACCTTGAGGAAGAAGAAAGTCATCATCTAACAACCAAATGCTTCATTCAAGACTGCTCGGGAAAATCACAGCAGTGAATCCTCGTCTTCTCCTTCCTATACAAAATATACTCTGGGTATTGGGAAACACTAAAGCTGAAAGGTAAAATTACTCTGAGATTGATCTACATCGCCAGACTACGCCGTGGAGCGTGACCCTAGGTGAGGAGGAAGCTCGAATATTCTCAAGATTTATGTTAATCCAGAACAAGGACAATCTTCCTGTTAGAGCCTTCTCTCCCTATCTCTTTCTCGTTTTTTTCTTACTATGTTCCGCTTTCTCCCTTTTCTCACTCATTCTCTTTTCCGCTATTACATCAGGTACATTTATATATCTTTTGAAAGGACTCTAATATAGGGCTAATATATATGCTTATACTCTGATGACATTACACGTCAGAGAGAAACGCAGTGTTTTGTTGTTGTTTTTTAAACTTCCAAAGAAAACATTTTGGTACAAAATACAAAGGTTTATATTTCATCGTATTCATTATTTGATTAAGATTATCTAGGAACAGATGATGCATTATCCTCGCATCAACAGAAGGAAGGACGTCCAGAAAGAACAAATTGTGGTGTTTTCCCAAACGGGAAGCGCATAGTACCTCAACTTCACCCGTTACGCTGATCGCACCTTTTTGTGATCTTTTAATTTGTTGTCCTCCTCCGAATGTGTGTTTATTGATACTGATACGACATCACGGCTTCGGTAGCAAACTACTGCGTGAAGAGACAACTTACTTTCCTTATCATCTTCAAATATTGATATTAATGGATGACCGCAGCAATGCCTGTCAACGCCGTGGGTGTCCACATTACAGGTAAGAACAAAATAACTTCGGGGTCATTCAAGTTGTCACTCGTTTTACATGAGTGGCGTTTTGTTTAATCGAGGGAAAGTTACTCCTGATTTATCTCATCTTGATACAGGACGTTGTGTTATGTTTTAATGAGTACTCCACAACATGTGTGATAACTATGGTGCAGCCTCAGGAAACGCTTGAATCAGAACGGAATTCAGATTGAAAGGAGTGAGAGTGACAGGGTGAGAGCGGAAGGGGAAGACTTTAGATTTAGAGATATGCCTTTGATTGCATAAAATTAAAAAGCATAAATTCATAATATCCCAATGCCACCCCCACCACCGTTTTGTGAAGTTTCTTTTTCTATAATGGAAGCTTTGGGAGACTTCAAACTTTAAACCTAAAAACGCATGTAAAGTTGTGCTTTTGGAAATGGGCTTTAACCTTCCATACCTTCACTAACCGGTAATCAATACCGTTCATAATGATTTCATCAGTTTAGAAAATCTGCTTATGAAATATGCAATACTTTGAAGAGATTTTAATTAGTATGCTCAGTTTGCTATAAATTCATTATGTGTGAATGGACAAGAAATATAAACCACATCTCGGATTAGGAAAACTTTATTACCTACAGTAGCTGTTATCGAGACCGCAAGTTTTCCGGGAATTTCGAAATTTAAGCAAAATTTAACAGAATCTGAATTTTTGGGAATATTTTTTTGCTAAAAAATTGCGACCAATAACATTCATTTGTGACTGAAAAACAAAATATTTTCACTTCCGGTTCTTCAACTGATTTAGGAATCAGTGAGACGTCGATCATCTAGAGATCATTTTCTCAATGTGCAATCTAAATGTGCAAAAATTCTTCCTAGCTCCTAATTTTCTTTTAAACTATTTTAAAATAGTTCGTTAAAATTAATGACGATAATGGCAACATCTGACAAATTTTTAGCTTCAAGATTTCAAAAATTGCAGAGAACAGAAAATTGCTAACTCCGAAACTCTCTTTCAGAGAGGCAATATTTTGGATAAGAAAGTATAAAAATATGCTCTCGAAATTGTCTTCCTTGTTTTTTTTTAAAACAAGTTTGAAGCTTTTTGGAGGAGGTTGAATTTATCAATTTTTTTAATTGCATTTTTTTAACAAACAAGCGAAATTGGTACAAGTTTCCGATAATTTACAATCAGACTACCTAATCTAGATAAAGAGTTCCCGAAGTGTCGGTTCCTGCGTTTATCAAGGCATATTCAGAGAAGCTAGAAACAACCAACTATCAGGACACAGTAGTTTACGTCTTTTTGTGTATGTTAGTGTGGGGAATTGATTATTTCATGATTTTTTTATTAAGTTATGACCATAATTGATTCATTGAAATAATTTTCAGGTGACTGTAACCTTATGCATCGGACCAGGACCACAGTTGTCGTAAAATTCAGGGGGCACGTTCAAATACTGTTCTGACTCGCTTCATCATTTTATTGTCTCTTTTAATCCTTCTTTTTTTTCTCTCTCTCTCTTTCCGTCTCTCCCTCTCTCTCATTCTCTCTTAATCTCTTTTTTTCTCTCTCCTTCCCCTCTCTCTTTTTCGTTCTTTATTTCTTTTCATCACCACCGTCTCTCTCTCTCTCTCTCTCTCTCTCTCTCTCTCTCTCTCTCTCTCTCTCTCTCTCTCTCTCTCTCTCTCTCTCTCTCTCTCCCTCTCTCTCTCGTTCGCTTTACACATATTGCATTCGTTTTTTTAGTTATATTGTTTGCAACATTGAAGCTAGCTTGAACACAGCATTGATTTGATCTTTGCTAGTCCTTACTTCACTGCGATAATCGATACTGTTTTTGTCATCAGTAAAATATCAATCTCACTATCGCACTGTCCAATATTTTGTTTCGTTTTATTTCCTCATTCTTGAACTGAAAATACCTCTTTTGTCATTATTCTCTGCTTTCTTTCTCTTTTTTTTTTTAAACTTAGACGATGCCTCTGTGGATTATATTCTTCCGTAATATAAATGGGCATTTCTCTATTTCTTGCCTCCCCTATCCTTCGCCGCTTGGTTCCTAGGGTAATCACGACCCATTTTAACATTTCTTTAAGAAAAAAAAAAGCTAATAAAATCTGGAAGCAAGAAAAGTGAAGACGAAAAACATCAATAAGACACGTTTACTATTTTCCGCTCATTGTCCCATTTTTCCCTTAATTATTCTCACTTTAACTTTTTCTTTTTCCGTTCAAATTTAAGCCCTGATTTTGTTCCGCCTATCAATATCGATCACCATTAGACAAATAAACCACAAGACGCGGACAAGATCAGGCGGAAAATACCAGAAGGAAATTAGCGGATGAGGAGTGATTAATGGTGCGAGAGGCGGTTTCTATTTGGTATGCGAGCATCATCCTCGTTCCAATAAACCGTTAGCGGTGGGTCGCCCTGGCGGGTGGCACCAGCATCGCCTAGCTCAATGGACCCCTATAGGAATGTGACAAAATTAAGTACGCCGACCGAGAGACATGAAAACGGAGGCCCAGAGACAGTTCACGCTCTCTGTCTCATCATCTCTTTCTGTTTCACTAGTCAGTCTTCCATCGACCTGCGCTAATTCGCTTCCGGGCCAACGGTGGTACAGGGCGAGCATGTGGGTGTGTTTGTACGTACGGTTTTGGGGATTACTGTGATGGACACCGGTAGTGTGAATAAAGGCCAAGAGAAACTGGAAATAAGACCAGCGGCAGTTAATATGAACAAGATGGCAGAGGAAAAAATAGCGTGTATTTGTTTGTGTACAAAAAAAAAATAGAGTGAAGAATCTTGAGGGACAAATTCTACGAGTATAGAGAGAATGAGAAGGGAGAGGAGAGGAATACGAACTCTGCGGACGGGTGAGGAAATAGGGGACCGGAATACTGTCGTCTGCTTGTTTTCCCCGAATCCACCGAGAAGTGCAGACAAAAGGAAGAAAATACCCCTGATAAATGGCTGAGCACTTGTCTCATTTCGTCTCAAAATGGGTTCGGACGGGCGGCAATCAGTCCCCTGTCGACGGCCCACATACAAACTCCTTAAAGCCGTGTTATCGAATTAACAACTCAAGCAGGCCAGACACTTTTATTGGTTGCTCGCTTGACAGCGCATAAAAAGGATGGCTCCGTCTCGATCTCTGATTGAAGGAAATTGGTGCTTAGCCCCGCCCAGCGGTCTTGTCCTGACAACTAGTACCCATACAAATATTCGGACCTGTATCTAGCTCGTTTCCTCCTCCTTTGGTTTTTAGAAACTTAGGAGACGAAAATTTGTTTAAATGTGGCTCAAGTTTCCAAACCACAGTCACTTCACTATTAGTGTATAAAGCAGATTCATCATACAAGTTGTGCAGGCTGGTGTTGACTTTCCAGGATTGTTTGACTGTTTCGCTAGGTATTTCGAAGCTTGTTTCACGTTTCACATGCATTGTGTTTTAGATTAACGCAAATTTTTTGGCATCTCGATTTGTGCTTTTTTTTTTCCTAGCAATGCCATACTGTTTTAAAAAGTACATTTCTGCAGTAAGTACTTCATTAAGGTTTATCCTCATAGCGAATATGGGAATTACCGAATTTAAACAAAGACTGACTTTCTGGCGTATCCGGTAGATGTATTAATAAATCCCTTTACTCTGTTTCTACGCGAAAGGAAAACAATTGTGTACTGATTTTTCAAACCAATAGAAAACTTTTTACTTCATCATGGCGTCTCCTTATGTTTTGTGGCAGTACTTTAACTTGATGCTCCCGTATAAACAGGGTGTTCATTTATCTCATACTCCAAGCGCTCCCCATGACCACCAGCTTCTGCTCAGTCCCCAGCAAGCCAGCTTTGCACATTTTAACTATCAACACATCCAACATCAACTGATGCAGCAAAACGCCCGACCAACAAACAATGAGTCTGTCACGAGTGTAGGAGACAACTCTTACATTAATTACAGCCTTGTGCAACGGCATCCTTTTGATTTTCCTCACAATGTTTCCGATCCTAGAATTAGAGAAAAGCTTCATTCAGAATATTTCTCAAATGCTCAAACATTTAGAGAGCAAATGGAAAAGGAAAAACACATTCCTGCCTCACAATCAAAACAGAGCAAATATTTGAATCGTCCGCGCTCACCAAGGCGATCTCTTTTTACCATCGATGCCATTCTCTCGAAAGATCAAAACTCGTCAAAAAGTCCAACTCCTCCAAGTTCACAAATTTCGCATATTCCTCCATTATCAAATACCTCACAAGTTCATGATCTGGAGGAGTCTACATCGCACAAATCTGAAAGTCCCCCATGTTCACCATGTCGTTCTGAGGCATGTTCGCCTCTTCAAGACAATGCATGTTCTAGGCCACAGCCTCTCATGCACAGCACGCCACAACATTACAATCCTAGTTTGCACTCGGACTTCAGCATTGGAAGATTTTTGCCCCTCCAACACCCAAGTCAGATTTATCCGCTTCCTATCCATCCAAACCTACAGACATGTGCTCACCGCGATGATATCAGTTATACCCGTCTCCAAGAACACCATCAACAGCATATTGAAAGCACCAGGAAGATTCAAACGCACGAGTCTTCCCAAAACCATCATCATCTTCAGCGCCATCATCAGCAGCAATATCCACAATGTATGTCGTCATCATCTCCTGAAGCTGCTTCAGTTTCCTCTGGCTCCAACTCGGATATGTCCATCTCAAATTCCAGTTCTAACTCCAACTCGTATACAGGTCAGTCCAGACTAGCTTGTGTTTCAAGTATTTTTATGCCAATTTAAGATCATGAGAAACACAAATAGAGTCGTAGAAATCGGTAAACACAAGCAATTATCAAGCAAGTGTTAGTCTAAGAAATACATTAATATAGAGTAATGAAACGTCTGATGTTTTTAATTTCATTGCATACTGTAATTACATGAAGAAACTTACCTGCATTATTAAGTTGCAAAAAGGTCGAGAGTAATTGTTGTCAATTAACTTGCTCGATTTTTTATTTTTTAGATTATAAATTGTCTTTTAACAAATCTGGATATGTGAAATTTCCTTTTCAATCGAAGTCATCTTTCTCTGGCTAGTAGTAGTTGTAGTAGTAGTAGTAGTAGTAGTAGTAGTAGTAGTAGTAGTAGCAGCAGCAGCAGCAGCAGCAGCAGCAGTAGTAGTAGTAGTAGTAGTAGTAGTAGTAGTAGTAGTAGTAGTAGTAGTAGTAGTAGTAGTAGTAGTAGTAGTAGTAGTAGTAGTAGTAGTAGTGGTAGCAGTAGTAGTTGTTGTTGTTGTTGTAGTAGTAGTTGCAGAAGTTGTAGTGGCAGTTGTAATAGAAGTAGAGACCGACATGACTTCTTTATACTATCAAACAAGGTTAAAAACCCTTTATGCCTTTTTCATTTTCTCTCCTCTGTTAGACAAGCAGTCTAGAAAATCTGGTACCAAGTCCAAACGAGTCCGAACGATATTTACCCCAGAGCAGCTAGAGAGGCTGGAAGCTGAGTTCGAAAGACAACAGTACATGGTGGGAACAGAGAGGTCAGTTTGCGCTCTTTCTTTCTTTTTTTTTTTTTAATCGGTCGATGATGCTTGTCTTGGGGATGATGGTGAACATGTTGAAGAGGATGATTGTGATAATGATAACTATTGTTTGGCGACTGTGATGGAGATGAGTGTATAAAAGTTATCAATGTATCTAGTGACGATTGTAATAATAGGATGGGATTAATGAAAATATTGTTTGACACATGCAATAAGAGAATGTCAATTTTAGCAATTTGGCCATTTCTTTATTCACATCTTGTTTGATTTTACTGAGAATATTTCATTTCACGGCAATGTTAATTTGAAGGATATTTTCGAAATGTAAAAAGAACATTTTTTTTATAATAATTGTTCTTTTTGAAGGTTGCGCTTTATGCGCGAGGACTGTCTATGTTATGTGACCCCACTCTTTATGGCTACAATGAAAATAGCCTCGGAGAAGACTCTGAGAGACGTTAAACAATTGATGCTGCTACCAGAATAACAAAATCTAAGATTGAAAATTTATCTAAACAAAGCATCAACTTTTTCAAAAAGTTTCACATTTATCGATATTCATCAGATTGATCATTAAGTTATTTTGTCGAAATTTACATTAGATTAAATAAACTTATATCTTTTATGCAGTAAGAATATACAACTCGTTTGGATTTTTTTTTAATACTGGGGCTTTTGGCTTATATTTATATCCGTTCAATCTTACTTCGAAGAGTTTAAAGTCTGTAAAGCAGGAATGCTGAATTTTTTTTTTTTATTATCTTTTATGAGATTTTATCCGCTTCGGAAAATGTAAAATGAATCTTTAAGCTATTTCGATTTCAGTCTGATAAAGCATCGCTAAAATGAAAACTGAACGTTGCCAAAGAAAGGAAAAAAAAAATCCGTCAAGCTGTTAATCTCTCTATTTCCAGCTTACTAAACCATGCGCCTTTTGTTAAAAAGAAGAAGAAGAAGAAGAAGAGGAGGAGGAGGAGGAAATAATAATAATAATAATAATAATAATAATAATAATAATAATAATAATAATAATAATAATAATAATAATAATAATAATAATAATAATAATAATAATAATAATAATAATAATAATGAAAGGAAGAAGAAGAAGAAGAAGAATATAGAGGAGGAGGAGGAGGAGGAGGAAAGAAGAAGAAGAAGAAGAAGAAGAAGAAGAAGAAGAAGAAGAAGAAGAAGAAGAAGAAGAAGAAGAAGAAGAAGAAGAAGAAGAAGAAGAAGAAGAAGAAGAAGAAGAAGAAGAAGAAGAAGAAGAAGGAGGAGGAGGAGGAGGAGGAGGAGGAGGAGAAGAAGAAGAAGAAGAAGAAGAAGAAGAAGAAGAAGAAGAAGAAGAAGAAGAAGAAGAAGAAGAAGAAGAAGAAGAAGAAGAAGAAGAAGAAGAAGAAATATTAGGAGGAGAAGGAAAAGGAGGTTTCTCACCACTGATTTACCTTTAGTAGATGGGTGTACAGATCTTTTTTCTTTTTTTTTTTCTTTTAGTTTCAATGTTTTTGGCCTTGCCCACAAGAAAATGTATTAAGCCAGGAAATTATCACTTTAAGTCAATGAATTTTCTTTTGACCCGGTGAAAACTGAAAACTATTAAGCCTCAAGCTAACTGTCAAGTTACTGACTTGACAATGACTTTAACTGGTCGGAGGCCTCGACTGAGGTGAAAGCAAAGAGGTCTTGTGTAGCTAAACAGTTGTCATATTAGAGTGATCCTTGGGGTGACGTGAACAATAACTTAAATAGAAAATGACACTCGAAGCATGAAGTAGCAGATCATTTCCGTTCAGGTAAAGGTTGGTGTGGTTTCTGGTAGTCATCATTGCTTGTCCATAATTGTTGGCAGATTACTTCAGTGAGTGAAGGCAGGTCGAACAGAGCAATTATCAACTGCTACATTATCGGCCTGAAACCGGCACTTTAGGCCAATATGATTAGTTTAGTGAAACTTGTATGTCTTGGTAGAGCGCGATGTATAGTTGAAGGCGCAATGGAAAAAACAAAACAAAAAAGGGGGTAAAGCGTTAGTCTGAAAGTTATATAACATTACAATGTGGGAATTCTTTTTTTTTATAGTTTCTTTTCTTGTGTCTTGAAGTTAGGCCTATACGATCATTACGATGACTATTATCGGTACTAAATGAAATAAAAAATCGCGCCTTCAATGCAGATTAATACATTATTTTATGCTAAAAATAAATGAACATTAATTCTCAGTATTGCTCGAATAAAAATTGCGTTATTGAGAATCTTAATACTCATTGCTGTCATCTATTTTCATGGACACCTAAATTATCGTGAATTACTTTTCTAGATTTATTCATTGGTTGGTAATGGCCTTTCGAAGAACTTTTATAAAGGCATTGGGCAACTTAGTGGGATATATAAATATGTTTTATAATATAATATATTTTTTACAGTGGCATATATATAGATAGGTAGATAGATAGATAGGTAGATAGATAGATAGATAGATAGATAGATATCGACAGATAGATAGATAGATAGATAGATAGATAAATAGATAGATAGATAGATAGATAGATAGATAGATAGATAGATAGATAGATAGATAGATAGATAGATAGATAGATAGATAGATAGACAGATACAGATAAATAAAATATTTGTAATTAAATTTTTCTGTGCTCTATTTATTTTTCGCCCTCTTATAGAAATTAGTTTCTGGATTATATTTATAAAATGTATTGTAAAGCCTGACCATCATAATTTACAAATTATAAAGTGGCTTTCTGTTTAGGAAGTAGTTAATTCGGTTACGAAACACAATCACGGCGTTCATAATCTTGTTAATGAAGTTCACAGTAAGGAGGTGTTTTCAAATATTATGCACAGAAAGTAAATATTTTAGTTTTCTTTTTATGTGGGAATATTAAACAATATCAAAGTAAGAAAGAAGATTTTTAATTAACTCTAAAAAATGCTCATTTAACTGGAATTCAAGCCCTTATCATGGTTGTTGTAAGTTTGTATGTTCACGTCAAGTTTGAATTCTTTGACTTCCATAAAAAGCTTGCAAGTGTCATTCAGTCGCTAATCATTATTACATTTTTACAAAGAATCGCACAAACTAACGTACAAAATGAGTGAATGTAAAAATTTTAAATTACCCTGGTACACTAATTTTTTTTAATTTTTTTTCCGAAAAGAAATTCTCACTATAATTTCGTAACAATAGCTTGTTCCACATGTAGATCTCGTTTCAGCTGTCTTAATTTAAATACCAAAAGCATTTTTTTTTTTTTTGACATTTTGCAATACATGAGTGGAATTTTTTTTTTTAAATTGTCGCTGTACTTTAATCTAATTTTGAAGCGTTTTGACTGATTTTATTAACTCTATAAAACAATTTGAGAAAATAAGGTAAAGTAAAACTACTTGAATCATCAATAATCTCTTTTAAATAAAAGCAAAAAAATCACCCCATCATCTCTCGATCATGCTATAACGCTTGTAGAACAAAATTAATACACTGACTATAATACGCAGCGCTTTTAACTTGTCGTTGTGCATGAATTGTTTGGATGTAAAATAAGTAGTTCAGGAGATAAACGAAAAATAATTTAAGTTATCAAATCAATTCCAGTTGTTTAACGCTGGCCCAATTCTTATCTAACAAAATATAAAATAATGCTTTGACTCTAAGAAACTAAACTGCAATATTCTTATGTTTATTTTGCATGAATGAAAAAATATTACTCAGTGCTATTAAAAAATATATGCAAAAAAAAATACCAACTAAAAACAAAACAAGTAGAATATTCAAACTGTAATATTCATCAATGATATAAAGCTTTCGCTTTGTTTTGTTTTCATTTTGTTTTTGTTTTGTTTTTTGTTTTTTTAAGTCTTTCTTTTTTAATATTGTAATTCCGGTACTTTTTAGTGTCTTTCCAAGATGTGTTGTAGCTGTGGAAACTTGCCAGAAAGAGAATTTATTTACGAACGATTTCTTTGATCTAGTGCAGTGTTTTCCACTGCTCTGCCTTTTTTTTGTGAGGATTGTGCGGCTTCTTTTTTTTTTTTTTTTTTTTTTTTTTTTGATTTTAATAAATTCTTATATGTGGTTTTGTCTTTATTTGCTGTCGCTCTCTTCTCAGAGGTTAAAATAAATGCCTCTTTACAAAGGTTATCCCAATTACTTCAGATTATTTCGGTACAATAATTCGTTAATGAATTTTTTTTTAAAAGCACTACATATGTCGCTTCGTTTGACTTTTCTGTTTATCTCTCGGATTTTCACAAACAAGTGTTTATTTTTTTTAATGCAAAGAAAGTAATATTTCAATATTGAACAGCTGAGAGAGGCTTTGTTTTGTTTTTATTTTGTTTTGTTTTGTTTTCTTTTGTTTGTTTGTTTGTTTGTTTTTTTGTTTTGTTTTGTTTTTGTTTTTTTAAAGCTACAATGCTTCAATTATTTCGCGGGATATGAAAATACAGGGGTTAATTGTTTTGGGTTGCTTTTTTGTTTTGTTTTTAATCAGGATTTTAGAATACTTATTTTCGTTTATTCTTACTTTGGCGTGAGTGCTTGATACTTAAGGCATTCTTTACATCTAGAACTTAAAGAAGAGAGAATGATAAAAATTGTGTTCATACGATTGAAGAGGTGAACAGACTAAAGAATGTTAATTTGGAAAATGAAGTTCAAACGAACAGTTAATGCATTTTTAATGTGTTTATTTCTCTTTAATATATTGGGCAGCCCTTTGTCTTCCAATAAAAAAACGAAACAAAAAAAATAGGCTTCCTTAACATAGGGTTAGTTAGGTGCTACAGTAGTACTTCCATAATTGCCTTATCGATTTCGTAAAAAAAAAAAGTGTAAGTCTGTATCATATAATTCTTTGTTCTGACATCTATATTGTAGTGTTATGAAACAGAGTAAAGATAGCAGGTTATTGTGACATATATGCTGTGGTTATTAGTGAAAGCAGGAACTTTGGAACGTACTAGTCGTACACCTTAGCTTTAGAAGGAATAGTCAAACATGAAATACCCGTGTGCCATCAGATGACCCGTTTGTTTCTCCGAAGATATAGTGTGAAGAAAGGATTTAAATTGTATGCAAGTCTTTTGTCCTTTCCATACGACTTTGTCTATCAGAAGCTTTCTTGATGAAAGATTCAATCTGAGATAACTTCATTAGGGACGGACATTCAAATCATCAAAGCAATCATTAAATCAACACCAGAGCGCGAAGCTTCTTTTTATTTTTTATTTTTTTTTTTTTTTTTTTGATTCCTTGAAACGGTTTCTAGCATCAAATCAATCTCTTGACAACGTGCGTTAGCACTCATTATTCTTCTGGTCCTCGATCCGCATTGGATTGATGGGCTGTTTGGTTGCTTTTGCGCTAAACATTCTTCAGCAGCGAAACTTGTGCAATTAAGGCATTACCGGTACCTCAGTCAACGTAATATTATACAACTTATAGAGGATCTCCAAGTCCCTAAGGCGGTCCTTAGGCCTGTGTTCTAAAATAATGTAATATTAATTAACATAAATTTGATTTTTTTTTAAATTAACTTGCCTTTGAATATGCTGCGATCAAATGGGAAAACGGCTCATAATGTGCTTGTAGACAGAAATCAATCATCTCATGATTGTTTTTGTTTTTGTTTTTTTGTGGGTTTTTTTTTGTTGTTTTTTTTTTTTTTTGTTTTTTTTGTTGTTTTTTTTTTGTTTATTTTTTGTTTGTTTTCTTGGTTGGTTGGTTGGTTATTTGTTCATTGACAAATTTAACTTTTATTGACAAAACGCTTTACAATATGACAGCTATTTTGCCTTTTTTCTACCTCTAGGTTCTATCTGGCCAATTCTCTGAACCTTTCGGAGGCCCAGGTGAAAGTGTGGTTCCAGAACCGTCGCATCAAATGGCGCAAGCAGCACTTGGAGCAGCAGCAAGCCCGCCTGGCCAGGGGAGATTTGTACAGAGACCTGGGACCCTTAGAGGACGAGGAAGAGCTGGGGGATTCTCATGGCGAGTCAGACATGGAGGAAGAGCGCTCTGCCGAGCCCCATGTGTCAGCAGTCGAGGCTGGGTTCACACACTAGAATGTCGCCCATCTCCACGAAGACTCATGGTCTTATGGGATAGAACACCCTGATTTGAGTGTTTTCACATTCACAAGCTTCTAACCATTGATCTGAAATACACGCCCTGGGCGTCTGCGACTGTTGGAATATGACGTATATTCAACGATTGAAAAAAAAAAAGTAAAAAACGTGAAACTTTCCTAATGTAATAAGAAGGAATTGGCTTCCCTTTAATTTTTACAAAAGGAAATCTCATTAAAAAATTAGAGGAATCGTTTAACTATGATAATTATAAATAATTGATCATTCGCACTAAGAAAAGAGAATAAAGCAAAAGCTTTTTGATATTAAACTCAAAGAATATTTAGGCTGGATGTGTTATCGGCATTCTTTCTCTGTCAATGTTGTAGAGAAAAGTCCTTTGAGAGATATAAGATATATATATATATATATATATATATATATATATAGAGAGAGAGAGAGAGAGAGACAGAGACAGAGACAGAGAGAGAGACAGAGACAGAGACAGACAGACAGACAGACAGACAGACAGATAGACAGACAGACAGATAGAAGAGAAAAGGTGTGTGGGATGGGCTTCAAAAATGTTTGTTTGACTGTGCTTGTTATTTTTTTTTTATCTCTTTTTTATTAATTTTTTTTTGGAGTAGATGAAAACTGCAGGTCACATAATCACAGAACACAAAAAAAGTTTTAACAGATTATATGAAACTAAATTATATTTGCCATGGGGTTCTCTGATTAACTTCTAACATTGAGGCCTGTATTGCAAATGTGTCCAAATTTTTAGCTACATTAATTTGCTGATCCAATTTTGGGAGACTTTTCTCCCCTTTTATTTTTCATCGGCAACCGTCAATCGGTCAAGCCATGCTTATACAAAAAAATTACAATAACAATTTACGTCAATTGAGACAAAATGTCACTCTGTGTCAGTACAATGAAAGCAGATGTGTTGTCAAAGACTAATTTATTCTCTCGTTCTGCGTGTGTTGACAGAGATGTTGAATATTAGATTCTCATTTTTCAAATGTTTAAACGAGCTAAAATATGTTTTGAGTCATGGATAGTCCTTAATATTTTTCTTGAAAAAAATAAACGTAAATTCCAATACAATAGTGTAAAAACCTTGATAAAAGAAAATTCTCTCAACAATAAGTGATTCAGTGAGAGAGAGAGAGAGAGAGAGAGAGAGAGAGAGAGAGAGAGAGAGAGAGAGAGAGAGAGAGAGAGAGAGAGAGAGAACGATGAACAAAAATGACTTTACGAAACAAATTTATGTTTTGTGAGTATTTTGTGTTTAGATGCAAAAAGGTCAAAATAATATTGATTTCCTAACTCTGAAAGATAAAAACACTGTGCATATATATATATAATATATATAATATATATATAATATATATAACATTTAAACAGTTCCAATAAATAATATATAATTTTTAAACAGTTCCAATATATATAAAAAACTATATATATATATATATATATATATATTTATTTATTTATTTATTTATACGCAACCGTAAAATCAAACCAGAAAAGTTATGACTTAGTGAAACAAAATTTTGTTTTGAATTCGCTAAAATAGCCAAACATAAAAGAATAAAAAGGTAGAGAGTTTAAGGCCTTAGTAATATAGAGTTCCATTACCTTAATTGATTTAATATGCATCTGTAGAAATTTAAAAGAAAGAACCTTCAGTTCCCTTTATGTGCATAATTAGCAAAATATCTGTATGAAATAAATAAGTTAAAAACAGTTGACGACTCCCGATTTTGTTGTGAGGCATTCAGAGCAAATCATATCAAGTAATGTGAAAGACTAAGAGCAATTTAAATACTCAATATGTTTATTTTTTACCTTATTTTTCTAAACTGACGCCTTGTTTAACATCTTTGACAAGACTTGCCAATGAAACCCTCTTGAATTAGGTGGGCTTCCAACCTGCGACATTTGGTTCCTTTATCTTTTCACAAAGTGCGCCATGGAAACGAGCAACAGAGATATAACCTTGTAAAGTCAAATTTAGGCTTCTTCTGTAATAACACAAGTTTTGTACAAAACATAGTCTACAGCTTCTTATTTACCAGCAGTCTAAATTTTTTCACAAAGTTCACTCCATAATTGAGTGAAAAATATTTTATAACTACATAAAACGACCTATATAACTATAAGTTCTTAAACTTGGAAACTGGTGACGATCATGTTGTCAATAGAAGGAACATTCAGATCAGGAGGCACTCGAGGAATCAGGAAACTGGCAAAGGGAAGAGTTTAAATAGTGTTGGAGCTGCTGATTAGAGCAGGAAAGTGGTGCTGCAGTTGCTGCTACTGCTAGGATTAATGTAGGAACAGATTTATGAAGAAGACAACTGAGGCTGGTACAGTGGTAGTATTGCCGACCAGAGCAGCACATGAAACTGGTGGTATAGCACTGGTGAGACATGCACGACTGGGAACATGAAACTTCGACATTTCTGTTGGGTGAAAAACCTGTCAAACTCGGAGTAGCAAAAAGAAATGTTCTTCTTTTGTACTAACATTTCACCACAGCTTATGGCTTTGCAATACTGTTCATTGGGAACATGAATTTCAAGGAGCAACTCATGACCGCGCCAGGCCGAACTGTCAGTGACAGTAAAGGAGCTTCATATTTAAGTCACACAAGACCTGGTCCTTCAGGCCACAGAAGTTGTCACAGTGGAAAAAAAAAAGCCTTAACTCCTCTCGTGCTGATTTTATCTTGTGTTGATTAGCATGGGATGGGGGTAAAGCCGAATTTTGATCTTAGGTTTAATGATATCTCTCTTGAACGAGTAGCTTTTGTGCTTGTCCGATTACATATCTGTGAGATTTAAATGCACCAAGGCCCATGTTGATTATATGTGTGTTAGATTTGCAGGTTTGTAGCTAGCTTTTTATACCGTGAAAGGCATAGGTATTATGAAGTCGTACATTATGTATTTTCCGTTTCAAGCTCGCGGTGTTAAATTTTGTGGTGTTCTTTTTCAGGTTGTTAATGACAGTCCAGGATCTGCAGTAGTATTTGTACACAGTGTAATCTACCCTTTTACGTTTCAGTAGTAATCTTCGTGAAATGCTTAGATATTTAATATCTAGATATAGGTTTACGCTCTAGATTGTTTAGTAACTGTTGGTTTTCCAGTCACAAAGCACACCAATTATTCGATCTTAATTGTTTCCACACAAATCTTGACAAAGCATTATTGGAAATGATTTTGCCGTGAAACCTGTCTCTTAACGCGTAATAAAATGTAAGAAAAGCAGGTGACATGTTGGCTTTTATTCATAGTATCATTAAGATTATGTGCTACTACAGCTGTACTAGTGTCACTGAAATTAGAGATAGAACAAAGGAAAGTATCTTTTGAGGTTGTCTAATTTTAGGGATTCCGAAGAATGCTTAATTCATATAGGTGATATTAAACTTAAAGTCGCTGATTAATGCCATGGTAAGATCTAAATCAACATACCGGTACGTGATGATTAGAAATTGTAAAACTGAATGAAAGCTAATATATGCAGAGTGATAACTCTACTTTGTTCAATTAATTGTGAGAGCTAGCTTCATATTAATCATGACTCTGTATTTCAATATTTCACTCGCTTGTCTGGTAACAACTGAAAAGGCTTGAAGTAAGAAACATACATGCATTCCCAAAAGTCATTGACATGTAAACTGTCATCAATGATACAGACATATAAGCAGAAAATTTGCATTTTAATATACATATATATATATATATATATATATATATATATATATATATATATATATATATATATATATAAGTATTGTTTTAAGTACTTAAGCTCAGAGCACAAGTAAAAAATATAAAATAACATAAGCCAATACTGGCTTATGTTATTTTATATTTTTTGTCCCTTACGTACTGCAACTTTTCGGTTGACCAACTATATTTCCAATTTAATGATGGGGTGGAATTTGCTATAGCGCAAGTTTCCCTCATTTTACAGCCATTTTTTTTTTTATTTTTAAACTCTTTCGGAAATAATGACCTTGACAGTCATGTAGAAAGGACAAAAGTTATAATGAAGTCAGAACAAAAGTTTTTACTGTAATAATGGCTGACTGCAAGGAATTTACTAGTACAAGTTATCAGCTCTGAATTGTTCCTTTTCGCTCAGTCAAAACCTTTGTATATTAAAGTCAGTAAATCTGGTTTACGAGACATTTCTTGGAGTTAGGAATACTCAATACTTTTATCATTTTGAAGTGTTTGTAAAAAGTAAATGTATGATAAAATGACATAAAAATAAAAATTCAAATTTGTGTGATAACAGGCTTTATTAAATATCAAGACAGTAGTATTTGAGTACATACACTGGCAATTTTTCTTACCTTGTAAATTGATGCTGTGATTAAAAACACAAGCCGTTGTTCTAGAATTGGTCTAACACAGGAATAAAATTAACATTGATGTTTTAGTGAAAGCCACAAAAGTTTGGCCATGATGTATACATTTTAAAAATGCTGCTTGCCTTTTCATGTTTATAATTTCGTGATAAACTTTTCCATACTGCAATGAATTCACACTGACATGGTAATTTTCAGAGATGACCTTGCATTCATCTTAACTGATTTGATTCTTCCAGATGATTTTACAATAAATTTGATGCTTCTCAAACTGGATTAGCCTGCAGCTAAATGGAGCAGACTCAACTTGACAAAAGTCAGATAAGAAAAGTGATCTTCTAAAGAAAAAATCCAGATTAAAGGTACTTCGTTAAGTAAGTGGCTGCCATCTGACATCCCTATCTGTGAGAAAGCAGTCTGTAATATGTTGTTATGGATGTCTCTTGCTTATTTTAAAAATCAACGCATGAAAAGATTCAAGAATAATGAAATTAAGTCCTTGCTAATTATAGGCCTACTTTGATATGTATCACATACATACATACATATATGCATTTACATAATTGCATATTTAATTAGGTAATCTACTGTGTATTTCTTAAAATACATAAATACATTCCAATAAATCAAGTAAAACATTTCCTTAACTAGCTTAATGTAGAAGCCAAGAGAGGAGCGTAAGAGAACATTTAATAATAATACATTTCTTTTCAACGCAGGAGGGTCAGTGTAAAAAAAAATTAAAAGTAGTAAACCTGACATTTTGACACACCTCTTAAGAACATCTTGCTTAACCAAACATTGATAAAAAAAAAACTGTATCTACAGACAAAATACATTGCATGTTATTTGTCACTTATCACTGAGTCCATATGCGAGGCAGCAAGGGATTTTCATACAACTTCTTAAAATTGTTATTAGAAGCTGCGATATTGACTTTCAAAGATTTATAGTTACAGATACTTATTTTTGAGAAAATGGCCTTTAAAGTTTTGATTCCTTTTTTTCGTCATTTTTTTTTTTACATTTCCACTCACAAAGCGACTTCTGTATACCAATTTACATACAAAATCAAATGGAATATGATTGTACAGTAATCTATTGAGTGAATGGTCAACATTTTCTTATATTTTTAGTGATTTATAGCCTTCTAAAGATTGTAAATATTCTTAG
The DNA here is from genome assembly GCA_033675545.1 of Elysia crispata. Lineage (NCBI taxonomy): Eukaryota > Metazoa > Mollusca > Gastropoda > Plakobranchidae > Elysia > Elysia crispata. The sequence goes on along the minus strand of JAWDGP010004075.1, from coordinate 570,023 downwards.
AGTAAGCACTGTTTTGGTGTTTGCGTTTGAGTGCAATCAATTTTACTTTCAAGGTCGCTAGTATCAGTATCATCAAAGTCAGAGTCATAAGCACTGGGATCTGTTCCAAAATAGTCATGAAGATAATCTGTGTAGTTCTGGTCTAGTGCATTGTCATCATTGACACATTAGAGCAGCAATTCTGCGTCGCTCATCATGAACAGTGTCTCTATATCTAGATGCATCGGACACCATTGCTCTCGGCTTCACAACTGATCACAAGCGCTTCAACAAAACAAAGGCTGTGCTGTCTATTTTAAAGTAAATACAAATAATGCGCTTATGGCAAATATCAATATATATCATTTACAATGTTTTTGAATGTTTTCTGTGCGAGATGACAAGTTAAAAAGAGTAGAAATGAATCAACAATTGAAACCTTGTTCGTATTTCGCTCCAAATCGAGTACTAATAAAACAGTTGAAATGGAGGATGCACACTAGATTCTATGTTTTACTTTTAGTATTCATGCCCACAGAGGTAGACTTATAAAAAAAATGCAAAACAAACACATGAAACAGTTTTCAAATGTTTTATTCACATAGCATGAAGAAAAAAAAATGTTATAGATTACAGTTATGACCATAACCCCACATCGACCGAGAATCGATTTTTTTTTAATAAAGTTGTTACTCGAAAATATCGGTTCTTGCAATTACCGGTACGACAGAAAGTCATCAGCTGCCTCAAATATTACACAATTTCGTCTAAAGGAGCCTCATGCTTTAGTTGACTCGAACTGTGAGTTGAGTCAAGCAGTTGTGGTGTGGCCTTTTGAAATATCAAACATTTTTCCCATATCTCCTGCACCTCCAGTCTTTCCTGAAACAATATGCCCTTGACAGTGAGTTATATCAAATATCAAGTCCAATTTCATGATTTAAAAGCTTTGGCCAAGAGGAAAACTCACAAACTCCAAGTCATCAGCCAGTGCTCTATCAACTGACCTATCAGTTGCTGATGACAAAATGGTATATGGGAATATCGCAGTTTAATACATCTATAATGTAGTCATCTTGCAGAGATATATTATAAAAGTAAAAGTTTAATATAAAAATGTACCTTGCTTCTGAAAAAAAGCACATGTGCTCACAATATACCTTAGCCAAAAAAGTTGATATTGCTTAATCTAAGGGACAAAGATTTATGTTTTTTCTAACAATCTAATCAATCATGTAAATACAAAAATTTGACCTGGAACCTTTCTCAGGTTCACAGAGGCTTTAATACACTTTGAATATTTTTTATCTGCATTAAGGCATGCTTACACATGAGTATTAAGGCAAAACTGTTCTAAATTGTGCGGATCAATTATACTTTTTTGGATTTTCTCTTCATTTTCCCAGTCTCAGGAGACTTTTTATTATTAGCAGGTCTTAAATCACTCTGCTTTTGACTGAGGTCATCAAGTTTTTTACTTTCAATGCTATTTTCTTCTTTATTTTCAGCTTCCACTTTGTGTGACTCTGATTGTGGCTGGAATAAAACTGTCCTCAAAATTCTATAGAGCAGTTTCAAAGACACAACCAGTAATTTAAGAAATAATAGTAAAAACAAAAATCCTACGAGAATTATTGTAATAGTAAGAACAGAGCTGAGCTCGTAACTTTGAGGGGCCATTTGGGAAAACTTTGAATAATCAGACACAAAGGAACTTATAATACACTATTAAATGTCAATGACTGTTCTAATACATTGCATCTGGAATCTCCTTGTTCATGAAATACACTTTGATGACAGCTCCATTAGGCATTAAAACATCTTCTGAGAACTTGATGAGAAACCATGAACCAACTCCATAAGCCAGTGTTGGAATTCCTGGAAAAGGGATAAATAGATATTAAAGATGATGATAATGATTGTAAATTATTCACTTGACATTATGATGATGAGTATCTACCAGTACAAGTTATCCCTTTACATTGTATAAATATAAAGTTATCAAGAAAATTAATTCAGTGGATGCTTCCAAAAGTCACTCAATATAAACCCACCACCCATCTCTGCAAATTTTTGTAGCCTAGATAACTCATGATTTATGACACATATATAATTTATTTGCTTAAAAGCATATTTACTTGCTTTAAAAGTAAGTGTTTAAAGTTTGCTTTTTATGTCAAAATAGCTTCATATAACATGAAGAGGTAATTACAGTAATATGACATGTGTTGTCAGTTGTGAACCTGTAGAATGGAGAAGGGATGTGCTTACTCTTGAAGTTCAGAATTAAGTGAAAGGTTTACTGAAGATCAAATTGATTTGATTGATAGGGCATGAAATTAGATACATGTCACCTACACATGAGTAGTAACCACCTTTAATTTTAACTCAAGTCTCCTGAACACAAGCCAAGCAATGGATGATTAGATAGTGAGTCTACATAAATAATATCTACAAAACAGCCTTATCAGCCCATGGAAATGTGTCTTTAAAGATTACGGTGCAAGTTTATCTCATGTTGCATTTGTTAGCCTGTTTCTCTTATTTTAGACAGTGCATGTGCTACAAGCATCCCTGAGGACCCATGGCCATATATAAAATAAAGACAAAAAAAAAAATCAACACACTAGATTATAACCACATTATCTTTGCTATTGTGACACAGAGACACGACAATATAGAAAACATTTTTCATTTCATTTTACCTAATTTAAATAATATGTTTTCCTCTATGGCTTCAGAGGAGAGCTCAAATAGATACACTTAGGGTGGGATGAAAGAAATCGCTAATATGATTTACAGTGGAAACCTCAAAAACCAAAGTGTGATTATTCGAATTTCTCATAAACTGAATTTTGTGAGAGGATAGGTTATTTTTCTCTCTTTGGCTTTGTTAGAATCAGATTCATATTTCGAAGCCTTTCAGGTTTGATTCTCTTAATTCCAAGTCGATACCACCCCATAAGGCATTACAAAAATACTAATCACTGCCTGAGAAAGGCTGATCAGTATGCTTACAAAGCAAAGAGGGACCTGATGCACAAAGAAAGTAGTGTCAGTAGAAACATTGATACTGATTGTAACATGGGCTTGGAGAAACGGGAGGGGTGCTCGTGGCAGGCACAGTGCACACTCAGTCAATGAGTGGTAGATCTAGCAAGCCGTTTCACTGGTAGCGCATTGATTGAGCGACAGTGAGGGTGTGCGCAGAAAGAAGGGGAAAGGAAAGGAAAAGATGAGGGAGATGCCCGAGTGCAGGGCCACAGACTCAGCTAATAAGTTTTTGCCATGACTGGCTCAACATGCCACGAGATGCTGTAGAGACAGTCACGTTTACCTATCTTCGTATTTCCACGCATCTAGATCTTATTCTAATTCTCTTCGAAAATGGCATCTTCTCAAGTAACTCTCTTGAAAACAAAGCTCACTACCCTCACCCTCGAAATCAAGCTGAAACTGTTGAGTGAGATAGCCAACATGGGAATGAAAACAACTAAAAAAGAAATCGCTGACAACTACGAGATTCCAGCCAACACCCTCTTCACAATTTTAAAGAACAGAGAGATAATAGAAAAAATGTAATTTGAATCTTCTTAATTTCGAAGTTTTCTGCATTCCCAACCAATTCGAATTATGAGGTTTCCACTGTATTTCCTAATCCTATTTTAACTTACCTATATTGACAACTTTAAGAAATGTGTACAGGTTGTTCTCTGTAGTCAAATCTGAATAAGCCCTGCTTGAACAATGGTATTTTATGAAAGGGAAGCAACCAGTTCTCAAAATTTGGTAGTTTTTGCCATCAACCTGCAATAAAGAAAGATTACTGAACTAGCTTTCTAAATAATTAAAAAAAAAATACAAGATATAAATTACTATTTTTCATTACTGGTGAATTGATAAAATTAACCCTTCCCCCCCCAAAAAAAAAAAAATCTTTTTCCATGACTAATACTTCATACCTACACACACATACTACTAATAAAAAAACATGTATAAGAGGAAGTGGTGTTCGTATATTTTTTTTTATATCTTTTATATCATAGTAAAAAAATAGCACGTGAATTGAAGACTAATACCAGAAAAATGTTATGAAGTAATTTGAGCACAATGCAAAATGACATCTTCAATTCAGTTTCATCTTTAGTTGCAGGTATCCTGGTATAGCTGATAAGCGGTCAATGTGGTTGAAAGAATGCTGCATAAATGTATCTTTGGTTGACAGTCAGAAATGACTAAGTCCATTTTGGGCAAAATGCTAGAAGAGCAAAACAGGCAACCATGCCTAATTTCAAAATACAGTCGAGTCCGGTTATTTCGAAGTATTCGGGCTAAAAAAGGTACTTCAAATTATCCGAAATCCGAATTATCAGGATACATAGAGAAAAAGAGGAGAAAAATGTGGATGACAGATCAGGAATGTTACACATATACAAGGGGGCGACTGCGAATCCCAAACTTCAAAGAAATTTCCTTCTTTGGCAAAACTTTTTTATCCACCTCTTCAAGCAATTTGATTTTATTTTCAATGCTTAGGCTTTTGTTTTTTCGCTTCAAAGGGTTTTGACTTGAAAGAGAAAATGCCATATTGTCTAAATTGAAACTGATTTCACTGAATGTAAAGAGTACAGCTTAAAAAAGTGACCGAGCGCTACAAAGTGCTTTCACGGACTGAAAGCCAGCAGCTTTGAAGACCTAGGCTAGGTTATAAAATTTAATACACATACAAATACACAGCTAACGGAGATGATTACATGTATAATGCAACCCAACTTTGTCCCACGTATCGTAACCAAGAACCACAAGTGAGAAGACCCTCCCAAACAAAGCCAGGTCTAGATCTAGATCTATGGCAGGCCGGCACAGAGCCACTATCAAAATTACATTGTATAGACATAATAGAGCAATGTGCAACCAGGTAACATCGCACACGCTGACCACACACCGAGTTCAATCACCGCATGTGGTACCACCACTCCCCTCCTCTTCCAGTCTACGAAGCATCCACACCTGATCCCTAGGCCAAGCCCATTCTCTTTTATATCAGACTCTTGCCTGTAATGTAGGCGGGCCGAACACACACACATACATACACATTCACAGAATCACTTGCAGCGCGGAGCATAGCAATCGGCACCACTTTGTCTGTTTTGACTTCTAAATATCCAAAAATTCGAACTATCCGGATTCGAATTATTTGGACTCGTCTGTATCTTTAAATACCACAATTATCCTCCTAATGGTTGTGCTACACTTGAAAATCCCAGGATGTTTATGACCAAGATTTTCCATTTTCCATCCTTCTGTTTATTCCAAGATTGGTCACAGAAGAAAGGTTTTTTGTGTTTTGCAAACAACTCTATGCAAGACACTGCTATCAGAAGACCATGACAAATGAAAGTCTCATCTTAACAGTGACAATGCAATTCAAGTCTTCAGTAACTTGACTTTCCCCTTCACAGTTTCCTTTCCCTCAATACCGAAAAAAAAAAAAAAAGGATGCTACAGATTTTCAGCTGCTGCTGTCTGTCAGACAATCAATGGGTGAATCTGTGTGAGTGTGTGTGTATGTGGGTCTCTCTTTCATCACTAAAAAAAATCCATAAGGCCATTACCTCCCAGTTAAAATAAGATAAGCCAAACTGATCATTGCAAACGTCATGGTAGTATACAAAGTAAGATGACCAATGAGGAAGTCCACGTTGCCTGAGATGAAGAGTGAGGACTTCAGAGGCTGCGGGCTTCCATTGCCTGACTTTTTTCCAGGCTTCAGAGGGGTTAATTATTTCTTCTTCACGACCCAGTGCTTCAGTTTTCTTTGGGAAGTTTCTGTAAAATTTTTTTTAAAAAACTTTTCAATAATTTCATGGAATACATGCATGATATATTATCATTAAATTATGTACAAATTAGTTTTCTCATACAGTAATTGAGTAAACAATATATATATATATAGCTAAGGACTTAGAGTAAGTATGCTTATAAGAGAGAGTGTTGGGAGTGTGATGCAGAGATCCCCATTAATCCATATTTTAGACTCAGACTGTCGTCAGGCATTAGTCTTGCAGAATAAGTAGCAGACCTAACTGTGACCATGATGCTACCATTTTTATGTAAAATGTGACATACATGGCCCACTTTGGTCTTTTCTTTTCTCTCCATGTTTTCATTACCAAAAGCCTGTGGTTGGTTAATGGATCATGAATGCTTGTGTTGTTATTTAGATCTTCAAGTCTTTCTCTGAGTAATGCTAAACAAAATGTGAAAGAAGCAAAGTAGGATGCAATGAGAGAAATATATTTCCCATTATCAATCTATGTTCACATTTTCTAGTATGATCCTGCTGTCTCTGTATAGTGTTAAGGCTTGCCATTTGCATGGTCATAGACAGTTACTTAGCATAGCTTGTAAAAGGTGTACCTTGGGCCCTCAAAATCCAGAAAAATTCTTTAAAAAAACAACAGTTTTTTCTTTATATTTTATACTTCTGATTGGGGATGGATATCTAATCATTTAAAAGATACCCGGCCATAACTGAGGGGCCTTGATTTGATTCTAGGTTGGATCATCTGTTGACTGGGTCCAATCCCAACTAACCAGCCTTAAACTTGGCCTGACAAAGAGCCACCATCTCCATATAAATTTCTGTGAGGGGGCAAGTTAAATTAACAAAAAATTTATTGTTGCCTTTGCACTTGATTAGCTTGCTAAATGTTAGGTGAAAACCATTTTCCTACATTCCTCTAAAATATAGGAACACATATAAAACAAGAAAATATTTTAATCTCCTAAAACTTCCTGATTTTTCAGGCACCAATGAGTCCAAACCTTTATTGGTTAAAAATTATGACACACTTATCTTCGAGCCAAAAAGTAAATTTCACATGGGACTTTCTTTGTACACCTATGTAATCTACACTCTAAGCAAAGAAAAAAACTTAGTTATTATATTAGAAATAAAAAAAGTTACAGCCGGTTGAAAATCATAGTTTAGGGTGCACCTCTATGAAAACCCACAAATTCTATCTCTGTTTTCCATCTAGCCAATTTTTGGGGAAACATATTGTGAAGTAAGTTTTTAAGAAAGCTAAGTCTTAATTTGACAATGAAAATACTGTGTCAGTACTATAATTAAATCGGTAAATTTGCAGATATCTGCCCAACTCCCATTTATATTCCTTGTCTTTTAGTGTTTTTTTTTTTTGCTTACATTTAAAATGCATTTTTGGTATTGAAATTCGTAGCGTTTAGGATATTGGTAAAGTGCAATTAAATGGATTTTAACATGACAAAATTTAATGAGACGGCCCTCGTCTAGATCTATGTCCTCATTTTCGGAATAAAAAAGAATTCCTCCCTCCGGTTTTGGAATTGTGCACGCCCACTGGGACTGCGGTGGGTTGAGGATAGCTGCCTGGATCAAGAATAAGTTGAGCAGGCAAAAGCAGAACAAGTATTTATAAGCGGATTGGTATACAGAACTGGGACAAACATCAGGAAAAGGGGCAACAGAAAAATGCTAGCTTAACTTTGCAACGAATAAAACCATATGGATTCATGTTTAGCATACATATCAATTTAAGAAACAAGCAATTTTAAAGCTTAAAGTTTACTTAAGTTGAGCCAATATCTGCACATTTACCATTAAATCTAAATAAGTTGAAATAGTTTTTCCCTATTATTGGACTCTACATAAAACAAAAACTCATCTTGATTTCAGAATATTTTTTTATGCACTCTAAAAATAGTAAAAGCAGAAATTATTTTCTAATGGATATTGTGGGGATTTTTTTCTCCTATTCAAGTCCAGAAATATGGTGTCAAATTAAGCGACCAAGGCAAAAGTGTAGGCCTACCAGTGTTATGACATATAGAATCTAGATCTAGATCTAGAGTACATTATAGTACAAAGAATCTTGGTACAATTGAAAATCTCACGTCAGGCTTCACAATTGAATGTTTCCCGATAAAATCGAAACTTTTAGTTTAATGAGATTTAGGAGCAACACAAAAAGCTTATATCTTGAAGAGTATTTATTTGCTACGAATAAAACCTTTATATATTCGTGTTCAGTATATATCAAATTCAATAAGAAAAATACAATTTTACAGCTTAGGGCGAGTTGAGCCGATATCTGCAATAATACCAAAAATTTAACGAAACTTTTTCCACAAACCGCGAGCTAAAGGCACACGGTTGATTATCAATTTGTCCTTTGAGACTGTATCTCGATTTAGACCGAAATAATGTCAAGCGATTAAAAATTCTTTGAGTTCTCTCGCACATCTATAAATGTATTATTATTTCTCAGGCTCTAAATCTTTTAGTAGTTGCTTTTGTTTTGAAAGTTTTTTCTTTGAAGTAGTCTCCCTTTCATCCAGAAACGAGTAAGAGCGGAGACTCACCTTTCTGTGGTAGACGAATAAAGAAGTTGGTCTGTTGCTTAATTTCAATTGAATACATCGTTAAGAAAAAGAGATAAAAAGACACCAATAGTTTTGACACAGTTTTATCTCAACTTAAACTTGCATCTATAGCATCTACACATCCGTTGCCGTTATCTTTTTTTTTTTTTAATTGCGACACAGTGCAATCTTTATTGTAAAATTCTAGTGATGGCGTATTGATCATATAATATTAACGTTATTTTATTTTTAGATCTTAGATCTTTATAACCGCCTAAAATGCTCTTACAAAAGTTCTTTTTTTTTTAACTATGACTGCAATTTTATATACAAACAAAAAAAAATAAAATAGTCATACAAGTAGACATCGGTAGATCTCGATTTAAACACACGCGCATTTTACTTGATCTGGATGTGGAGCTGTAATATCCCTGGAATCTAAGGTTCTTTATTTCTCTTAATGGGGAACTGACTACTAGTTTTACCGCCTCTGCTACTTCTACTACTACTACTACAACTACTACAACTACTACTACTACTACTACTACTACTACTACTACTACTACTACTACTACTACTACTACTACTACTACTACTACTACTACTACTACTACTACTACTACTACTACTACTACTACTACTACTACTACTACTACTACTACTACTACTACTGCTGCTGCTACTACTACTACTATTGCTGCTGCTGCTGCTGCTGCTACTACTACTACTACTACTACTCCTTTTGTACATTTTGGAGTTCACTCTACCTATTTTTGTTGGGGTTTTTTACGGTGTTTTACTACTACCACTACTACTTCTACTACTACTACTACTACTACTACTACTACTACTACTACTACTACTACTACTACTACTTCTACTACTACTACTACTACTTCTACTTCTTCTACTTCTACTACTACTACTACTACTACTACTACTACTACTACTACTACTACTACTACTACTACTACTACTACTACTACTACTACTACTACTACTACTACTACTATTGCTGCTGCTGCTGCTACTGATACTGCTCGAGCTGGATCTTGGTGAGGTGGGTACTTGAGCACTCTTTCCTCCCTTCACGCTTTCTTTTGTTAATAAATAATACAAAAAGGCATGCCTTTGGATAACATCAAAACCACTGCTCAAATTCATCATATGCAGAGACTTGAACCATTTATTTTTATTTATTTATTTTTTTTTTTTTTTTGTTTGTTGTTGTTTTTTGTGTTGTTTCGTTGGTTTTATTGTTTTGTTTTGTTTTTTGGGGGGTAAGTCCCAATCTTTTCACTCTCCTTCTTTCTGTCTCACTGCATTTTTCTCTCTTCTCCCGATGCCCACCATCTTTCTCACCCCACCCACCCCACCCCACCCCCTCTCTCTCTCTCTCTCTCTCTCTCTCTCTCTCTCTCTCTCTCTCTCTCTCTCTCTCTCTCTCTCTCTCTCTCTCTCTCTCTCTCCTATTCCCCCTGCACCTCTCACCCCCACCCCTCCCCCCAATTGCGGAGGTGACGGTTCCTGCCTTACAGTAAAAGTACTAAAACTTATGTAAATGAGGCTTCCTGACTCATGTCCAATAATTTTATGTTTCGGTCACTAACTTTTCTTATTACATCCATTGGTCTTTGAAAGTGTTTCTTGTGAATATAAATGAAATTATAACGGAACTAACAATATATTTGTGTCGGGCTTAGAAATTTCTAGGCTTCAATCACGGAATGTAATTCCAAATTAAATAGCGTGCTTTAGAAATCCATCCAGTAATGTTGAAGCAGTTAACACTTAGTCATGATAAGTATGTTGGAGACTCAAAGCATGACACGGCTAAAAATCAAAGAATGGATCTAATTTGCAAGCCTTTGTTATAAAGAAAATCAACAAATGATAAGAGTGTAGGAAATGAAGAAAAAAGGGAGATTGGAAGAAATACTTTATAAATTGAAAATGTTGCTTCTAGCTGCAAACATTAGATCCAACTTCATTTTGCCTGACAAGTCCAAGTTTTCATGCTGGTGATATCACTTCTTTTTTCTAAAAAGTTATGTGCCCCTGAATTAGCTCTCTAATGTTAAGAGTAGCTTTGGGTGCATTCTACTGATACACAACAAGCCTACACAAGGCAAGTCTCCATGCCTGACAACCGGCTTTATTTACGATAAACTTATTTCTTTAGAATTTTGCTTAATAGATCTATGTAGATTTAGATCAAGATATCTCAGAGGACATGTTCAAACATTAGTTCATAAGCTATAGAGCCTAGACTCCCTTAAAATTACAATTTAAACGTAATCATTGCACGTTATTGAACTTAGATCTATAAGTATAACAGGCTGCCTGAATCAAGATCTATTCTAAGCTTAGAAAAGTGTTCGACTGATCAACACATGTTCTAGAATTATACAATTTTCTAGTGATCCAGATAAAAGGTAGTGCAAGAAAGATTTAAAGTGTCAATTCATGTGTTTCAGATACTTGAGGTTCCGATCTTATCAAGATTCAAGAGATGGCTGACCCAAGAATCAAACAGATAAAGATTAAAACTGGAGTTGTGAAGCGGTGAGTCATAACTAGATCAAGATTAGATAAATTTCCTACATTCAGATTCTAGGGTATAGATTTAAGAGAAATGAATGGACTTAGTTTCTTGTGAAATGAAGGCAGTTGGGTCAAGGAATGAGCCACTCTTCAACTCAAGATTTAAAATTTGTTTGGAGCAGACTTAACCAATGGACTAGAAAAGACTCTAGAGGCTACTTTTTCATTTGCTTAGGAAATTGATTACTGTTAATAATGATGATTATCACAGGCAATTTTGCGCACCTTGATTTAAAAAGAAAAGACTGCTTTTTAGGGTATTATTGCAGTTATCGGCCCAACTCACTTTAAGCTTTAAAATTGTATTTTTCTTAATGAATTTGATATGCTGAACACGAATATGAAGGTTTTATTTGTCGTAAATAAATACTTTTCAAGATATAAGCATTTTTGTGTTGCACTATTTCCATATGTTTGTCCCAGTACTGGATACCAATCCTCATTTTTTTGCATATTAATTAGTTCTGCTTGAGTAAAGTTAAGATCCACAGGCATGATTTTAATTCACTCACTAGGATCACTCTATTCCATTTTTCGTTTGGATTATTGTTTTCTGTGTTTCATATCTTTTAAACATGGGAAGATAATAATGTGATTTTAAATGTTTACATGGCTTCGTATTCTGTGAATCAGATTATTATTCTGTAATTGTTAAATTTTACGAGAAGGACGAAGCTTCTTGGGTGAGAGCAGAGTTTTGCCTAATTCAGTTGAATGTCCTATCCTGCTCCATTTATTCTTGACCGGGGCAGCTATCGTCTACCGATCGCATGGGCAGAATTCTGGAACTGGGGGCACTACTTTCCAATTCCGAAAGTGAAAACACAAATCTAGTAAGCTTTGACTTGTAGTTTAATGGGATTTTAGAGCAACACAGAAATGCTTATATCTTAAAAAGTATTTAGTTGAGACGAATAAAACCTTCATATTCGTGTTCAGTGTATTGAATTCTTCGAGAAATATTCAATTGTGAAGCCTATAGTGAGTTGGGCCAATATCTGCAAATTTACCCTTTTAGTACATAGCCACAAGTAGAAGTCGAAAGCCATACTTGGAACAGACTAAATCTCTAGTAGTATACATTCAAGATATCTTAAAAAAATTAAGGGTTACTAAAAAACTCATTTGTACTGATACTTGTGATAGGCTATAATTTAGCTGTTCTAATAATCTATCTGACAACTGTGCCCTGTCTTTCATATCACTCTACGTGTACATCTAATTTATTCAGACATGAAAGTTTAAAAAAAAAAATCACAAATCAGCGCTGGAAAAATATTTATAAAATCTAGATCTAGACTTAATCCACATATATATCAACAACAACTACTGTAATAACCCAGAAATCTACTTCTTGCTATTATACATAGCCAAAAACTAAATCAAAGTTCCTAGTCTTTATATCCTGAGGATCGTAATTTAATATAATCTATAAATTTAATATTTATATAAAGAAAATCAGAATAGATCCACCTCAGATTGAAAATCTAGATTTACAATGCCAAGTAAATTTAGTGTACATAACTTTCTTTGGAGTGAACACTGCCCAGCATTTGCATTAAAATAAAAGCTCCTAAGAATGGAAAACAAATTTATGTCCTTTGTTTTCTTTAAAGTTGTAATAAATAATGATTTTGACAAGCAAGCAAAAAGGCTGCAATAGTTGAAATCAACGCTTCATAAAACAGTCAAATATCATGACCAATGTATAGATCTATAACTATGTTGCTTCTTCAAAATGAACACCTTGTTGTGAGCATAACCATTTGATCTCATCAAAATTCAAATCAATAGCCAGGATGCAATGGAATGCATAACAAGGTCTGTGTACAAACAAACAATCCTTAAAATAAGAGCTTTTTACTTAGTCATCAAAGAGCTTTTGTGATTGATCATAGACGGGTATCAGAACTATTACGGTATGTTATGTTCTTTAAGTGAGAAATTTTTAATAGAACTCATAAAATACAGGAAATCTTAGGAATTATTTATATTCCATAATATTATCAACTCATGGTGAATGAATACTCATTTCTATTTGTTAAAAAATGTAGTTTATTTTATCTAGTTTCTGGAACATTTGTATCATGTGCATGATGGCTTAAAACTTAAAGGCTGATAACACAGCTAGCTGGTAATGTAGGCAAAACATTGACATTTAGTCCCCAGAATGAAATCTTCTGCCTCTGTGTGCAGACATTTATAAAGTAAAGCATTTAAGCCATACCTGAGGCTGTGCAAACAGTTAAGCTAGATATGAAGGTTGCTGATTGTCCCTGTCTCAGCTAGCTTAATCATTGTGTGAAAACTATTCATGGTTCGGGCTGAGGTTGACTTTGACACTCTTATGTTTGCCAGCAGACTGCTTTTGCAATGTTTGTACATCCCTTTCAAGTGATACTTATATATATAGGGCCACAATATGGTCTGGCTGTTATCATATGCACTAAAGCAACCAGGTGCTTGTACATAGTCCATTTAGAGTAATTAGACAGATTATCATAAAAGTCATTTTGTTAGATGCAAATTCCCTGAAAACATTGTCCTAATATTACAATGCATCTTTTCAGTTATGAACCAAACTTAATTTTTCTTGCAACATGGCAGCTAATTTGAGTAGAATGGAGCTAATTAACACTAGATCTGCGGGACTTTGCAGCTGTTTGTTTTGATTATCAGTTGTTTTAGACTGATAATTTAAAGGGGAAAAGGGGATTTTTTGTGTTACACAATTTTGAAGTCAAAATGTTTGAAATTCATTGGTACCATAGTTTCGTCAGCATATCATTCATACCCAGTTAAATAGCCATTGCTTAAAATCATTTTGTCAGAAAGATTTTTACTCATTGAAGTGATTCTGGACAGGAGTAAGAGATCATTCTACTCTCCATGCATGATATCCCAAATTTGGGTCTTTGCTTTCAAAATATTAATTTGTGAAGGTGTGGATACTTGTAGTTTAGGTTCTTAGAGAGCATGTCAACAGAGACAAGTATGCTGCATATTCACTTCACAAAGCATTATAACTTTTTTTTCCTAAACAAATGCTTGAGGTTTCGTTTCACTTGTCTCTTCTATGCCGTTTTGCCAATAATTATTTTTAAGGCTTTGCAATCGACAAATACCTTAAAGAAACTTAGGTTTAAACGACCAAATTATTTTTATAGTACAATGTGTTTAATTTGATGAATCTCAAATCATTTAGGCAAACTTTTTAGTTTTTAACTTTTTAAGAGTTTCTTGTGAAAGCCAGCTGAATAACAAAACTCAATATAATTTCAAATCTGCATCAATTACAATGGGATGGAAGCTTTAGGAGCTTCTAAAAAAGTGAACTTTTCTGCTGCTGAGTTTGCATTTAGCTCACTATCGTTTCTCAACTTATTTCCTTTTTTATGGGATGAGTACTTTTCTATAGATATATAAGCAAAAATGAGAGAGTGAGATCATGGGCAGGATGAATTTTTGATGCTGATGTTTAGAGAAGATGGTTTGGCAGAAGTATTCCCACATTAAGGAGAGAAAATGTTTGGAGATCTTCATGTTGATGAAAACAGGAGAAATTATGAGTAGTCTTATTGATATTGGTCGGAGAAGATAGGAAAGTGGCAGCTATTTATGTTTCATTACCTTGGTCTTTTGGAGAGAAATGTTTTTCTGTTTCACGTGGCTCAGTATTCACTAAACATTTACTTCTCTTGAACATTTTTAACTATTTAGTAGAAATGCAACAGCTGTTCAGGAAGGGACCTTTAGAACTTTTTGTATTAAAAAGTATATGAGTTTGAGATGATGCTCCAAAGTACGTTTACGGCACTGTTAAAAAATAAGTCATAGTTCAGCAATTTCCAGATTTGCTTGAACATACTCCATTAATTTTGCTTGATAGTTATCTTGATGATGCCAATTGCTCATGGAGGAAAAAAAAAACAGAATATCTTAAATTTACGCAGAGAATGTTGCTTGCTTCATAAAGTTCAAATCATTTTAGCTCAAAGTACACTAATTGTCATTACTGTCAAAAACACTTCTATTTTGCCTTTATGTAAGCAATTAATCTTAGACTTGGCTCATATAAAAACTTTTGAAATCCTGTTAACCGTTGCATTTATTCTGCAATGAAAAATTGTATATTGGAAAAAGCTTTTACAGAAATCAAATTTATGCAGTATGGTCGATCCTTTTATTGTTCTTAAACTTATGTTTCTGAGGAAATGAGTGTGAAGTTGTTTTTTTTTTCTAAAATGTAGTATAGAGAAATATGTTACGATACAGACATGACAAATTATGACAATGTGGTTTATTGTTGACCTGTGCATTTACGATTGGATATTTTGCATTTTCAGACTGACCAAGGAAAAGGAAAGTTATGAAAAGGAAGCACAGCAATTGGAAGCAAAAGTTGAAAAAATGAAGGCAGATGGTAAAGATGAATATGACATAAAAAAACAGGTAATGAAAAAAAGATTCTATACACTCTTATATACTCTTAAGTTTCATTTCCTTCCAATTTATTTGTATAAAAATGAATAGGTGTTGGTATGTCTAATAGAGTTTCACTCAGATTTAATCCATGAAATATCCCATAGAACTATGGTTGAGGTTCTTCTCAAGATTAATTCAAGATCATGTGCTTTATTTTCAACATACTTGTTCAAATATATATAAATGTGCCTTCAAGTGTAGCATTTTTGTGAGTAATTTTTGCATTCAATAGTTCCTAAAGTCAACGGCTTGGTCATGTACTTTTTTTGCTACGGTAATGTAGGGCCTGGGTTCCTAGAATTCTTTGGGTTATTTTGATATCTTCACGAAGGCTATGTTCAATGTTTAATACATGTAGCAATAACCATATTAAATATTTTTTTTTCCTTCTTTTTTTCTTTTTTTCCCGAACCATTGGTCATGTTAAGCACTTAATAAGATCTAAGTTTTCTTATAAAAAATTCCCTTAAAAGAGCCATTTCTGTTAAATGGCCCATATCTTTGCTCCCTTTTTACTTTTCAATAATTGTTGCCCCTTAACTCCCTCTTCCCTTTAGGACAATCTTCTTTATTTTTTTTATTCCTTTTCAAGTTCCAATCCATGGCACATCATCCACATCCTTCTTCCCCTGCTACTCTCTCTTCACCTTAGCACATTCCTGCTGCTATACTTATTCCATTTCCCTTTTTTTTTTCTCAGACCACCCTCTTCTATTCTCCCTAATCACTCTCATTCTTTTTCAGATCTCTTCCTTTTCCTGCTCCATCTTTCTTCTTTTTTTGCCCTGATCTTCTGTGGCAGGTTGTTGTGATGCTGATAGTGATATTAGTTTTGTGTTGATAGGGTCTTGACTGCAGTAATGGTACAAGTCGTGGAGTATTAAAAGTATTTGTGATTATAATTGTTTATTTAAAAATTATAACCGACTATGTAATGTGCAGTGCATTTGATTCAATTTAAGGGAAAAAATTGGCTTGATTTATTTTGTACTTTAATGTGCCTATAGTTCTAATAGCATGATTTAGTGTACTGACTGATCCCAAGTAAAGCCACATAGAGCAGTAGAAAGGAAAGATAAACAACTGTGGAAAATTTGAGAGCAACACTTTTGTGATCTTTTTTTACACATCTTATTTTTTTTTCCATTTGTTTGTATACGTCCTTATCTAATCAGTGAGTAAATGCCTCCTACAAAAAAAATGAACTGCCAGGATTTTTATCCTTTGCATACCCCTTGTTTGTTCAGACATCATGTGAACTAATAGAAAGTTTCTAAAGCTGTTGTATTCTATTCATCAAAAATTCATGTTTTCCCATCCTAGCTTGTAAGATCATCTACTAATTTTTTTTTTATTGCAATTTAAGGATTTTGTTAGTCCCATTTATCTCCATGTTAGCCAACCAAAAAGTGATGTTCTGACTTTTAAGTTATGTTTATGACCTTTCATTTCTGCAGCAAATAGTACTACAGTTTGAAATTCTTGTTTGTACCATGCCATTGATCAATAAAATCACTTACATGTACTTAGTTGTTTGGCCTACAAAATCTTTGACATTCATTTTGATATGGTTTTATTCACAAAAGAATTGTTACTGTCAAAGATACTTTTGCTGTTTTAAATAATGCAAATAGATTTTATCGTAAATTTTTAACTATACAGAAACTTGTAAATATAGGCATATAATTGAAAGATAGCATGATTGACCATATAATAAGTGCCATTTGTTCTATCTCCTCTCTCATGGGGACAGAAGATAATTAATTAAAATGATCAATTTTGAGCTCTTGTTTCTTCTAAATTTATCCGACCTTGAAAAATATCAGCAATTTATACAATGGAAATTTGTTTTTTTTTTTACTTGAAAAATTAAAAGTCGTCATTTAAGAAAAATGTTGAAGAAAGGTTTGTGTCTATACATCATTCACACCAAGCCCAAAACTCTGTATTTCCCCAAAAATGGGGGTGGAACAAAGAAAAACTGGTGCTTTAATTTAAAGATTGTAAAGCTCTGATTTTATAAATTAACAGCATTATAACTGGATGATATAATTCATTTATAGGTCTTTATCAAAACCAATGTTTTTTGTTTATTAGGGGGAAGTTTTACAAGAATCAAGATCTATGGTACCAGATACTATTCGGAGACTCAAAAAAGCCTATGCTGAGCTTGATGAAATATTGGTAAGATGTTAGATACTAATTACGTCATTTCATGTATTAGATTTTTGTTATTTTTGTTTTACTCTGTTAACTGCAGGTTTATCCCTTTTTTTTCTGTGGTGACTTTTCATAGAGGCTGCTTTGAAATAATTTTCTATAAATTTAAATAGTAATGAGTAATTTTTTTTTTTTTTTTGAGAATTTTATGTATTTTGTCCTAATGATGGTTTTTCTTTTCTCTTAATTAAAGTGTTGAAAGTCTCACCATATGATATATTTTTTTATGGGTTTCTTTCATACTGTGGTAGAAAGGCAAAACAGTGCAGCACCTCAACTTTTTTTAACATTCAAAAATTTTTTTTGCACTTGTTTAACAAAGCAAGCTTTATTAACTGTCAAGGTAATGATCAATTTTAGAGTTGACATATCAAAATCTTTTCAGTGAAGTTGAGCAGGTGCATATAAATATGTTATTACATTTTCTAATGGCTGCATTGTGCTTCTGCCCAGCCATGCACTTTTATCATTGATTGCGCATGCACTTGAATACATAATCATGGAGCATTCTGTGGTACATATGGAATTAAAAGAATTACTGATGTGCTGATGTTCTTTCAATGAAAACATAATCTGCCTTAGTGATTAATAATGTATATGCTGAGTTGATGCAATAAAGTTGCAGCTCACCTCTGGTAATGGAAGAAAGATGAATTTAAAGAAATATCTACCAGTAATTTGATCAGCAAGCAATAAATACAGTAGAAGAGGTGAGACTCGTCCTACAATTAGAATTGATGAATAATTATTTATTCGACATTGGCAGGCAATAATATCCCTTAGTAAACAGTTATTAAGGTTGACAAAGACTGATAGAATTTTAGTACACAGAGGGCCTCAATGGCATACATAGGTAATACGAAAAGGCATGTTTATGGATTAATCAGCAAGAATCCCAAATGAACGCACATAAACAGAAGGCCTACTAAGTAAAATGTAATATTTTCCAAGTGGACTATGCACATAGATGTGCACATGAACATTTAGCTCCTAGATCTAGATCTTTTCAATTGCTTTCAGAAATTTTAGAATGTCTGTATATTTTTTAAATTATTTGATGCAGTATGTGTACTTGATTTGAAATTATGACAAATAAAGTCAATAAGAGGATTATTCATTTTCATTGTCACTGAATTCTTGAAAATGCCTAAAAGGGCATTTAAATTCACTGTGCCACAAAGTTGTTATTGTATAATACTGCATAAAATTTGATGGATGATAATTCGAAAATTTCAGCTTGGAATAAGAGAGAAATGTTTCAATACTAAAAAATATAACCACTGCTTCATATAAACAACATTGCAAGGGAGATGGCTAAGAAAAGCTGTACATTCACCTAACAGAGGTTGAGATTGATCGATCATGGGTCTGGTGCCAATTTATTGAGTGTATCTTAAATGGGTATGAGTAATTTTGTCATTTTTTTAGTTTTTAAGTTTCATTACATGACAGAGTAAAAAAAAATTGGCTTATTATTCAAATTTAAACAGTGTATATTATAAAGGTTCAGTGGAAATGGAAGAGAAAAGAGTAAAAAACAAATGAAGCCAAAGACAATAACTAAATTATATGCAAAGGGCAGAGGGAAGAAGGAAAGAGACTGTAAGGTGATAGAAAGAAAGGAAGCAATCATTATAAGTGTTTTTGATAGAGAGAATGAGAGTAATGATCACCAACAGAGAGAGACATGAGAGGGTAGGACAAGAAGAGAGATGGAAGAAAGTCGAATTTTTTTTTGCTTCTCTTTTTCTCGTGTGTAATATTGTCTTTTGAGACAAACCTATGAAAGAAAGTAGTTGAAATTTTATGTATCACAGATATAAAATATGATACATCTTTGAGAGGAAATATTTTAAATGTGAAACCAAAAAGCTTTTGCCTTTAATGAGTCCTTTATTTTTATAAGCTGCACTCAGTTGCAAATATGAGAATTGAACTTAGAAACAAAGAAAACAAAACTATAGGTCTATTCAATATTTTTAAAAGTGAAGAATATGAATTTTCACAAATTTCATGACATAGTGTCACAAATCTAGTGTTTAGTCAAGACTAATGTTCAATGCCTGCAACAAAAAAGTATTTCTTGTTTTTCAAAAGTGACCTTTGTTCTTTTTTATTAATTGCAATCACAGGGTACTTGTCTCATCTGTTCATTTTGTTAGCATTGCTGGCAGGGCATATCAAATAGTCATTAACATGACATTTATATCCACCGGTCTGGTGATATCTGCCAGCTATTTGGCCTCAACTAAAAGTTGGTTGAGAGGGCCAAAATTTAGTTTTAGTTGTTCAAGGATACATTTATGTGTGCATTATTTTTGGATGTTATTTTTTAACTTATAACATAATCCTTTTTTTTTTATATTTCAACCCAGGAAAAGGAGTCAGATTTGTCCGAGGCTGAAGAATACACTCAGGCAAAGGAGATTTTAAAGCTTGCAGAGCCCATCATTGCTTGAATTTCATTTTGTATATTTTTTATAATGAATAATTTCTTTTCTTTAAAAAATCATAACAAATCCCATTTTGATGAGTTTTCCTTCTTGATGCTCACTGATCTAGAAGCAATGGATAGCCTTAAGCTGGCTTTAAACAGATCTTTAGTGTTCTTGTGGCCATGCTCACATTGACATTTTGGCATCTATTGCAGTGAACTTGAATTTTCTTAATTGATATGGCCTGTTTTAGGTCTGAAAATTAAGCCCTGCTTTCTCTTTTCAAGGATTGAGAGGAAAATTTTTTACTGTCTCTGCATATCTTGAGAGAGTTGTATGTGTACTATTGTTGATAGAATGAGAGAAGTGTCTCATAGGTTTGAGTATCTCTACCGTTGAAAACGCCTGATTATTTGTCTTTAATGAAACTTTGAACATGTTATTTTATTTCATCATTTGCTTCTTTGTTAGTTAAAATGTTTATGATTTTGAACCCTCATATATAACAATGATTGTTAATTAGCATTCAATTTTGTAAATGCAATGACTGTGCAAGGTTAGATATGCAAAGCAACCTCTTGACACATTGGAAGGCATAGGTTTCAAAGGTAGTACCACCTCCAACGTCGGCTCTGTAGATTTAATAAATCCTTCTACGCCTTGATTTATGGCAGTGAGTCAATGCTTTTGCGGTTAGATATATTAATTATAAACATTTACCATCAGATATTGCATGCATTGTTTGTGCTTTTAAAAGTAATAAAAAATTTTTTTTTTCAGAATGTACCAAAAAAGAAACTTGTTTCACTATTCAGCATAATTATGATTTACAATAGTTCAACCAGGGGTATGGTTTTTTTTTTTAATTTATTAAAATGCTCTTTGCTTCATTCTTAAATTCACTAGCCCTTCAATGAGAAAAGCATGAGGATACTGTTTTAGAGAGGAAGGCCTTTTAATATTTTGCATAGTTCAGATCCAAATGCAGGGTCATATGTCTTTGGCCAATGTAACATGAAGTTTATTAAAAAAAAAAATGAGAAAATGCACTATGTCTTGAAGGTATCCTCAGTCTTTTTCTTCTCTTTACGTACCTTTTCTCGGAAATCTAGTTTTTGATCCTCAAAGATTTCAGAGATAGCTTTGAAACTAGATGGCACCACTTTTATATTAAGAACTAGATATATGAACTCTTTCGTTTACATTATTGTAACAAAATTTAATTTATTAAAAAATGTAGGCATCAATTGTAGAACAATTGTATCCTCCCATCACCAAAAAAGAAAAAGAAATGATATTAAATGAATGTCAATTCATGAACAATTTGTGGATCTATTCATATGCAAGTATATTGTTGAATTTACCCTGCAACAGAAAATGAAACATGCTGTCTAACTCCTTTACTGCCATGAAGACTGACTGGATATAATATAAAATTCAAGCTTACTATGGTTCATTGAGAATCTTTACAAAGAGTGATGGGTAGCGATGAAACAGAGTTGTTTCTGGCAAGGCTGTAGGATAAAGGTCTGTATCATCAACAGATAATTTCCACATGTATACTAGACATAATGCAGAAGTGAGAGCTCACCAACAATGGCACACTGATACAGAAGAACCAAACAATAAATTAATTTTTTTTTTAGTTTTCTCAACCTTGGAAGCAAATAATAGAAATGAAAGGCACAGTCAATACTCTTTGCTTCTAATATGATCAGAAGAACAAAAATGAAAATGCAATGAAGATGAAAATTTCTCTCCCTAAAATGACCAAATAAATGCACATAAAATGGAGAACAATTTTAATAACGATTCTATCAATGGTAAGATAAGAGATACTGTGTATAATTATAAGAACATCTGGTAGTACGATTAAAGAAGCTGATATAACTGAGAACACAGGCAGAAGTTTTATGTTGTTTTTATTTAAAGGCAAGATGCCGTGCAAAAGAAATATGCTTCTTCTACTTCGAAGGTGGCGCCGACTTTCACATTAAATCACTAAAAGCTCCTCAGAGGCTAGGATGATGGTATAAATTTTTTATTGTGAGGAATGTATATTTAAATTTTAAAAAAAAGCCATGAGAAATCTTTAAGTTGACATGCTGAAGATATTTTTTTTCTATGGCATGGTGAAAATGAATTAAATGAATTAATTATAGGAAGTTCCTTATTTATAAGTGGTTAAAATAGCTCAACGTAACACAATTTTTTTTTTTTTTTTTGGGGGGGGAGGGGGCGGGCTTCAAGGTTTATCCTTTAAAAAATGTTTACTACTTCCCCTTGGTAAAACCCAGTGACAGCGGTATATATGACATGTATTGGGGAAATCTTGCTATAAGGGAGTTTTCTTTCTTAAAGACTTTCTGCTATCTAGCTTCCCTGTGAATGTCTTTAAAAAAACTACATGTGCAGTTTAATAATAAGCGATGCACTTCGCTGATATTTAAAAACTCCTGCAGAAGATGTGGCTTACATTGTAAAAAAAGAGTGCAATTGTTATGACAAATTTGAGGTTATAAAAAGTACATTTACTAGGAGAAAAATTTAATCCACTACACTCCCCTGATACATGTAACTTGAATTCTCTTCATTAAAAATTTTGGTCCATTCTCACTCATATCATCAAGGATAAATAAATTTACAATGAACATTTCATCTAACAACCTTTAACCTTTCAAGATTCAAGTAAAAAATGGTCCCAAACAAAAGTGGATTTTAACAATCCCAGAAAATGTAACTAAAATCTTTTGACAGGGGGTGAAATGGGATCATACATGCAAACAAACAAACTTTTGCTTAACAGGTTCTGGCAGAGATTCTCTTAAATAAGAAAGATTATGTAAGTGTGAAATATGTTCAACATTTCAGAAGAATTTTGGCTCGTTTTGTAATGACTCTGCTTTCACAAACTGTGGATCCATCAATCTTTGAATTAAAACCAGGCCTGACTGATTCTTTTAGTCCAAGATTTAGTTAAGATCTTTCTTGTTTTGAAGTACTAAAATAAAAAAATATATATACTAAGGCAAATCCTTTCAAATCTTCCCATAACTCAATCTCATAGGTCATGGAGGTTATACCATGCCCTGGGGCTGCAGTTTAAATTTAAGCAGCTATGCATTCTAATTTTAGTTGATTGCTGATAATGATATGATGAAAATTAAAAGTCACTAAAACTTTGCATCAACACTCTAGAATGAATTTCTAACCTCCTTCCCGCCCTTTAAAGGAACTGTTTGTCCCATTACTATATAAAATTTTTAATTTAGAATTTTTTAAAGATAAAATTTCTTACAGTTACATGCACAAAATATCATGAAACAAGGGAAAAAAAGAGAGACGGAGCAATATAGCCATGTAAACAGTAAAAGACTTTGGCAATGGAGACTAGTTTATGAATGTTTAAATGAGGCCTTTCTTGAACAGGTACATACTAACATAACCAGCTCAGCTTAAAAATGTGACATGAAATCTCAGAGAAGTCTCAGGGATAAAGGCACTGGTCTGCACCATTTTATTGTGAGAAATTTTGGGGGATAAGGATTTAAGAGATTCACCTTTTATTTGTAAAATTCTGTTCACTCTTACGGATTCATTAATGTGGAGAGATGAAAACAAGTGCATTTAGTGCAATAAAGTGCAAAGTAAAAGCTTCTAGGTCATTCTACCCTTTATTATGATAAAGGATAGAATGACCTAGAAGCTTTACTTCAAGGGTCAAGGGTGCAGCCAATCAAAAAAAAATATTGATAGTATAACTAAGACAATAAAAAAAAAAAAGATGTATCAAGTTATATTCCCTATTTATTCTAAAACAAGATCTATATTTATAATTATTAAGGGAGTTAAAAAAACAGTTTTAAACATTTTAACAATTTTTTATATCATTTATAACGGTACTTGAAAATTATCTCATAGATTTTATTAGGTGCATTCAGATATTAACTACTATAACACTAACAGAAAAGAAGAAAAATTAATCATTAATAAGATTTAATGTGAGATCATGAAAGACAATTAAAGCATGTGTATAATGCGTATCTGTGAAAATTTAGTATTGGAATTAAAATGATGATCATTTATGTAAAGATTTTTTTTCAATTTGAATAAAGGAGAAAAAAAAGATCAAAGTAAATGAAACAGAATAAAGAATGGCAATCACTTACATTTTTTTCTTTGCGCATATTATCAAGCCTGCAAGACTGAGGCTATAAAGTCCTAGATTACAAGGAATAGATGAAGTCATAAGGTATGAAAGAGTATACGTTTGTTTCCTGTGTTTTGTTTTGTGTTTCTCCTTAATTTTAATACTTTAACTACAGAGTCAAAAGGGGTGAAAACAATGAGAAAAAAAATTCCCTTTGCTTAAAATGTTACTAAAAAAATAATATTTTTCATCTTTTTTTTTATATGTCTGTAAAGATGGAGAAAGACATGAATTTATACATGTACATCAAATTGTAACGGTCATGTTTTTAATTGACAAAAAAATTACTTTTACTATCATTAGAAAAATTTTTAAAAATAATCCTAGTCCAATTTTTTCCCTTTAATTTCCTTCCATATAAAGAGATTTTTGTGATTAAATATCATTGCTCTCAGCACAATACGATGAAAAGAAAAGAGAAAAGTGCTTCAAAAATATTTGATAAATAGATACAAACTGCCTGGCTTAATTCCAAATAATTACCATAATATCACAGTTTTAAAACCCCTAAAAATTGATGTTTACCTTACAATCTTACTGCACATTTTCATACTGCCCAAATTTAATTGTTTGAAGTAATTTTTTAGATATGCTTAAATAGTAGTCTTTTTGTAAAACAATGAATGGTTGCAATATAACAAGAGTGCATAATATTTTGTTTTTATCGTTATCAAAATGAAAACAGCTTACACCGGTTTACAATGATGAAAGAAGTTGTTGCCTACATTTTATATACTTTTGCAAGTTATTTAGTTCTGAAAGAACCAGAACATTAAAGAGATATAAGAAAAAAGATGAAAATTAAAATTTAGAAAGAGGAGATTGTGTGCATCAAATTGTCTTCAGCAAGGAGAGTTAAAGATTTGTTATAACTATATCTTCTTCACCTAAAATTAAGAGAAATTAATTTTATTGTAAATGGCTGATAATAACCTTTAAAATTTCCAAACAATTCAGACATTGAGAACTTGGTAATAAGCATGGAAGGTTTTTTTTTTAATCAAAACACTGATCGTTTTTGCATGGTCTTGCAGGGTGAGCTTTTTAAGTATGGTAAAAATTGCAGCTCAATAAGATTCACCATAGATTTATTTAATTTATAACAATTGAAAATTGGGCCTTTCAATTGTACTGAAATGCTGACAACATTTTGAGATCCTATTGCAAAAAAATTCTGCAGCGAGTAGAAATCTTTTATTGTAAGTTTAAAATACAAGGTAATACTGTCTTATATCTTCAAACTGAATAATGGTTTCTTATTAAATTTTGAAGAAATAACACCTATTTATTAAATATAGAATTATCATCTAGACTACTACAACTACAGACTCATAACATGGGCCCATAACCTATGATGAAAGCTTAATTTTATGCTAATTTTGTGTTTTTGGAGAAAAAAGTCTCTCCACTGATCCTATTGAATTTGAAAGTAAAGCATTAGAAATTAGTAAATTTCTTCCTA
Organism: Elysia crispata; assembly: GCA_033675545.1. Lineage (NCBI taxonomy): Eukaryota > Metazoa > Mollusca > Gastropoda > Plakobranchidae > Elysia > Elysia crispata. The sequence continues at coordinate 544,222 of JAWDGP010004075.1, read as the reverse complement.
CTATTTGAGAGTTAAAAATTATTCAGATATTGGAATAATAATTATTGTTTACTGGCATAGACAAATGCAATATTCCAACACCTTATAAAACAGTAACATGTAACTCATTAAACTAAGAGCAGAAGAAATGTGGATGAGAGTAGGCTCTTTTTTTTTCATTCCCTAGTTGGTTTAGGGCGACAGCTTCTTTGGTGGACTATCAGTCGATCAGGAAGGAATGTTCTACCACATGTTGGGCAAGGGCATAAGTTATCTTGAGCACTCTGATAAGCTGCTTCATTGGCAGCGTCTAAATCATATGCCCCAGTTTTGCTGCCTGAAAATAACAGAAATCATTTCATTTCAAAGTGAATTTATGTCAGTGTTTATATCAAAACACGCAGCAAATTAAATTTCAATTTTTATATATGAAGGTGGTTAATTAAATAGCAGACGGAGTATGATAATAAAAACAATTTATATTAATCAAAAAAAAAATAACCAGCAAGGTCTAGAGTTAAAAAAAAAAAGGAGCTGGGGGCTAGAATGATAAAAAATACTTGTTGTTTTTGCCAGAGAAGGAGAGGGGGGGGGAAGGGTGTTATCAATTTCTTTAAATTTCTTAAAGCTACCGTCAACTTGTAATTTAAAAAATTCTTCATTTTAAAACTTTCAGTCCCAAAGTTTAATTCAAACAAGTTCCATTTCTGGGGTCAAAAATAAAAAGAAAATTATATTTACAGTTAGTAAGATTTGTAATTTGGGGACATTAACTTGCAGCATTATCATCCCCTTATCATTAGCCTTCCAAACAAGTTGGATATATATATATATAAACTGCAAAATGAAAAAGTATCATAAGTGAGTTAAAACCAATTCACACAAAGATCTCTTGCTCTTATAATTTTTGGAGAAGTTTCAAAATTTTAAACATTAATACCTCTAATGTGAGTCGACAATTTTGCATTAAACAAACATGCATTGACATCTGATTAATCTTTGTGCCTTTTTATCATCCATTTAGCCCTCTCCTTTTATGTATAACAGAACAAGAATAAGCAAATTATATAAAAGTTTGGGGAAAACAATTTCTGAGAAAAAGTTACACTGTAATGCAATTTTTATTAATATATGTAAAAATTTTCTAGTAGCAATAACGTTATTAAATAACATTTTAACATTAAGCATAATTTGGCTTTACCTCCGATAGCACGAACTTCTGGTTTGCGTGGCTCTGGTCTTCGCATTTCCTTTGGCAAGTTGTCATTCTCATTGTGCCATTTTTGCAAACATTGTGGCTCATGGATGGATATTGACTTAGATCCAAATTCTCTTCCACAGATGTAGCAAACTACAGTAGGTGGTCTTCTCATTACAGGAGATGGTTTTGCTGGGGGAGACTTAAAGAACAATGGAGAAAAATTAGTAATATCTGAAAGTCAGCTTTCTCTAGCTTCTCTTTTAGTCATGAGGTGTACAGATATGATAAAGCCAGAAATATCATATAACTATATAAGAATTGTACCACAACAGAAAATCTAAGACTTAAAGCAGGTCACTTAAACAGCATGTACACTTGCTATACTTTAAACAAGCTGAATCTTTGTTGCACAAACTATGTCTCTTTCAGCTAGAGTATCAAAAAGTTTAGCATATTTTTCAGGCAAAGGAAAAAAATGTAAAAAAGGGCATGTCAACAGGCACAAATTTGTTCTAAGATATAGATAATATTTATTATATTTTAATATCACTTCAAAACCAAAAGCAATTTTTCAAAGCGTTTGAAAATAAATGTAACACACGTACATGGTTAGGCCTATTGATTGATCTTTTTTTTATATAGCATACATACTTAGGCCTATTAATAGATTTTTTTCAATAGATTCTTGTGGAAACTTAGGGGATTTATATTTAAAAATAATATATCTTATCTATAAATTGCAATCAGCCTGCCTTTGGATCAGCAACTGCACAGCTTTCAAGTCCAAGAGGAGATCAGTTGATTTCATATGAAATTGGCTCATGTGGTTTTAATTGAGACAGGGCTCTTGTAAGCTTTTACACTTAAGGTGCAGAGATAAGATTTCTTCTAATAAATAGGTTACCAAATCAGTTCTATAAAATGATTTTTAACTTCATTTTAATTCAAAACTATATAACAAGGATCTCCAACAATGATGACTAAATGTGTTAAAATTACAAGAGATCTCTTCATATATTATTAAGTTTTACATATTAGGCTTAATTCCAATTGACTATTATTTTTTTCATGGCAGAGTGGGATTTTCAGAGAACACTCTTCATCTACAATAATGAAGCTGTGAACACTTTGATCCAAGACGATTCCATAAAGGTCAAAAGTGAAAACAATTTCAGTATTTGAGACAAAATAATAATCTTTCTTACTTCAGCAGAAGCAGCTTTACTAGTGCTTGATTTAGGTTTGCAGGCTCGTTGGTGAACTAAAAGTCGATCAGGAGCAAATTTTCTACCACAGTTAGAGCATGGGACAAGTTGAGACTGTGCACTTTGATATGCCGCTTCATTCATTTGTTCTCTGATGAAAGAGATAAAGATTATCCATTCCATATGTAAGAGTCCTGAAAAAAAATAATTTTAACAATAGTACATGCATTAAAAAGTACAACAACAACAACAATAATAATAATAATAATAATAATAATAATAATAATAATAATAATAATAATAATAATAATAATAATAATAATAATAATAATAATAATAATAATAATAGTAATAATAATAATAGTAATAATAATAATAATAATAATAATAATAATAATAATAATAATAATAATAATAATAATAATAATAATAATAATTGCCATGTAGATAAATAAGACTAGAATATCATATTTTGAATGATTAGACTAATCAAAAATCTAAAAAATTCAGACTAAATTGATTACATCAAATATACTCATATAAAGGTGATTTTTTTTTTTGTTTGTTTTGGTTTAAGGAATTTATTTATGCCACAATTGCCAGTGATCTTGTATTGTCTCTTTACAAGACTCCTTCAAGAAATTTAAAACTGTAACTTCAGCGATAAATCTTGACTTTGAAAAGCTATTGTGATAGAGCATATTACATTTTGCTTTCCTATTTCATATGGTATGATGGATTTCCATTTATGTGGTTTTAATCTGCTGTTCATGATGCAATGCTATGCCCCGTATCCTTTCCAAAGACAAATTATGAATCCCTAATGTATGTGGTTTAACCTCTAAAATTGCTTATATTTTCACCAGAGTGAACAACAACTTATGTCACAGACCCAAGTTCAACTTCTTGTCATATATGCTGCTACTTACTCAAGGCACTTGATTGAGTATGTGCCAATGAATGGTGGGATGTTCTAATTTAAGCATCACTCTTAAATGTAGCTTACTCTTAATCTAAATCTTAACAAAAATAAAAAGTTTTGCATTACAAAAGTAAAAGAACTCTGCTATAAAGACAAGAACTTTCATTTGCATCTTAATTTATAGCCATACCTATTCAATGATCCTCTTCCAAGTATTTCAGGCTTTTTAGGAATTGGTCGTCTTTGTTCTTTTGGCAGTTGGTTATTTTGTACTTTCCATTTTTCTAAACATTGCGGCTCATGAATTGATATTGATTTGGTTCCAAATTCTCTGCCACAGATGTAACATATAACTGTTCTTGGGCCTTGTGGACTTGAGTCCATGATCTTTTGGGTGCTTTCTGAACTTTTGTAACTACTGTTTGCGTTAGTATTGGGTGCGCCTAGTAAATAAGAAAAAAGAATTCTGTTCAATGTAATCTGAAGACTCATAGCTTTAAAAATAAAACACATTGGAAGAGGAAAAACAATAAAGACTGAAAAAGGTAACAAATATCAGACTTTGTAAATTGACACTAACGGCAGTACCAAAATTCTCTCAACAGCAAAATTTTGACAGGACTATTTTTCATCTATTTAAAAATTAGTCTGTTTCTATTCTATGGACATTTTACCATGCTCTGGTCACATTTGTCATAACTAAAATAGTTGCTTCAATTCAGTTCCTGTAGACATAAATGGATTTTCTACAGTGAAACAAAGCAACTAATTAAGACAATAAATATGTTTTAAAAACAGATCTATTTCTTTCTTTCAAGTTTTGCTACGATATTACACTTACCAGTCCATTTTAATCATAACTTTCATTAACATGTCTCTTAGCTAGCCAATTGGCGCCACTTTTGCCTTTATTCAAGTAAAAATTTAATGATAACTGCTCTTTTCAGTCAGCCTTGCTGAGTATAAAAGTTTTTTCATTAAATTGCACCTTGCTTTGGAAATATAAGAGGGAGAGAAGTAAGATACAAGCATGAAACGTTTCTGAAACAAATAGAAAAGTAATGCACACATAAGCCGTCTTCAGAATAACTGTAAAAAAATCAACTTTTAAATAAAAAATTGCTTAGCAATCTGTATTTGATTTATACTGAGATGTAATGGTGAACGGCGGTTGCAAATCTTTACATTTTGATTTTGTCCAGATCAAATGAAGACGTTGCCATTTTTCTGATCTGATTTCTTGTTCTTGCTTCTCTTATTTAAGATAAGAAAATAAGCCTCTCAATGTTGAAAGAGAAAATGTCTGGATAAATATCTTAACATACTCGTATCAATGTCTGGCTCTGCAGTTTGCACACAAATAGATTGATAATCAATCTGCAACTGCTGTGGAGAGTCAAAAGGTTTCAAAGTTATAGAAGGCATATACTTCACCTGGATGATTAACATTCTGATGCTTCACTTTTATACCTGAACATAAACAAAAAAAAATCATCATATATTTTGCACATTTTCTGCCTAAAACTCTTGTTATGTCCCAAAAACTGAACTTGTTGTATTTGAGTTCATCAAAAACAATTTATCTTTAGTCTTATTTCTTTCAGGATTGAACAAGCAAGATTTTCTTCCTTTATTTTAGACTTATAGATATCCTGATATATCAATGATTTGGCTTTTGTTCTTTTGTGATGTGATTCAAAATTATTATCTTGGTTATCAAATTACTTTCTCAAAAACATCTAGACAAAGTAACAAGTTGAATCTGAAACTTTTCAAATCACTACAACAGCACGAGGTTTTGACCTTTATTCCGATTTTTTCATGCATTGTGTATCTTCATAAAACTGTATTGACACTTATTTAGATTCACACAAGTGATTGATTTCCTGAAAAACAAAACAAAAAAAAACAGTTCAAACATCATGTATAATTTTACCTCCTGTCTTTGGTCTGCATGCTCTTAGATGAACAGCCAGCCTATCTGGATTGAATGTCCGTGCACAGTTAGGGCAAGGTACTAAATTGGCTTGTGATGCTTGCCAAGCAGCTTCATTGGCTGCTTCAATATCATACTTTCCATCAGTTTGAATAACCTCTGGCTTTTTAGGCAAAGGTCTGCGGTGCTCCTTTGGAAGTTTGCTATTTTCTATCTTCCATTTCTGCAAACATTGAGGTTCATGGATGCCTGTAGAAAAAAGAAATCATTTTCTATAATTATGATTACAGAGTCTTAAAATCTGAATCTCATTTAAAATTCAAAAATTTTTTAGGTAAATCCTTAAATTGTATTCATCTTATTTGTGAAAAGGAAGACACAAAATATCAAGCATCTTTATCAACAGCCTTTTGGAATATTTTATGGTATCTTTAGAGAGAGAATAATAATCATTTGCTTGATTGTAGTGATTCGAATTGAATGAAAACTTTATGCAATGAATAGTTTCATAACCATTGAAAGGCAACAGGGTGTCAAATCATTTGTATGAAATAAAATTTCAATGCTTACTTAAATAGTTCTTTCTCCAAGCATTAAGTTTATCCTAAGAGCATGTAACATTAAACTATATGCACCATGATTAGTGTTAACTGATACCAAGGGGAGCTAAACTGATATGTACCAAAGTTGTAAAAACTCAAAGATAATATACCTCTTTATTTCATACTGATTTTGAACCCTCTTTTTCTTGAATGCCTGGTTCATGAGACATTTGTCTTTAATGAGAGAGAATGAAAAAGATTAATTTAATACTGCAATACATTATGATATTTTTTCAAAGTTCCTTCCTTCCCCTTGTTAAATTTTTGCTCAAAGTAATGTTTTTATTTCATGAAAATTTCCTCTTTAGATAATTGAATGAGTTGTGAATATGAATGTTGTTTGTTAAAAAAGAAAGACATAAGATAAAAATTCAAAGAAAGGAAAGTGAAGAAAAGAAAATTGGAATGAAATCAAATCAAAACCTGAGAGTAATATTAGAATACAGAAAAATATAAAAATGTTTGGTAAGCTCACCAATGGATGCAGTTGTAAATTGTCTCCCACATATATAACAAAAAACAAAGTTTGATCCTGGAGGGCCTCTCTTAACTTTAGGGGCTCCTTTCTGTTCAGGTGCTGTAAATGTTTTCTCTCTAGTAGGACCATTTTCTTTATCCTCTTGAAAGCCTTGTCCTTTGGGGTGTTGTTTATTTACTTTTCCCTGGCTATGAAAGTCGTTAGCTTGAACATTTTGATTATTATGTCCATTCACTTGAAGATCCTGTTGAGTTCCATGTGTCAATGACAAGTTTGGCCTTGTTCTACCTTTAGCACTTATGGGTCTGTTGTGTTTACCACTCTTTGGGCGATAGTTTTCTTCTGGCTGTTGAAAGCTGTTGTCCATAGACGAATCAAATTTTAAAATGGTTGGTGAAGTAAGGGTTGCAGTTCCAGGGCGGCTATTATTTTTTGTCGTCTTGGCACTATTAGCATTTGTATTCAAAGGTTTTAAAGGTTTTCCGGGTTTACAGCTTCTTTGATGGATTTCCAGACGATCAGGCTGAAATGTTCTTCCACAATTATCACACTCAGCTAAGTTTGCTTGAGCAGCTTGCCATGCCATCTCATTAAAGCGCTCATTATCAGCCTTATTTGATCCTCCAATTGAGGGAAGAATTTGAGGTTTAACAGGCGGAGGTCGTCTTTGTCCATGTGGTAGACGTGAATTCTCATTTTGCCATTTCTTTAAACATTGTGGCTCATGAATTGATATCGACTTTGAACCAAATTCTCTTCCACATATATAGCAGATTACAGTAGGTCTGCTGGCCATTAAGTAACATAAAAGTGTTAACGGGTAACAATAATAGGTAAACCCAATAATAAAAAAGGTTTCAAAAAACACGAACAGAAGTTGGTAACTCTACACGGCTAATTTATTTAAAACTCAAGTTGGAAACCTTGCCTTAAGTCAGTCTCCCGTTACAGGCCTTTCTAGAGAAAAATCTTGAAAAAAAAATTAAAGTCTACATAGATCTAGATCTAGATCTATACTCTTGGACTTGACAAGATCTCGGTCCACATGTAAGCTGGATCTCGCCTCAAAGGTGATACTAGACTTACAATCTAAATTGTACACTTAAAATATAACACAAACATAGCTATATTCAAGCTAATTTAACAAAATGAAGTTGCGATAAATGATTGCGCCGCTAAATATAGATCTAATAGACCAGTCTATTCATTTATATCTTGGGACCTAGATCTAGATCTATCTCAATACGGTGCCTAACAACCATAAACAAATCAGGTCCCTTTCATCAAAACATTAATCATGAGTACAGCAGCAAATAAATAATCTTTGGGGTGGATGGTTTATAATTATCTACTGCTGTTCGTATTTTCTCTAAGTCTAAGCTATTTTTTCTTAACGAATTAATTAAAGAAAATACCAAATTCAGTAAAACAAGAAAAGAATTGCTAAGCATTATCTTTATTTTAGTTTACTTTTGTTTAGTTTTAGAATTTTACGACATATTTTGAGTGGCACCGCTCTCTTTCCGTTGTATTTGCGACTGTAAACAATCAATATGTCTGCCAAGCCGACTACTTCAACGGGAAACGTTATTCCAAAACCTAGCTTAGGACAGTATGTTTTCACAGAAAAACTTGGAAGTGGCACATACGCCACTGTTTACAAAGCATACAGAAAGGTAAATAGCTACGTATGATCTGTATCTTCCCATCGAGAATAAGACTGTGACTTGAAACCTTTAACAGTTGAAAGCACCCGCTGTTCAGAGTAGCCTAATGGTTTATCCTTTTTTTTAAGGATAAAAAAACCATTAAGTCAACTTAGGCCTGCATTTAATTTAATAGAAAAATACTGAAGTTGTTCAGTCCGAACTTCCAAAATTTTCTAACTGTATGTGAAGTCAAGTCGTGATGAAATGTACAGATGTGTGAAAATTTTGTTTACTCAAGTTTGAATATTTTTTTTTTGGTATTTATTTACCTAAGTGGGTGCATGCAGCGTGTTATGCTGTGGGAAAGATACAGCTTCCTCAACCGTGCCCGAGACATGTGACGTCACAACTACCGGAATTTATTATCTTAAACTTCAAGTTCAGTGGATCGATCTAATATTAATAAAGTATAGATGTGTAGCTGTCGTCTCGTTAACATGTGACGAGGTACCAAACACAGTGGCCAGCATTAACTTCACATTTTGGAACTAGTCGTACCTTGATTATGCACTTTTATTCCAGTCTACGCCATCGACATTGAAAAACTGGTTAAAAGTAAAAGGAGACATTTCGACCGAAGGTGATATTGGGTCCATCAATTTTTTTTTTGAGCTACAGGCTATTCTTTGAGAATTTTATAGCTTCATCGATGATGTTAGTAAAAAACAAAGACAAATATATATTGTATGAAATGAGCAAAATTTTTTTTTTCTGCTACTGAGACAGGTTTGGATCAGTTAAAGAAAAATGTGAAACAAATTTTTGGACACCTTTATCACCAAAGGCTAAATATATAGCTTATATGCTGAAACGCCGAGTTGCCAAGAGAAAGGCAGAATCCTTTTAAGGTGGACCTCGACTATTGCAATATGGGCTGTTACGAAACCTGGGCCTAACGAAGGGATTATGGACGTTTTTTTCTTTCTCTAAACAATGGTATGAGAATCTCTGTCTTAACGAAAAATACATGATAAGAACCTGGGGCAAAACGAAATTTTGGAGGTTAAAGTGTAATGAAAATGCCATTGCCAGACCAGCGCCCATAAGTCTGGTCTGTATTTGCATGTCCCTAGGTCTGTGAAGATATCATCTGGCGTAAGGCTGCGTGCATCCTTTGTGCCTACAAGCAGAGAGGGGTGTGTGTGTGTGATGGTATGTATAGAGGAAAGGGAAAAAAGGGATTGGGGGAGAAGCTTGGGAGGGTTGTGCATGTATGGGTTCAGAAATAATAAACTAAGGCATTTAGGTTGTGTGTTTGTGTGTGTGTGAGAATGAGTTTCATAAGTTGCTTGTCAAGTGCACAAAATATGCAATATGTTGAAAGTTTGTGTAGAGGCAAAAGGACATAAAAATATAGGGATGTGGTAGAGGGAGGCAAAATGAGAAGTTTTAGTTGACCTTGTCCGTAACGAAACCGTTTTTACAATGAAGTTTAAGCCCTGGCCCGTTAATTTTGTTATATCCAAGGTCTACTGTACTGCAACTGTAAAATCCTCACATGAACTTTTTCTCTTGTGAGGTGATTGGCATACGAGAAACTGCCATGAGATAACCACTGTACCAGATATACTGGTAAATAAGACCTGCGGAGAACTTCTGTCAAGGTGACATCAGGTCACAAGGGTCAAATGAGGGTGTGTGAAGTACATGAAGAAACAGTTACACTGACAGGAAAGAAAGAAAACGAAGTGAGGAGATAAAAAGGAAGAGGGAAGTAAGACAGAAAAGAAGCAAATTATGTGCATTTCATTTAATGGAGTGTAATTTTTCCAATGACTTGATGGTTCCAAGAGTGCAAAAGTAGTCCATTAGTTCAACAGAGATGGGGAGCATCAGTTGGAATTCGTATCTCCTGATCGCTATATCAAGAGAACTACTGACTGAGTTATCTGGCACCTTTCTTCCTCTTCCCAGAGGGCACCTTTGAGTATACGTGTACCAGTCTTGTGCCAGTCCACATTTCTCAAAGTGCACCACACTGTTACTGACAACTCAGGCTTCCCATAGCATAGCATGCTGTGTCTACCACCACATGTTCCTTGCAGCATAGCACCAAAGACTTTAAGTCTAGTGCCTCTGGTAGAATGCCGTGCAGATATTCTGGTCACAATAGCGTAACATGCTGTGTCTTCCACCCCGTGATCCCAGAAGTGTAATGAGCTGTATCTACCACCCCATATTCCTTGCAGTGTGTTACGCTGTGTCCAGCATCGGCCTTTTTTTTTTTATCAACAGTTTGAAAGCCAAAAAGCTCAAATGGAAATTTTTGCTTAAATGTATAGTATCAATAAGTGTGAATATTCGTTTTAAGAATCATACTTTATACTATTATATATCACATGAAAGTAAAAAGAAGAGAAATCTATAAATTTATCCTTCACCTAGGCCTACTGGTAAAGTTCCCTGAAATTTGGTGTACTTTCTAACATGCATTCTAAGTCTTCACAGGTACTTAAAGATTCCATGATGAATTTGTAAATATTTCATTTTTTCACAATTCATTGTTAGGTTAGATCAAGATCTACAATCTAGGTTTATAATAATTACATGAAAACTCAATTTGTTCATTATGAATAATACGTGACTTTATCTGTGTTGCTTTTATATCAAGTATATTAAGAACTTTTAATGAAGACCGTAAGAAACCTAAAAGATAGGTTAATGCAGAGGACATGGTGAGTTCATATGTGAAATCGATATACAGTGTCTTTATAAGCCTCTCATATTCTATTGTCATATCTCCAGATGCTATTGCAAATATAACAAAGAATGCAAATTGAATCTTTTTTATCTTAGTGATGAAAATACAAATCTACAAATTTGCCTTCAAAGAATGTCAGGCTCTGTGCTACTTTTTATTACAAAGGTTCTATGTTTCATCATTCCTTATTCATCTTAGTAATGTTTTTTTTTTCTTTGTCCTCACAGACTGGAATTCGTGAAGTAGTTGCCATAAAATGTGTTCTTAAAAGCAGTCTAAATAAAGCATCCACAGAAAATCTTCTTACCGAAATAGAGTTGCTGAAAAACTTGAAGCATGTTCATATTGTCACTCTAAAAGATTTTCAGGTAATAAATTGTTTTTGGTTTCATTGTAAACCTTAGTTCGTTTTTTTTCGTTTTTCATGTCTTTTCTTTACAAAGTAGTTACTTATTAACTTAAAATTTTCTCCGGCCAGGGTGTAAATTTTTGACTATGCTCATACTCCAAAGCATAATTGCTTTAATTTCAAAATGAAAGGGACTAAAAATATTCACATAGATGTATCTATTATGCAAGTTTTATATCAGAAATTGTGTTGCTTTAATTTCAAAATGAAAAGGACTTATAATATTCACATAGATTTATTTATTATGCAAGTTTTATATAAAAAATTGTGTTTGTTTTCTTTTCCTTAAATTTTTTATATATATATTATATATACAGTGGGATGCAAACTACATATATCTTATCATGGAATTCTGCAGTGGAGGGGATTTATCACGCTTTATTCGAAGCAAAAGAGCATTACCAGAGATGATAGTAAAACGATTTCTCCAACAAATAGGTATGAACTCCGTCTTTTTTTTGTGTAATAACTTAATGTGATCGTCAATGTCATTGCAAAAAAAAAACTTACATTGAGTTAGTATCTATATGTTGCCAGTATTTTATAATCAACAGAACATGTGTTCAGTCAACTTGATCTATCATAATACAAAACAGGTACCTCTTCACTTAAATTTCTCAATCTTAATGTGTTGAAATCAGTCATAAAATGGTTTTAACTTACAGCAAAGTATAAAAAGTGTAAAAACCTGGTCTTAGTGTTAATCATGCCTTTTTCTTAGACTTCTGCCATTTTGCATTTTGCCTATAGCCACTGATTGAGGCACGATGGACGGGAGGAAGAGGGTTTCCCTTGCCTTTGTTATAAATTTGAAATGTCTTAATAATGTGTGCCATTATTCAAAAAAAAAATATATATATATATAAAATTATATTTCAAATTTATAGTGTAGTCATGACTTAGGCATTGTAACTCTTTGACGTCAATAGTGATCATATATGCCTCAGTATATTTTTTTCATGAAAATGTAAAACTCTTTGGTGAGTAATACCTTAGATGTAGGCCTATGTTTGAGTGGTTTCTCAGTGTGTTAAATTAAATTGTATATAATTGTTTTGCAGCATCTTCTATGAAATATTTGTGGGACAACAATGTTGCTCACATGGATCTCAAGCCCCAAAATATTTTGCTGACATCCACAGCAAATCCTCAGATAAAAATTGGAGGTTTGTCTTGAATATGATATTTTTTTTCATAGTGATGTAGATGAATGAACAGTGGAGTCTGGATAAAGTCAACTCTTTAGGACCTGTCATTAACTTTATCCATATTGCAAAGGAAACAACCAGTATATTTCTGTCTACTCTATACATATTTAGTTACATTCTTTTGTGTGTTTTATCTATTTATTTATTTTTAATTTAAAGTTCACAGTCTGGATTTAGACTGAATCAGTGAAACACAATGCCTGATTTATGTACAGAACAAGGAGTAATAGACAACTATAAAATAGTCAATCACAAGGCTGTTGATGAGAGCTTTTTTGTATATGTATGTTTGTGTGTGTATCAGCAAAGCATTAACATAGCTGTCAACCAGTAGGTATAATGCGTATATAGTCTGTATTTGAGTTTCCGAGTACATCTGTCCGTATCAATGCTAAAAACTTGTATTTGGAAGTATCCCGCTATTAGGAGCCAAAAATGCATGCTTGGTGGACCACTCACAGCTTGCAGTTGAAGTTGTGATAAGAGAAAATTATATTTAAGTTTACAATAACCTATAAGTAACAGGTAACCTAATAAACGTTTAATTAAGCTTGTGCCTAAGTCAATATTGATCATTGTACTTAATGGGCAACATCATTACTAGGTTTGCAGGGACTAACTTTATTTATCTGGATAAAAATCTCTATTTGCCTTTTCAGCAGTTGGCACCTATGCATTAAGACATGGTTGGCAGAGAGAAAATGATGTGATTAGCCTAGATCATCATCATGGTATGCAACCATTGCACCTTGCTAGTGACATGCTTGATGATTCGCTGATAGATCTAGATTGAGATATCATGCCTAGTCATGCTCATGCACACAAGACAAAGAAAAGGGGCAGGCCCATTGATTTATGTGTTTGGTTGTGTGTTTTCTACTCAAACTAACCGAAAAGTAGTGCACAAACCTGCAAGTGCTGCCTCACCCCACAATAAACACTGACAGAAGAGGTACAAGTGATTCAGAACTTTCGTATTGCTAGCCTTATTCAATCACAGGTAGATACAGACTAGCTTAAATCTAGACTTAGTCAAACTCGCCTCTGCTGAGGCTGATTTCAGTTGGTATTTACAAGGCCTTCCTCACTTTCTCACTTCAAATCACTTGTAAACTGAGTCATTTGGAGGTTTAAGTGGAAACACTGTCTTAGTGTGAGCACATAGTAACTGAAAAAAAATCTAACTCATAGATCAAACGCAAGTGGGGTCTAATTTTTATCCTGCAATTTACGCTGCATATCTGATTTCTACTTTTCTCTTTGTATCGACATGATCCGAATTTCAGTTAATCCTAGGTTTGTTTTTTTATTCCAAAGACTTCAAAAGTACTACCATTCTTGTTATTGTTATTATTAATTTTCTTAAATTTAGGAACTATATTTTGCATACTTAAATGAGATTCAGGATTGTTGTGAAAAATCTTTTTTTTTAGACTTTGGCTTTGCAAAACACTTATATGATGGGGATAATCTTCATGTTATGAGAGGATCTCCTTTGTACATGGCACCAGAGATTATCTGCCAAGGGACTTATGACAATCGGGTTGACTTATGGTCTATTGGTGTTATTCTTTTTGGTAAGTCTTTACTTTTTTTCATTTCTCTTCTTCCTTTGTTATTTTTCTACTTGCATCTTCATGTTTTAACTTTGAAAAAGAGGACTCTTAATTTATTTTTTTTTAAAGGAGGAAGGAGAAAGAGGGTCTTCATTTAAGGTTTTTTGTATCATATATGAGAATGGTACTTATTTCATGCTTTTTTGTTGTTGTTGTTGAAAGCACATTCATATGAAATGCCAAAGTTGTTAGACGGTCAAAATTTATTGTCAAAAACACCTAGATAATAGATCAAAAGAATATCGCTACTTATATTTTTTTCCATTGATGGATATTTGGGGCAGCTGATGAGGATCACTCATTCATACACTTGATACTTGAATAACTCAGTCAAATGGGATGTAGCACCGCAACAATATATTTCATATAGTTATAATGATATATATTCTAAGTGCCTATCTCCAGCTTTAAATATTTGTTTTAGGGTTATCAAGCTAACTTTGATAGGGGTTAAAATCAAGTGTAATTAGAACCAGAGACCCAGTAACTTTGATTGTGAAAATGGTTTGACTCTTTAATGCACAATTTGTATTCCCAGAATGTTTATTTGGAAAGCCTCCATTTGCCTCAAAGAGTTTTAAAGAACTAGGTGCTAAGATCTGGGATGAAAAACCTGTTGAGGTAGGTTTTTATGCACATGATTTGCTGGTAGAGCGTGTAAAGCGAAGATAAATTTTTCTTTAAATTTTTTCAGTGGGCTTGAATCACATTTTTTTTATTTTAACTTATTTTTTTTTGGGGGGAGGGGTGGGCGGTTGAGGAGAAAGAATTTAGAAGAGGCTTGAGATGCATATAAGCAAATGTTTGGCTCTATTTACATGTGGAAACACATTTTAATCCTGCTCAGAAGAGAGTAAAACATAACCTTCTTGATAAAACACTTCATTGCAGATACCATCAGGATTTGACATTTCAGACAAGGCTCGTGACTTGACAGTACGTTTACTTCAAAGACAACCTTCAAAAAGGATAACATTTGAGGAGTTTTTTGCACATCCATTTGTGGATTTGGAACATATTCCCTCTAAACATTCATTATCATCTGCTGTAAGTTTTTTTTTTCTATTTTTTTATAGCAATAATGTATGGGTACCTTTGGAGAAGTATTACATTTTTTCAATATTTCAATATTTACTTGAATCAGAAAGGGTCTCTGTAAGCTGATAAATTTTTTATTTTGAAAAGCATATCTTTTTTTAGTAGTATTCATTTACATATATATTTAATATCTCAATACTTTTTGGGTTTAGTTTTGCATTATCATGTTGAAAAGAAAAAAAAGGAGAAAATATAATAAACTATAAGTACTACTCAAAAAGTGACCATCAAAACTAAGGAATAGGGATGCAGGTAAAATTTGCAAACATACTAGGTACTAGCTACTCTTTCTAGTATTACTACTATTACAAGAGAATGTTCACTTACAAGAGTTTAAGAGTTCTGAAAATTTTAAAAGTTGCTGATAAGGATCCTGAGTAAGATGAGGCTTTGGCCAATCCAACAGTAGAGAGGGCGTAACAAGGTTGAGGAAGGTGATGAAGTAACAAATTTAAGAACTCACTGTAGATCAGTGGCATTATGAGTAGTGAGCACAAGCTCTCATTGGTTACAGGGCAGGTAGGGTGAAGCAGATGCTTAGCACAGGCAGATAGTGCACTTATCAGCCACAGAAATCAACACAGTAACTATAGCTATCTGTGAATTCACACCACAGCAAATTTTTTTTTGTTGGGGCAGTCAAGGAGTCTTTTCTGGGAGAGGATCTTAAGTAAATTTATGTTCTAACATTTCTCTAAATAATCGAAGACTGGTAGCACATTCTGCCATAAAGCTAGTCCTGAATAAGATCAAGCACCATCTTGTGCTGGCCCTTGATTTAAAGCTTTAGCACTCATTTCTAAAGAAAGCTATGACAAAATTGCCGAAATAAGGATATTTTGTTTTAGTTAGGACTGAAATCATAATCACAAAAAACTAGTTATTGAGACATTAGTGAATTTGGTCAGCATGTAACTGCACAGCACTCATCAACCTTGGCTTCTGGCTCAGTTAAACTATTACTTTGTAGTGTTCACATAACCCGTGCTTTGGTTCACAAAAAACTAGTTATTGAGACATTAGTGAATTTGGTCAGCATGTAACTGCACAGCACTCATCAACCTTGGCTTCTGGCTCAGTTAAACTATTGCTTAGTAGTGTTCACGTAACCCGTGCTTTGGTGCTAGAGTCGATCCCATATAATCTAGCTATCAAAATTACTTTCATACTGGTTGAAAGTCTCTGAGAGAGGATGTAGCGTCAATATGCTCTTTCTAATTTAAGGTAAATTAAATATATATATGATTCTTAGATATGTGAGGGTACAGGAATTGATGAAAACAAATTGATATAAAGTTAATATAACTTGGCTTTTAAAAAAAAAAAAGAATAAAAGGATGTAAATATTTTACAATACTTGAAAATGTGAGGATGAATATAACTAGCATCTTGTGCAAATTATTCAGGGAATTTTATGACTAATTAAGCCTACAAAGTCATCAGAAAGACTTATTTGGAGTTATATCTTTAATTTTTTTTTTTTACCAGGTTCAACTTGTCGATGAGGCTGTGAAAAAAGACCAAGAAGGAGATTTCAAAGCCGCCATTAGATTATATTGTGAAGCTCTTGAGTTTTTCATGCCAGCAATCCACTGTATGTCTTATGCAATCATATTTCTGTTTTGCATAATGTTTTGAATAAGATGAGGCAATACATTGATATGCTTTATAGAAAGATATCATTGAGGAAAAAATATAGAAATAAATATTTGTGCTATCTTTGAAATGGCTGCGATTTTAGATAAGTCTGCTTAGCCAGAAATTTCATTAGCTAATTATATTCTGTTAGGATAATTAGGATTTGATATTATTGGGATGTTAAATTATGTGATATTCAGAAGAGAAGCTTTGGACTGAAACCTATTCGTATAGATTTACTTTCTTGATGGATTAAATGCACTGATAATAGTTTTTGCAGGTCATCTGAAGTTTATAATTTTTTTTATTTTGACTATTTTATTCTGTCGAATAAATTGACAATTTTTTATTATATTTTTTATTCCTATGCAGATGAAAAAAGCACACAGAGGAAAGATATGCTCAGAGCTAAGGTGGGCCTTCTCTCCTGTTTTCTTCAATCATTCAGACTTGACTGGGCCTGGATAGTTGTGGATGCTCATTACCCTCACTGTTTAATCTTTCATCCTTCTCCTGTACATGCCTTTCACTTTTTTTTATACACATCTAGTAACAC
Organism: Elysia crispata; assembly: GCA_033675545.1. Taxonomy (NCBI): domain Eukaryota; kingdom Metazoa; phylum Mollusca; class Gastropoda; family Plakobranchidae; genus Elysia; species Elysia crispata. Next base: position 526,964 of record JAWDGP010004075.1, on the reverse strand, counting down.
ATCCTTATTCCAAGATTTTGTATCAGCTTTCTTAAAAAAAAAACAGACGTTGACTGATATGGTGATCAGGCCCAAGGCCATCCAATCCAACTTCATTTATTCTTGACCAGAAATGAGCTGAATGATATGTATACATGGGATCAGTTTGTCAAGATACAGGGTTAGATGTATATGAGAGAACTGAATTTATTGTATGGCTTGTACAATGTGGGGGCTTTGAGGGAAAATGGAAAACGAAAGGGTGTATCTATTCCACAACAGATTTTTTTGTGTGTGTGGCTGTTACCTTACACAGAATATCTGGGGCCTAGATCTTAATCTCAGTCCAGAGCCGAGTAACTGTGCCCAAAGCAAGAAATTGAAGATTAGTTTGTGAATTCACAGTCTGAAAAGTAGAATATAGAGCTATGATGGGTAATAAACATTATAAATGAGGGGAGCATAGTTTGCATGCACACAGAAAAACGGCAATAACAAACAAAGAGTAAAACATGTTAAAAAAATTAACATAGGAAAATGCGTCAAGTTTTGTTAGGCTCCACTATAATAGGCTTTGAAACTTCCTTCTAATTTCTGGAAAGTGACGGGTTAATTTAGGAAACATGCAATATTGTTATTCCATGCATCTTGCATGTTTTTTGAGACTTGAATATTTATGTTATAGTTATGAAAGGAGAGCGTTCGTCATTTGTTGATTTTTTTAAAAACCTTTTCAAATCTGGACTTTTCATGATAGCATAAAGTATCATGCTTTTACAGAATTAGCTTTTGCATGCTATTTCTGGTTATCATTTAATTGACATGTTTGTTAAAAATTTGACATACTGAAACAAAATAAGATATGCCTACCAGAATGCAGTATTTGATGTGTGTAATTTTTCCTTCAGGTTAAACAATACATGAGAAGGGCAGAGACTTTAAAGCAAATCATGAAAAGCAATTTGCATTCAAGCCCTTTACAAGTCAAACAAGTGGAAAGAAAAAGATCAGGCAATAGCTCATCTTCTGCCACAAATCAGGCAAACGAGGATCATTGTGACACAAACAAAGGTCAACATATCTCACAGGCGGAAGCCACTGATTCAAGTCCTGTTTCCCAAAAAGACAACCCTGAAAAGCCTGATGAAGAATCGTTTACAAAAACATCAAAGTCTTCAGATCATGTTAGAGGGATAGGAAATGAAGCATTGGAATCTTTGCGTAAGTTTGTAAAATATTTTACCTCCATAGAAGCAGATTTTAGTTATAATTGATCATGCAGTATTTGTTGCTTGAAAATATATTTGTAACTCGTGCAAAGAATCTGAGGCTGGTGATATAAAAAGTCCACATTCTCTCTCTGGGCAAAGATTTGTTTTTCATGGCTCATTTTAGCTGCAAACTAAATTTATCCTCAAAGAAATACTTAAATATATAATCCCTTTTGTATAATGATATAATTTCTGTCCTGTATTCCAGTGTCCATGTGTAAAGACTCTCAAGAACTCACTGCAGTTCTGAAACTTATTAATGCTGCCCACCTTGAGGTATTTTTTAGAAAAGATCAATAAATCGTTTAAAATGATTTTCTAATATTTTACTGGCCAGAAAAAAAATATTTAAGTACTGGTTTTTTGCTTTTTATGTGTTTTTTTTTTCTTTCTGCAAATAGAGTTGAAATGTAGATGGAGGCAGATAAAAGTTATTGTCAACCTAATATTGGGAAATTTTGTTGGTGTTTGCATTTATTTGAAGATAGGGAAATCTATAGTTGGTGTATTTGTTTATTAGTTAGCCAACATAGTGGATGATCTGATTAATCAAATATATTCAAAAATATCTTTCATCCTTCCCATCATTTGCTTTTAATCATGAAAGTTACCAAAAAAGACCAAAAAAAACTTCTATTATGTATTGTAAATGACCTTTGAAAAAAATCATATGCGATGTCTCTTTTGTTTTCTGCTTTTGATTGTCCATTTATGTATATTCTAATGTGATTAAGTATTTAACTCTGCCTGTATTGCTTATGACATACTTTTTCTCCAGGATGAAAATGAAAACTATGAGCAGTGTCTACATCATTATGAAATTGCTCTTGGTGCTGTTTTAAAAATTTTACCTAGTAAGTCCTCAGCAGGCCCATATTTAGCGTACACTCTGTTGGCACTCTATTGACAACAATATAGTGAAAATGAATGAAAGAAAAGCTATATATTGCTTTTGATGTTTTATATTGGTAAGACTGAAAAGTTTGTTAAAAGAAATTCAATTTATTTTTAAATACCTCAAGGTATTGATTTTATATATATATATATATGTGTGTGTGTGTGTGTAAATGGGAGTGCATAGTAATATTCTTTAATTTTCAGTTCTTTTGCTTATGTAATTTTTATGAAGTCAACCTTTCAGGCTAAATGCAACACTTATGGGGCAATATTAAAATCATTCCCCTTTTTATTTTTTCACATTATTTCTGAGACAAAAAAAAAAAAATAGCCCCATCCTTTTAAGCATTCCAGATGGACTTGTTTTCCCAAATCTGTGAAAATTGCGTTCAGTATTTTTGTACAGATAACTTAAAAAAAAATAAAAAGCCTGTGAATCTTTCACTCTTAACTTTTTCATACGGATAAGCAATTTCAGCCAAATGGGGGACTCTTCAAGCATTCTTTTGTAGAGCTGATATGCATGGAAGTATAAAAACAATACTATTGTTGATTTTTTTTTTTCAGGTGAGCCTAAAGGTAAAAGAAAAGATCTTTTGAATTCACAAGTAAGTACATTGTATAGATGACTTGTTCATATCTTTTTTTTTTCTTCTCTTTCATGTTTCTTTTCTTTATTCTTATGTTACACAGCCATGCTTGCCTTTATTTGCTTGTCTATGTCCTGATTTCCCTAGAAAGATTGTCACAGCAATTGTAAATGGTTGCATAATTTTTTTTTTGTGCTTTTGCTATAATCCACTTCCAATCCTGCTCATTCTGCCTCTTTTTTTGGTTTAGCAACAGAGCTTTTATTTTTCCAGCAAAACAGCCTGTCAAGACTATCTTCAGTTAGCTTCAAGCACAGTGGACTACACTTGTGTTGAAATTGTCGCATTAGTTGATCTTTATTTGTTTTGATTTAATTTTCTGGAACCACAACCAGCCCCTCTATTTTTTTTTATTAAAATAAACAGTTATTTTGATTTTAACACAATGGTTAAATCGACTGTGTTGCTTGTACTTTTCTTTCTCAGATCTTTATCTCTCTTAAAAAACCATAAAGTTGTGATGATTTTAATTTTCATTCTCTACTCATCATTAATCTTTACCCTTTCTCTGCAGAAGTAAAGATTTACACACATGACTTTCACACCCTTTTGGTTTAGTGTACCCGTACAACTACAATATGTTGTTGGGATTTGATGATGCCAATCGCAGGCTGTAGTGAGAGGTTTTGCTATAGCATCTAAATTACCATTGATATGTACAAATATTTTTAGTCCAGCACACTAGATTGCTCATATCTAATGGTATGTAGCATAATCCCTTTTCACATCACAGAGTAACATCCCAGCCCTGTCAAGACTGTATATCCTAACGTAGGCAGTACACAGATTGTCTATTGGCCTATGATGTTGCTGGTCAGTGACTGGAGCCAGGCACCACAGACACAATACACGCTCAGTCACAGTTACCATGGAGTCAATGAACCAGATAGGGGCAGCTTGTACGAAATCTATACTGACAGGGACAGGACAAAAACTCAAACACTGGGCTCACTTTCATATTGATGATAGGAGAAAGGCAAGGCATTGCCATGCCTGAGGCACAAGAGGGGAAAGGGAAGAGGGATGGGCACAGCACGCTTAACTTGTTTGCCCAGACTAATGATAGCCTTGGGTAAACATAATTTTCACTTATGAAGTCTAATGTGGTGAAATGTGTTTCCACTTCAGTGTCATATGGTCACCAAATGATCTCAATGTCTATCATCGTTAGATAAGGAGCTGTGTGTTTCTTTCTTCTTCTTTCTTTCTTTCCTTTGTTTTATTCTCACCCCACAAGTTTACAATTAAGATGTACAAAGTCAGCTGGCAGTGCACATTCCCTTCACTTGCATCTTCACATTGATAATGCAAGCTGTAAAATTCAGATCCAGCAAAAATAACTTCAACTTAAATCCTTTGAGAAAAAAAACATTAATAAAACGGTGATTATACATCATAGATTTACAGCATATCATATTAAAGTTCAAGACCCAAGAGTCATGTAAGGGTGTCCTGTTATTAAAACTTTATTGATCTGGCAATTGTATTGGTATTACCATAAATCCTCTAGCAACATAAACTTAAGCCTAGTTCATTGTATGTACCATTCTCCGTTTTCAAAGAATAAAAATATGGTTGATCAGTAGGCTAAAGAAGGAATCAGGAAAATAAAATATGTGACATATGCTTTTCTTCAGTTGTAAGATGTTTTTCCTGTTTTAAATTTTTGAAGACCCAGCTTCCAACACTTTATTTCCCAATCTGTTTTTAAAACAATATGCATTCAAACTGAAATTGCTCTTTATAAAAATAACTTCTTCAGGTAAAAAAGTGGATGGAAAAAGCTGAAAAGATTAAGGCTTTTTTGGATGTGCAAAATCTCAATACAGAGGACACAAGTGTCGAAGAAGAGGCTTCAGAAAATGATTTTCTTAGTAAGTGGAATGTTATGAATGTTGATTCTTCAAGTCCATCTCTGTTAGCAAGATCATATTTGTTTTTATGGTTAAGTTTCAGCACATTTTTGTCCTGGATTTATGGTTTTTTTCATATTAAGAAGGTAAAATTTAATTGAAGCTATTCAAAGATTCTATTTTTATAGCTAAAAGGTAAAACATGTTGGGAATCTGTAGTGAGGATCTATATCAGATTTTTTTTAAATATTGTTTAGCTCAAATATTTCCTTAACTACTTCTTTCTGTTTTTTTTACATGGATGGAATTTTCTATTCAAAATTGAATGGTATTTAGAACAAGGCCTTAAAAAGTTATTTGACACCATGATGTTTCATTGTTTTTTTTTGTAGCGAAAAAGATGAGTACAAATCGCAACTTACTACTTCAGACAACCTTTTACACCACTAAAACTAGTGCTAGCAAAATAGCAAAAACCTGAAGTCAAAAAGACATGAAATATTTCTGTGTATGTCGATTATATATTTTAATTGCTAATCGCAAAGTTTATTGTAGAAAAAAGTAAGAGCACAAAAAAGTGATTCAATAGCAGCAGATGTTTTGGGATCAAACAGAATTTTTATTTAAGTCCCAAATAAATTCACCTTTCTAAGTATTTTGACATGAAATGGCTCCGATGCTCTGTGGTTGTAAAGGTTGGACTGAAAATAAGCAGTTGGGCTTCCCTGCCATATGCAGCATTCTAGATTGTTGAAAGCTAGCTTCTTATCTATGATATGGGTTAAAAAAGAATGGCAGTTGCAGTTTATGTTCTTTTTGTTTTCTGTCATTTTTGTTTTTTTTGTTATGGTGCAGTTTTTTTTAGAAGTCTCATTCTTGTTGAAGTGGAAAAATAAATATTTCTTCAATTATATTATATGTTGGTGTTCTGTTTATCAATTTGCATTTTCATCCTGACACCTCTCAAATTTAGTTTATCTACTAAGAAATCTTTTATTTGTTTTTGTTTTGTTTCTTGGTTCTCTTTGATTGATCAAAGATAAAGAAAGAATATAAAATCCATTTGAATTCATATCAAAACAGCGAAAGCAAATCACTTAGGAGAAATATGGTCAGGCCTTGATATCAATTTGAGGTTGGACTGGGAGATTCTTCATTTTCAACAAGATCTTTGAGGTGTATTTTTATTTTGCTTTAGGTATTAAATCCCACTAGCTGTATGATTGCTAACCAAAATGATATAAAGTGTGGGTAACTAAAAAGCTATATTACCTTAATACAAGAAAAAAATAACAGAAGTGAAGTTAAAAAGGAATTTAGAGCAGATTTAATATCCCGGAATTTAGTACAAGTGGTACTTCAAATACTTTGTTCATCTGTTGATAGAAGGCCATTGAACTTGCTCAGAAGAGAGATTAGATATCTTTTTAGCTATCTGGATTTAGGTTTACAATAGCAAAATTTTTTTACTGTAATTTTCAGTTTTTGTAATAAATTATCCGTTTCCAAAGTTTGCTGTTAGTCCTTATACACAAAATGAAGTCAAAACTTTTTACTTTTTTAAACCGAGTCTATTTCCTACTTCTAACAAGAGCTTAGTTTATGTCATTTATCAGAGAAGTATTATATTTAGGTGTGAATTGCTTAAAGTCTCCTAAGTATCTCTGATGGTGCTGTATATAGGAACACTTCGTGAATTAAAAAAAAAAGGAAATAAAATTAAATCTACACTTTTTGAGATTTTCATCATTGCTTTGGACTAAAGTTTGACCAAAGGTTTAATAGTGATATTATGGGAGATAAATTATGGATCTATTATTCTTTCAGTCTATCGCGAGGTTCTTCTAGTTTTGTTCATCTAAGAAGGTTTATAGCTTTCTAGCAGGTAGATCTAGAAGACAGATGACAAAACGGTCTAGGATTGAGCGTCAGGTTAAGTTCCTTACATTAAAAATTTTATACTACTAAGCTTGTAGGAAATTTAATGAGTTTCTTTTTCAATGGAGTGATATTTAAAAGACAATAAATTATGTAAAATCACCCAAACACTCACTGCAGTCTTCAATTCCATCTGAATTGAATTGAATTAAATATTGTATAAATAAAAATGCGTTCAAGCGTTGAAATATATAGGGCATCATCATAATGATTACCCTGTGCTCCCAGCATTTCTTAGAGCATGATAGGGATGTCGGAAAAGAATGTTATTTACTGTGGTAAAAATTAATGCATCTTATTGATGAAAACTTGGACTTCAAATTGAATCCAAAAGGAGTATATTTCCAAAGTTCAATTTCTATGTCATGGTTGTAATTTCAAGGTAGGTAAAAAGTAATCAACGAGGCTAAAAAAAAGGTTCACAAGTGTGAAAATCCAGTAATCTGCTTCTTATTCTTCATGTTATTCACTTAGAAGAGTGCTTTTGTATAAGCAATAATTCATTGTGATGACTTATGTTCTTTTCAGGTGAATCAAAGCAATGTAGCATTCAATGACCGACATATGCAGAGGAACATCTGTCTATTGTATTTTGGGTTGTTTTTTTCTGAATTTGCTGATGTGAGTAACACATTTCCCAAAGAATGAATGATGAAAAATATTACTTTCATTTTGATTAGGATATTTTTGGATGTTTTTTTAACTGAGCGTTTATTCGTGCCATGTGGTGCAAATAGACCGCCAGTCTATCTGCACCATGTGAAATCATGACTCACTCTTCGACTAAGAAAACCATGGCTGGTTGACCAAAATAACAACCAATCTTTAAGATTTAGATCTAGATTTAGAGTGGGGCGAGTCATTGCAGGTAGGGCCTATTGCACTCTTTTAAAATGCTCTAAAGTTGTATCAGTCTAGATTTAGATAAGTAAGCTACACAAGACTGTCGAATAAACAGCCTCAATAGGAAAATTGATAAATCCCATTTTTCCCTCTATAACCTTGCTACATCTTCAGATTTTTGATGATTCAATCATGTAGCCTAGATAGATCTAGATCTACACCCTAAGATGTGGCACTAGGTGTGCTTCAGTAGCGATGTCGATATCTAGAGACCCTCATGTCTTTGTTCATGGCTTTTCCTTTGCTTGAAAGATAGGTTGTTGAGATTTAGATATCCGTTACAGCTATTGTTCTGATTTTTATACTATTACTAGCTAGGAGCTACATTTAAAGTGAACCCGATCATGATTCAGGGACTTCTCAGGCGTCTAGTTCAATGTAGGCCTAGATCTAAGCCTAACATAGATAGATCTTGCTGTAACACATGATGCAAATAGCCTCACCCTTAATTAAGGGGTATATTTATTTATAGTTTTGATATGCATTTATTTTTGAAGTTGAAGTTTAAAAAAGATGATGCAAATTCATGATTTATATTTGATTTTTTAGATTGTCTTTAGTACACAGAAACACTATTTTAAGCTTTAAAAATTTTGTACTTGTATCTGTATGACTGAGTTAACGTTAGTTCATCTAATTTGCCAGTCAAAATTCAATTGCTTTTCTTGTTTGGTATTGTTATTTTTTAAGGCTTTTTTTCAATAAGTAAAATGTAGTTACCCTTGACTTTGGATGATTTTAAAAGTTTGCTTTTTCAAGCCATGCTGGTAGATTTCTACAAATTTCAACCTCACAAACAAAAGTAGACTTTAAAATATCTTCTTATTGGTGAAGATTGATTAAATGCCTTTAGAATGTAACAGTGAATAGGAAAGTAATTTTATTGAAATAGGATAGGGAGTTGACTTTTAGCACCATAATAGGATCTCTTATAATGAGAAAGTAGTGAAAATAGATCTGTTGACTACCATTTTAAAAAATTTAGAAATTGTCAATGTTTAATATTTTTTGGCAACATTTTATAGAGACTTTGATGAGACATACATAAAAGAAGAACCTCAAAAGTTAGATGATCCATACATCTTCACCCGAAAGATTCAGTACGGCCTGTTGTAGAATGAAGAAAAACTGTGTAACTTTATCAATGTTTATCTGTAGCAGGTGGAGATTCTTAGTTTATATCTTTAAGCTAAGTCTAGGATTTAAAATAAAAAAGAGCATATATAGGATCTGCTGCCCTTTTAATTTTGAGCAAGCCTTGTCTATTCTTGGGAAAAGTCAGAATATGCTGGAAAAGTTCTCTCAACATTTTGAGTTACCAAAAAAAAGATCAGGATTTGCCATTCATGTACGTTGGGTCTATAGTATGTTCTTGAGGAGATTTATTTTGAGAAATATTGTGAAAAACAAGTACTCCATGCCTAATGATGTTATATGACAGTGAATTTCAAGAAAATTCTTTTTGTTTTATCATCTTCAAAATTATTAATTGCATGAAATGTGCCATCTATCTATGTAAATATTTTACCTAATGCATGTTTCTCAAATATGTATAACATATTGTGATCTTCCCTAGCTATATTTGTCTACAAATTTTTAAGTCTTCATTTCAGAGGAACTCTTTTTTTAAAACCAATTTTAAATTGTTATTGGCACAATGACATTGCTCCCTCAATCCCTTGTAAATTTTACTATTGTGAGGGTAATAATCTGATATCAGCTGTTTTAAGGTGGAAATCAGAAAAGTTTGTTTCAAAAGCTTTTTTTATCCATCCAAAGTCAGTCAGTCAGTATATATGAAGGAAAAAAATTCTAATTGACTTAAAGATGCTTGTTCAGTTGAAGTGTAAAAGTATAAGGGTACAAGTATTTTAAGTGCATAAGCTGAGATTATTTTGTTTGATATATTTCTGTAATGTGTAAGTACTTGGATATGGCAACTTGAAGTGATTCCTTTGTTGTGATATTTTTTGAAACTACAAAAATCTTTGGTCCATAGAGTAACTGTAAGTCATAGAATAATAGTTTTGGGAAGATGCTTATCTAGAATTTTCAACAAAAAAAAACTATAGTATCAGTGACACATATGTATAAATCAGATACTTAATTAAGCATTCATTAACCATTCTGAGAATCTTTTTATCTAAAAACTTTCTGGTATTATTTTGATTCTCAAATATGTACATTTATTTTTGAAGGCCACACTTAATTGAAAGGTCATGATCTTGTGTTACAAAAATGGATAAGATTACTCTTTTAATAGAGAGGACCTTCAGTATTGTTGTCAGGTGTTCTTGATAATGAGTGTGCTACACAATCTTAAACATATTTTTTTTATTTGAATTTTAAATGCTTGTTGATTGCCTCCTATTACTACCATGTGATTAGAATACTTTATTGCATCTTTATGTTAACCAATGTCTTTCAAATTAGATGACTTTTGCCATCATCAATCTTCTATTTTTCTTGTGAAAGTTGTCTTTTTTAAATCATTTTATATCAATGTCATATTACATTTTCACTATGAAATTCTCTCTAAATACTTTTTTCCTTCAAAGATTTACATTAACAAATGCGTTTGTAGATCTGTTTGTTGCTATTTAGTAATACATGTAATAGTATTTCTCAGGCATCAATGGTAGCTTTGTAACTCATGTAGTCTTTGTAATTAAATTGCCTGTAAAAAAGACTCAGACTCTAAGTTATGGCTAGTATATTTTATGAAAATTATCATCATAAAATTCTGAAAAAAATGGTTTGCAGAATTATTCTTGAATAAACTAATGTCTTCTTTTTTTTTCTTTTTAACTTCTGCTTGCAATTTCAGTTCTTTAAATATCATTTAATTGTGATTTTTGCAATCTTAAAAACTGCTGATTTAAGCTTAATGTCAAGGGGAAAAAATCCGATACATACAATCAGACTTGCCTTTGCAATCATCTCTCTGTGACCAACACTTGTACAAACAGTAAGACTAACACTGTAACAGGCCCTTATTAATGTGCACTCTTACTTTTAAACTGAAATTATAATTAACCTGTCCAATGCGGTCACCAACAGCTGTTCTTTTGTTTCAAAATTACTATTTTACCTGTCTGTAAGTATAACGGTTGGTCATATCAGCATATCAGCATGTATTTGTTTAATAAAACTTGATATGCTGTTTAATTTTACCACCTGCAATGATTACCAAATCAGCAGTGACAGGTATGATCATGGTCTTTTCTTTAAGTGGTGAAATATACCTGTCAGACTGTTTGTCAGATAAGATGATGCAACAGCCCCATACAGCTTTGTTGGAAGGATGTTATTTTTCTCTTATCGACATAAATTCCATTGAAGTCCACATTAATGATTTACAATCATAGCAATAAATTTACTCTATTTTTGTGCATGGCCATTGATTAAAACTTGTGAAGGAGAAAGTTTTAGACCAACATAATTGTCCAACTTTGGTCAGTTTGCAAAAGGGCATTGCTCTGTTTTTGTTAGTTAACACTTCATCTCTCATGACCATAAAGTCCAAACCAATCACTTGTTCATAGCGGCCAGATTCCTCTGTTATATAGCATGATCATTACAAGTAGGTTGTATTTTAGATGTAGGCCTATTTTTAGTGTAATAGCTACTTGTCATTTGCAAAAATTAATGATCACATTTGAAGTATAGTAAGAAGACATAACTCATTGGCAATTTGTTTGAAATGAAAATACCTTTGTTATGTGATGAAGCAAAGGAAATGTACATGAACCAGGCCGGAAACTAGCTGTAAATAAAGTGAACTGATACCTAAAAGCTGACGCTCTTGAACACTTAATCTCTGATTGTTAAATCTCATATCTCAGGGTACGCTATCTTAAATAGATGGCAAATTTTAATTTTTGATGTTCGGAATTTTTTCTGATGACATGCCACTAAAAAGATAGATAGATCTAGAGCCCTACTTTATACCATCTTTAAAGTTTTTTCTTAAGTCATGTTTCAAATCTTTGCACGTATATACATGTAATAAAAAAAATAATCGTGAAAGTTCAAAATTCCAAAGATTTCAAACACACAGTTAGAAAAAAATCTTATTGCATTTTTATGACAATTGTGAGTTAATTATGAAAATCTAATTTAATCATACTTGATTCAATATACATACAATAACATAAGGAGCACATAGTTTCAGGTGCAAGAGATATGTGTATGATATAATTATATTTTGGCATTTAATCCTAAAAACGTAAACTTTTCTTTTGCAGATGTATTAATAAGATTTCATTTCCCTTTATATGCCCTTTAAGTCTTCTCTAGGATTTTAAAAATAGAGATGTATTTTGAAAAGCAGGTGTAACTATAATACGAGGGCTCTTTCAGAAATAACCGAAAAATGCCCATTGCTCAGCAACCAGTGGAGCTTTTTTAATTCTGTAAACGACATGATATTCCTTATTTCCTTACGGATATTCCCAGAAATTATGAAGTGCATCATTTCGCACAATGAATGTCTAGACGATTTTAAAGATGGCGGCCCACCTTGAAACTTGGTCAAAGGAGGAAATCAGAGCTGTCATACGTTTTTTGAACGCCAAAAGTCTGAATCCTACCGAAAGTCATAAAGAACTTCAGAGTGTACATGGTGAGCATGTTATAAGCCGTACACAAGTCTATCACTGGTGTAATTTGTTTGAAGCTGGCCATTCCGACTTGACAGACAGGGAAGGGAGAGGGCGTTCGATAACTGCGACGTCAGAAGACAATGTGAAGCGAGTTGATGAGCTTATTCGTCAAAACAGGAGGTTGAAACTTTATAAAATCGCAAGCAGTCTTGAAATTTCGGAAACTTCTGCCCATAGAATTGTATTTGCTGAACTTGGCTACAGAAAAGTCAGCGCAAGATGGGTTCCTAAGCAATTGACAGACAATCATAAAGAACAAAGATTGGACATCTGCAGGGAACTTTTGAGAAGAAGCAAGAGCTCACGCAGGGTTCACGGGCATACTGCCAATGCCGGCGGAGACTTTCTAGGCTACGATGTGACTTTTCTTGACAGCATAGTCACCGGTGATGAGACTTGGTTGCACCATTGCACCCCAGAAACAAAGCAAGATTTGATGACATGGAAACATCCATCCTCACCTGTCGCGAAGAAATTCAAAGTCATGTGGTCAGCAAAGAAAATAATGGGAACTGTTTTCTGGGACAGTCGTGGTGTTCTTCTGTTCGAAACCTTACAACCTGGAGAAACAATCAATGCTGCAAGGTACTGCCAAACTCTTGACAAGCTTAGGGAGGCCATTCGCAGAAAGCGCCCAGGGCAGTTGACCAACGGGGTCATTTTGCAACACGACAACCCCACACCCCACACAGCACGAGTGACGCAAGGTTGGCTAGAGAAATATGGATGGGAGATTTTGCCACACCCACCACACAGTCCAGACCTCGCACCATCTGATTATCACCTCTTTGGGCCACTGAAACGTGAGCTGGCAGGAAAGCGCTTTGATGACGATGAAGAGCTTGTTGACCATGTGCGGAAATGGCTACAAAACCTTGACGGAAGTTTCTTCCGAGAGGGTATCTATTCCATGGTGCGGCGTTGGCAGAAGTGTGTTGACAGACTTGGCTGTTACGTAGAGAAATGAAGGACGAGTCAAGGTATGAACACGTGCAAGAATTTTGTTGATAGCATAAAAAACGCGGATTTTATAGGCATTTTTCGGTTAATTATGAAAGAGCCCTCGTATATATATATATATATATATATATATATATATATATATATATATATATATATATATATATATATATATATGTATAGTATTAAGACATTTGAAAGAAAATTTAATGGATAAAGATGAAGATCAATGTAGTGCCATCTGGAAAAAGTGAATAAGGCAGTGACATTTATTTAAAATAATAGCTTTTAAACTTCACAGCATGCAGCTCACATCTTAGGAATCAACCTGATAAGTGGCTACATCACTTATGAAATAATGAAATAAATGACTATTTCCTGCTCAAGTTAGTTAACAGCGGATAACAGCCAATATTACTGTAAAATCCAAGTCATCATTTGAAAAATATGACTAGACTTTTATTTAGGTACAATAAATACGTAAATTAGAGCACAGTTCTTTTTCTTTTTGTTTTGTTCTGTACTTGAAACTTTGCCAGGCTTTTGTCTTAGCTGTAGATGTCTGGAAGCATAATAAATGGAAAAAAGTTTGATAATATTCCTTCTCCCAGCAAATAACAATGTCGAATTAAGATTTTATGTATATCAGACTACCAGCTTGTGCAAAATGGTGATGGGTTAAGATCCATTTGATATATTGCTTGCAAAACAGATTTTACACATGTATACATATTTTTTATCTTCTTTGTGCTATGCTTTATCCGTGTAACTATTTTTTAAATGACCATATTAGATCTTAAAAATGTAGAAATCTCTGAAAGTGCTGTGTATCAGCGTTCATGCATTGCATGCATGCCTCTACATTATGAAACAAACTTTGTACTCTGATATGTGATATGTATCTTTCATTTTGAAATAAAATTAAATAATTTTTTACTAGTAAAATTTAACATAAAAGACTAAAAGTAAAATCCTTTTTTCCCTCCCACAATAAAAAAATGCTTTTGACGAAAGAGTTAAAAGTATGTTCATTTCATTTAAAAAAATGATGTTATTTATTGAATTAAATATCTGAGAATGTAAGAGATACATAGGTAATTTGTCAAGCGAAATAAATTTGAAAATTTGGCTGGCTCTGCAAACAACTTCATTTAATGATTTATGTGATTTATTCATACCATGCTAAGTCATTAGAATCAATGAGGCTAAATGAGATTATATGTGGTGAAGATGAAAACATTTTCAAAATATCATGGAAATAAAAATGTTTACTATGCAAAACGCCTGATTTCTTAGTGCACTCACTCAATAATTTTGGTAAATCAATTGCGTTTGTATTATATCCTCAACCATCCATAAATGTAAATATACATGTACATGAACATGAATTGCTGAAAATTCTTTAACGTGTTATATGCACAATCTTTTGCATATCCCTTTCTGTTTTAAAATCAATAAAAAAAACGATAGGTAATGCCTATGCCTTGTTTTGTGTTCTTATTCATTGTCTCCAACGATCATGATTAGTAAATCACAGTAGCAGACCTTTGGATATGTGTGGTATTTAAACAATAGAATAGAAGTATCTTTACATGGTTGTGTGTCTCAAGGCTATTAATTACATCTTTAGAACCATTGGCCTTAAATATTCAAAGGGATGCAATAGACTTAATTTTAAATTGTATGGCATAATAATTTGGTTCAAAACCCTAGATATAGATTCACAAGTGGTTAGAATAAATTTTTAGACTGATTTATAATACAATGAAACGATTAATGTTTTTTGCTTAAAGGGGAGTAAACTGTATTTCCATATTATTGAACAATGCATTTGCCCTGTACATATATTGGGGGTGACTTTGTTACCCCTTGGGTCCTGTTTATTTGTTTGAAAATACTTGAAATGAGAATTTTCGCCTGAAATTTTCATCATACCTTAAAATATTCATATAAGAAATGATCATGCATTATTTATAGCAAATTGATTAAAACTATACTGACCATTGGTTCATTCTGAAGCAAGTGATGGGGGTATATGCGGCTGGTGCCGAACAAGAATGGAATAATACAGAACCTTTTATCATCTCAAGAAGTTCATTTGTTAGCCTAATACCAGCAGTGGCTAGGGAAAACCGTATGACTGAATACCAATACCCTGACATTGATTGACCATTCTAACTAAGGATGGGGATTTATTCGATACAGAAGATATGCAGTAATTTTGTCATCCACGTCGTTGCATTCAAATTATAGGGTGCTTTTTTCACCCTAAATATACATTTAAGTATAAATTAGCCTTTTTTTTTTTTTTTTTTGGGGGGGGGGCGTGTAAAATGTGGATGGACAAAATAAATTACCCCTGATGTGGGAATGGGATGGTAAATAGAGTTAGAACTAGAAGTCATTTCTTTCCTTTTGTTAGAGGCCTCTAATGATTTGTGGAACAGATTTTTTAAAACAAAAATTGGCTGTAATGTAAGCCCTTCAAATTCTTTCGAAGAGAATCAAATTTTTTGCCTCTTCTATTCTAGCTTCAGCAAAGAATTCAAAATGAACAACATGCAATAAATGAGTTAGAGAAGAAGTTATTTTGACACTGTAAATTTGAAGGCAGACAGTGAAACTCAAGTAAAGTATTGGTCATGGGAAGGAATTTAATGCACTGAAATGGAATTATACAAAAAGATACTGCTGTGACTTCCGAAATTTAACAACAAAGCTTTCCCCTGCCTCTTGTATCTCTCATATATCTATCCTCTCTCTCCTTTTAACTCACATACTATATTTCTTTTGCACTTTTGGGAAACAGAATAATACTAATGGCTCAAAATACCATTTAACTATATCAATGGCCATTTCAGACTAAAGTATTATACTTTTGAAATTATCGTCATTATATATCGAAACGAATGGTTAGATAAATTTATCTCTTGAGGCTTCCTCCTTTCGACCTTTTCTCTTTCGTAATCCACAAATTTCTTTTGCTTTCCTCATCTTTGCACCCATCAGGATATACGTTCAAGGTTAACACATTGAGATGAAAATTGAAACTGCAAAATAATGATCCTCTACGTACGAATGTATAATGAAACGCCAGTTACAAATAGTTAGAACTATAAGCCACTTCATTTGTTTTTTAATTTTTACTTTATTTTATTTTTTTAGAACGAAGAAACAAGAAAAAGACAGGGCATAATAGAGACCTTGCGATTTGGGAAACACAATTTTGAAAACAAAATGTTATGTAAGCGTATCTAAACAAAATACAAAATCAACTCATCAATCAATCAATGGTAAAAAGACATTAATGATGAAGCCTTCGACGGGAAAAATTTTACGATAAATTGACCAAATATTGCCAACAGTGTCTTCAGTATTGAAATATTTATTGAACTTTTTCCCCCAATCTTTAGCTTCTATCACGGTCTTGATAGTAATGAGCAAACAGGATGTCCCCGAAAGTGATATCATACATAGGTAGATTTTTGCTAGCTTCTCAACTATTCAAAGATGAGAGGACGTCTTAATGGGAAATCTAATTTATTCTTTCCTTGCCTTTTCTATCTGTTACAAATGATGCATACATCATGACTTATCCTCTCATTTATTCCTTGGGGTTTTTACAGCTAAATGATTATTTCCCGTCAGTTTAAGGGTTATTTTAATAATGGGAAATCTAATTTATTCTTTCCTTGCCTTTTCTATCTGTTACAAATGATGCATACATTACGACTTATCCTCTCATTTATTCCTTGGGTTTTTTACAGCTAAATGATTATTTCCCGTCAGTTTAAGGGTTATTTTAATTTCACGTTCCTAAACTTTTTACAAAAGTTCACAACAGTTACGTGCCATTTTCTACAGTGTACGGTACTTCTTTCAGTGAGTTCTTTTTCAACGCTATGAGATTCTTCAAGCGGGAGTCTGAAGCTTTTATATTTTTTATGACCCCTGTCGATTTATCTTTAATGAAGCACGGAGCAGAAACAATAATAAGTTCATGTAAGATGAAAAATGTCATATAATGGTGCCTTGGATGTAAAGATTTTCCCCTGAACAAATATACCGGTTAAGATTATAAAACTTTTGAAATGCACAACAATATGGACTCGTGAGAACACAATGATGTACCAATACAAAAATATTTTTGAGTTATAGCATGCTATTTAAACGGTAACTTCACAGGAACAACTATGCCTATCGTCAAAATTGTTGGGTGAAAAACGGTGAATCATTTCCCGCGTGAGGCCTTTTTCCTCATCCTTTGTTTCCTTTTCCTCTCTTCCCGTCTCTGGCGCCTTCTTTTCCGGTTGGCTTTCCTCCAGCTTTTCAGGGCTTGGTTCCGGCGTTTCCGGCGCCTTAGACGCCGCTTGGTGCGTGCTAGAGGGATTGGAGAAGGGGTTCGAAATAGTTAGAGGCTAAATCTATAAGAAGCATGAAAAATCAGGTGGCGATAAGGGGTTAAACGATAAGCTCATCACTGTCAAACTAAGTAAAAGCTTTTCAAACCATTTGATCTTGTATCTAAAGCTTCGGTTACTGAGAAGCAAGAGGATAGAGCTGGCCACAGGTTGAGCTGTCAGTTTCGCGTCAAGTATCGGTGTTTCACACTAGCGATCCTTCTGCCATTTATAATCGTATTCGTTTCTTATTTTAACGGCGCACTTTGTGTTTTTCGACCGAATAATATCAAAGATGAGGATGAGCCATGAAGTATGTCTGTGGATTGCATGCACACCTTGTATTGTCTCACGAATGCACGAACCTTTATTTGCAAGGCACTCGCATCAATGTAACAATAAAGAGAAAAAAACTTAGATTTATTCGTCTTTTTTCATTAACAGTTACAATTTTGATTTCCACATTATCCACTAAAACTATGTTTTGCCCTCACCTCTAAAAAGAAATTGAATAGCTAAAAGATGGTTCGCGAAAGAGTTTTTCTACCAAATTACTTATCGTGAGCTCTGTGCAACAATTTGATTGGAAATTGTTTTGAGAATGCGCGTTTTATTTTGTTTGTGTCTGTTTGCGTGTTTGTATGTGTGTATTTCATTCTGACTTGCTTTATTGCCCATTTAAACTCAGTGTTTTTAAACATTTTAATCGCGGGCGCTAAAGCTTGGTTTCCTAGCAAATATTAAAAGCAAGACTAACGACTTCTCACTAAGATCCCTCTTTGTGAAATCGAATATTTTAATGGGTCTGAATCTTAAGATTATGCAGCTTAGGATTATCGGTGATTAAGTCCGAGAAGTAGTTCAATTTCTTATTTAATAGATACCGGTATCGTTGCAAATGTCGAGAAGTTCATTACTTAATTCTCTACCTACTTGAAGTCATTTAGGTGAGATGTCTACTCCAACGCATAAATTTGCCTAGATCAAGAGAATAATTATTGTTGCGTCTCTCTTTATTCCAAAAGAATGGGGTTGTTCTCATTAATGATCAATGGTGGATGTTTCAGTTCTCCAATACCTTTTTGCCTGTCCAAGTAAAAATAAGATTTTGCCCACATTCTGAGAATAACATTTTTTTCTTTGACGCATTTCCAATTGTTATTATTAATTAGTACGGCCCTGCTTTGAACTAGTCGGTCCTATCGTCAATTGGTATGCTATCTTGATGTACTTCGTCTAAAGGTTACTCTATATTTTCTCGGTACTATCCAAGTATCTCTGACTTTCACCGTGGCTTTACTTATTTTTTACTAGTTCATTGGTGTATTCTGTTTTACTCCTTTATAACAAAACTTGCCATTTTTCTTCCTTATTTATATGTTTTGTTGACTTTGTTTTTCTCGCTGTTAAGTGTAATCCACGACTATTATTTTATCTCTGTGTTTAATTTTTTGACTCTTTCACTGGTAATCATCCTCTCGAAGAAAGGTGCCCTTCAGCAAAGCTAGAACTATCACATGATAAGATTCATTAATCGAGCGAGAAAAAAAAAGTAAAAATAGCATAAAGATCATAGCTGAAGAACAAGTAGGCTCTAGAAAAGAACAATACTTGGGACCTATTCCATATTTTTGAAGATGTAAAAGGAAGAAAAACGTTTGAGATGCTCATTATAATACTTAAGGCCACAATTATATGTTTATCACTAAATAGAGCCTCTACACCACCGCTGCAACGCCTGTGTAGGCCAGTAGTCAGAATAAGCGGCCGAATAAGTGCTAACTAATGTTAATGTCTTGCTGATGAGAAAACAGAATATGAGTTAGATTGTTGTTTGGACTAATCTAGGCAACAACTGTGACAAGTATATCAGTAAATAAAGGACATAACAATGAATTAAATGAAAGAAATACACTCAGACATGAACTTAAGACAGTCCAGAGCTTCGAATAAAGGTGGCAGATGAAGGATCAGAATAATTCATGTAAATCTTGTTCAAGTTTGCCGAGATAATAAGAAAAATGCTACATCTCAAAATCTAAATTATGGAAAAATAAAAGCGTTGCACTCAGTTCTAAAATCAGACTGGCGCATTCCTTAATTAATGCTTTGTTTGCGCTTGTGGAAAATGAAGTAGGCCTATAACAGCAGTTCAGTTAGGATGAAAATACACGATTCACAGTAGGAATAGTTTGCTAATTACGTAGAATCCAAACCTATCTATAGATCCTTTTTGAAATTCATTATCACGTAGGTTTAAATAAATGCGCGGCTATGAATTCCCGAAATGCTGTGCACCATTATGCACTTTTTACGGGATTCGAAAGTCTTCTTTAGCGTTTAAAAAGATATTAAAATAGATTTGGAAAATATAGGATTAGTCGATTTTCCCTATTTCGATGCATTTCTTATTGAGATCAAGTTAATAAAGAAGTGAAAAACATAATCGAGAAACCAATTGGGCTTTATGAAGATAACAGTTACATGTACTAGGAAAAGAAAATGAACTTGCCACGATGATCATATCCAGGACTGTTAAGTGGTGTGAAGTAAAGGCAACCAGTAGGAAAAAAAAGAAAAAGACGAAAGGAACCATAATTGAATGGACGTGCTGAAAATTGGATGAGTCCCTCCTCAAGAGTATTTAATAAAGGATGAAAAACAAATTTGCCCATTCATCCTTAATGCCTCGATGATCTTTTAATCTAAGGTATGGGTGAAATAAGTGGTAAGCTAGGACAAAACTCATTGTAGTTGAAAATATGGAACTAACTACATATGTAGTAGATCAGACACAGGATAATACTAAGTTAGCTTAAAAAAAAAATAAAATAATAAGAGCAATTTCACAAGTAAAAAATACTACATGTACCACATGTCTTCGATTAGCCCCTCTCCCCCACCCCTTTCCTCAAATACTATTAAAACGAAACGCCACAATTCTTCTCCCCAAAACAACACATCCATGATACATGAATTTTATATTTCTGCGCCTTTCACTTTCTATTCATGCATTTTTTTTTCATTGTGACTCCTCCTCCTCCTCCACTTCTTCTTCTTCTTCTTCTTCTTCTTCTTCTTCTTCTTCTTCTTCTTCTTCTTCTTCTTCTTCTTCTTCTTCTTCTTCTTCTTCTTCTTCTTCTTCTTCTTCTTTTTCTTTTTCTTCGTATCCTTCATCAATGAAGGTTCTCATTAAAGTATCAATTTTTAAGGAATGAATCCTCATGTGCTTACCTTTTTTCGTAGCATTTAATGACTCTGTAGATGTATTGTCGAGCCTTTTCAAGCCATGTTTTTTACGAAAGCACATTTCCTCTGTGTTTGCTTTTACTGCTCTGCAATCATAGTCTTCGCTGCCATCACACATGCAGTGTCGAAGTTTGTTGGCATGATGTTGGCGAGACAATATTCGCAAACTGTTCTTGCACTTTGCCGAGCACCTGATTCCTTTAAAGAGTCTGGAGCAATGGTCATAGTAGTACTTTAACGCAGCCAGACAGGACGTGTCAGCCTCGCAGATTCGACGCGCTAAGTTACACGTGATGGGCGGTGCGTCCTCTCGCAAAACGTGCATAGAGTCAAGAACCTCTCTCTGGCATACCTGGACTTTCCTCTTTCGCTCAACACACATCTTGTCTTTGCCACAGTCGCAGTTGATGAATGCGTGGCCAGTATTGTCCTCGGTCGACAGAAGAGACAACAAAGCATGCTTGCAGTCTATTGGGCACCCAGCAATCTGCTTATCGTCCCCAACGATGAGAGAACTGCAATGAATGAAAAAATTGTGGAGTGCCATTTGACAACCACTCCTTGCATGACACTGCAACTGGGCCACTTGACAGCTCTGCAGCGTACTCACATTTTGAGTGCTCACTGACTCAAATGTTACAGACATCCGTAACGATGGGAAAATAATAATTGCTGCAACGACTTTCAACGAAATTAGTAGCGACTCAGTAGCTTTCATAATTAGTTCTTATAATCGACCGATTCTTGAAACCAGCTGATTCTTGCTTTAAAAGTATTATTTCTCCTTCCTTCCTCAGCAAGATTTATGATTTACCGTTTTCTCCATGTCTTGCAAATACTTGAAAGTCCGATATCTGGAATAAAGAGGACCGGTGTATGTTACAGTAATATATGACTTTTCGACAAATCAAAATTATATAAATTTAATTTTAGTCCATCAAATGCAAACAGGCCATTAGAATCATGAGCGCGTAAAATGTGTGATAGTCGGCATGGGTGACTTGAACGAACCTGGACATACAGAACGATCAGTAGATCCTTGGTCAAGGTATATGTTTAAAAACTGATTCTTATTTTATTTTGAACTATGAATTTTTTTAAGGATATGGATAGAGGAGTCTGATGGGTTCTTCGGATAGTTTCAGATTTTATAATTTTTCGAAGAAACTTGTACATGAGGCCTTGCCACCAGAGATAGGACTAGTTAGATGGGATTCGACTTCATTAATAAATAGGTGGCATTGTCAGGGATTGAATATTACAATAATTCTATCTTTCTTACCTATCTAGCAATCTAACTGCTTATCTATAATTGTATCATATGGGCACACAAATAACATTCCCCGAGAAGTCTATCAAAGAATAAATATATCTGCGCCATACGTTGAATCGATCTCGAGCTACGCGATTCTTTTTCGAGAAAGATATAATTTTTTATATTCAAATAAGCCTCGAGGAGGCCATAAATTCATTCTTAAAAAATGGCATCCTTTTGATTGGAACATGAATGACAAACATTTTTTTTAATTTATCATCATTAGAGTTACTGTGAGAGCTATTTTTTTAAATAATGGCCAATATATTTATGTTTGGGTCTATTTCTTATTTACAAAATCATAAGGCTACAATTATCATTTTTCCACTCTTTGCTGCTGAAATGAGTTATTCTATTTTGAATTCAACAATAATTTAGATTGCATAATAAACATAATATGCATATAACACTTACTTGAGATAAATTCTTGCCATCGAGGTCTGGGTTTTAAAAAATATCAAGGATTAAATCAGGAAAAATGAAAATGAAGTAAACTTTCTGCAAGATATATCCACTTGCGTTGATTGGAGAAAATAACCTGAGTTTCTCTTGGTGAGCACCATAAAAGCATTCCGAGTAAAATATTGATTATCGTGGTTCCATGGTACCAGTTCGCACTGCCTCGAAACGACCTCCGACGGTGGTATCCTGCATACATTCCTCAGACGCAGTTTCAGTGCCGTACCAGTCGTCATAAAATCACGGCGCCAAGCCTACAAACCCGGCACTCCATACTTCGCCTCACTCAATTATTGCTTGAGACTTGGCTGTAGGTACTCTTAGGGCTGGCCTCACCTGCCGCGTGTGGCAGACTGATCAAAGCCGCCATCAGTAGACATTCTCAGCTCGGTAGTCGCTGAAACACAGGTAACAAAATTATACTAAAAAGATTTGTTCACAGATCCTCCCACAAATGACTCATCTTAGTTGCACGGAAAGGTGATATCAATGTGCGTCTGGTTGTATTTTCTTTTCTCTTCCTTTTTTTCTTAACATAAATATACCTAGTGAGGGTTTCATATCACCTATGTTGTATTTCCATTGGCCGAGCCATATTTGTCAGTAATTTGCTAAATGATCAGTTCGTAAATTGAATTCAAGGAAAAGAAAATAGCAACATATAAAAATATAGATGAGAGTTATTCTTTTTTAGCATAGCTTGAATTACAGAATACAACAAACTAAAAAAGGTGAAGATTCTTTTTTGCAAAGTAATTTATAAAAATAAAAAAAAATTATCGAAAAAGAGTTTAGATTCATTCTTGTCATTTATGTAACGGTGTCTCTTTAGATACTGAATGGATTTGTTTGGATAATAAAAAAAAAGTGGGGTTAAAACATTTTGAACAGGAATTTCAACGAACAGATTTTTCAACCTATGTTTTCAACTATTTTTTTTTTTTTATATATCGTTGAGTTTTTGTACATCATACATGATAATCATCAGTTTGGTTTCATGGTTACTGACGAGCGACAGTTTAGAGGGCAGCTTTTGAGATATATATCTCTGTATCTTCGACCGATGTGTCTTTCTCTCCCCCCTCCTCAACTCCCCTTTCTTTCTTTCTCTCTCTCTCTCTCTCTCTCTCTCTCTCTCTCTCTCTCTCTCTCTCTCTCTCTCTCTCTCTCTCTCTCTCTCTTTCCATTTGCCCTTTATATCTTCTCTGTTTCTTTATTTCTGCCAGTCAGTCTGTTGGAACATATGTTTTTTGTCTCGCTCTGTCTCTCTTACTAAATAGTGATTTTACAAAAAAATGGTAGCGTGCTATTGAAACTCTTAATTACGGAAAAGGGAAATAAGACTGAAAACAGTAGGGACCCTTGGATTTTTTTTGTTTTTTTATTACTCGAACTTTTTCCCTAATCTCGACCTTCATTAAACAATAGTAGTAATAGTAGTAATAGTAGTAGTAGTAGTAGTAGTAGTAGTAGTAGTAGTAGTAGTAGTAGTAGTAGTAGTAGTAGTAGTAGTAGTAGTAGTAGTAGTAGTAGTAGTAGTAGTAGTAGTAGTAGCACCACCACCACCACCACCAGCAGCAGCAGCAGTAGCAGCAGCAGCAGCAGTAGCAGCAGCAGCAGCAGCAACGGTAATAATAATAATAATAATAATAATAATAATAATAATAATAATAATAATAATAATAATAATAATAATAATGATGATGATGATGATGATGATGAAATGGGTACATACCTCGCTTAACATGAATGGAAGAACAAGAGCACAAAAAGAGTGGAGCTTCCAAAATAGGAAGTCGAAAAAACTTCTCGTTTTTATGTCCTCTAAGTGTCTTGTAGAGAGCGCAATGTACCTCTGCTGATATGTATACAGCGAATAAGTATCTTTGAAAGATTTTCCAGTCAATGAACATCCACCCAATTCTGGGTTGTTTTATTGTGAAAGTTATAGTATTCAAGCCGTGTGGTACCAGGAGGAGACAGAAGCGGAAACGATGAGAGGGCATAATAAACCAACGGTCGGCGGAGTATGTTTGGTAGCGAGAGTACCCACAATACATTAAACCATTAAACATCAATTGATGAAGCACCTTGGAGAAAACGATATTTGGAGTGAGTGTTATATGTATACCTCAATATTGTATACTGAAATAGCGGCATTTTATCATGACTCTTTTCTTAATATGTTATTCTCCTCGTGCGTTCAAATTCAAATCAAATCAAAAAATGTATTGCGCACCCTGGCAGTACAAATGGTGTAGGGTGTGTAGTAGGTCATGCCATATAAAGAGCTATGTTTTTACGACTTGGCCCCGTACCGCATCTTTCACGCAGGTTTTATTTTATTTTATTATTTTGTTTTAGTTATTTCGCTAAAAATTGGTGGTTAGGTATCACAATGGCTATGGGTAGTATATAGGACTGATTTTTTGTTTAAAAATTAGGTGAAGGCTTTTTTTTTATTTGATGGGGAAGGGGTGATAATTTTCCCAAATCCTGTAAAACATAAGCCCATTCCATCTTCCACAAAGAGAAAGAGAGAGAGAGAGAGAGAGAGAGAGAGAGAGAGAGAGAGAGAGAGAGAGAGAGAGAGAGAGAGAGAGAGACACAGAGAGAGAGAGAGAGAGAGAGAGAGAGAGAGAGAGAGAGAGAGAGAGAGAGAGAGAGAGAGAGAGAGAGAGAGAGAGAGAGAGAGAGAGACGGATCATGGTAAGAATAATCATTAAAAAAACATTGTTTGACATCAGCGAAACGCTATAATTTATGTATCTTTTTTATTTCAGTTTTTTAAATGCTCCCATCACTTCGTCCTGGTGAGGAATGTGAGGATGTGAGCGACAATGGTCTAATTGAAAACTTACGATATATGGATTTAACCAGTACTTTAGGTCTATTCTAATTTGAGAAGGTATTCATTTGGTTGGCACTTTGTTCGCTTTATCTTCTTTTCACATTTCAAGAGTGACACTTTATTATATCATTATCTCTCTCTCTCTCTCTCTCTCTCTCTCTCTCTCTCTCTCTCTCTCTCTCTCTCTCTCTCTCTCTCTCCCTTTCTCGTTTCCATCGCATCTACAGCTTATGCTGAAAATCTCGGTTGCTTCTATTACATTCTTTGTTAAAGGGTTGATTTCCTTTTGCTCAGGCCTAATTGTCTTTGCTTTTTTGCACCCATTTCCACTTTAGACAATGATCGTGTAACTTTCTAGCACCGTCTGTAATTAGGATACAGTACCTTTAGGTGGAATAGATTGCACTGGTATCATTAACATGGGCTTTTTTTTGTTGTTGTTGTTAATTCATTTTTTTAAGAACACTTTTGGCGTTTAATTTCTTTTTTTATTTCTCACTCTCGTTCTGATTTTTACCTTTCTGACAAGAGTTTGTTTTTCAAGTCTTACTTTTTTTGTGCTGATTTTTAAATGATTGCTTTACATTATGCTGTACATTAAACAATACACTGTTTCCTTTTTCTTCTTCTTCCTCCTCCTCCTCCTCCTCCTCTTCTTTTTCTTCTTCTTCTTCTTCTTCTTCTTCTTCTTCTTCTTCTTCTTCTTCTTCTTCTTCTTCTTCTTCTTCTTCTTCTTCTTCTTCTTCTTCTTCTTCCTCCTCCTCCTCATTTTCTTCTTCTTCCTCTTCCTCCTCCTGCTTCTCTTCCTCATTTTCTTCCTCTTCTTCTTCCTCCTCCTCTTCTTCTATTTCATCTCATAAAGAAATTCTGTGACTGAATTTAAAATGTCTGCCCCCATTTCCGCAGACTTACTTCGTGCGTTTGTCCTACGACGTCAGAAGGTGAGTATGCGCCTTGCTTCTTCGATTCTGTCTTGTCCAACGAGGACAAAGAGATCTCTTATTATCGCGCTGTGGACGGGCTATATCAAACAACAAACGAACGACCTTCTCTTTCGCTTCAAATCGTAAAGCTAGTCTCCTTCACAACAAAGATCCTCCAAGTTTCCCCTCAGCTTCTAGTCCAGTCTTGTAGAATCCTCCCCAGATCTAAATTTTATACCCTTGGCCGACTTGTCTTCAGTTGTAAGTTGGGCAGATTTGTCATATAATTATGTATGTGTTCAGCTTTCATGTTACTAGTTTGGCATGGAAGTTGCATGCCCTGTGTGACCAATCCTGGGCTTGCTGTGAAAATGGTGGTCCAAGCTGTCGCTCTAAGCATAAAAAGAGATGGACAAAGTAGGCAATCTGTCTGGGATAATGGAAACTTGAAGCACCATTCAAACAACTATTATAGGAAAGAGAGCACTTTAAAGCTTTGAAAGTCAAACTTTTAACGAAAGCTTAGCG
Source organism: Elysia crispata (assembly GCA_033675545.1). Taxonomy (NCBI): domain Eukaryota; kingdom Metazoa; phylum Mollusca; class Gastropoda; family Plakobranchidae; genus Elysia; species Elysia crispata. The sequence continues at coordinate 500,124 of JAWDGP010004075.1, read as the reverse complement.
TAAGCAACAAAACCGCGTCATACTGTGTGTCCATTCTTTTACATTTATGTCTTTTGTCCTATCTTGATGTTCTGCTCTTTAGTTTATTTCATTTTCAATCACTTGTATCCTCGGATCGAGCTCTGACTGTCACTGCCTTTGTTGCGAGGTTACCTCTCTCTCTCTCTCTCTCTCTCTCTCTCTCTCTCTCTCTCTCTCTCTCTCTCTCTCTCTCTCTCTCTCTCTCTCTCTCTCTCTCTCTCTCTCTGCCCTGTATTAAGATTTTGCGTAACTCAAATCCGTGAGCCGGAGCTTTATTGGCGCCTCTCGCTGAACAAGGCCTCAAAAGATTATGAAAGCGCATTCAGTATGGGTGACAGGACTGGTGGTAAAACTATACATGTAGTATTTTAAATTTTCCTGTTTTGATGATATCGAAAATCGTTTATAAGAAATTGTAAAGCATTATTATATTGCGTATACTAGGGTTTATAAAAACCAACAGTATTGTAATGCGATGCAATTGACTCATTAATAACAAGAATGGAAGTACCGAGAACCCCTACAGAAAAGAGACTGATATCCCCATTTTTCCCTCATTCGGAAATAAAAATGATTTACACCATATCTTTGCAGGAAAACGTTCGACATCAGTACTCTACGAATTTTAGATCTACACACATAGAAAAAAAATCATTCACGAACTCATGCACATATGATCACTCGACCAAGCAGTTGCTAAACAAGCTTCGTAATTTGCTACTCTATTCAAGGAACGTATCAAACCAAAATTAATTTTCCTCATTTTTTTTTTTTTCGTCCATGAGGATTTCTCTGCTTTCACGTAAGCAGCTCCAATATGATCGTATGATGCACATGATTTCTTTTTCAACATTATTTTGTTTGAGTGTTATCAAATTTTGTCATGTACATGTATTTCTTTTTTTCTTTATGCATTTTAAGTCTTACTCCTTCGCTCACTTCAAAGATTTTATTACGCTGCATAAAAGTTCTATTTATGTCTTTCTCCGTTAGGAGAGCTTCGTCGTCAAAAAATCTTAAATTACACAGTATGTTTCGCTTTCTATGTTTAGATTTTGATCATGATTGTGTGATGTCCACTTCTTTGGTAGCTTGCTTCAATCACTGTAGTGAATGAAGAGCTTGGGTGAGATGACTTATAGTTTATGTTTTCCAGGATTTGTACATATTTAATTCAAAAATTGTTAAGTGTTCTTCAGAGTCAAATGCCTTTTCCCAGATGCAGGTTATACTCGTTCGATTTCTCGATGACTTGGCTCAAGGTAAAATACAATCATGGTCAGTAGCCGAATCCAAGAAGTACCGGTACCACTTTCTGAAACTAGCCGGGGCTTTAGATTTGCCCTAATCATAAGTTCTTTTCATGGCTTTTCTTTTTTTTTGAGAGTCGTGGTTATAGCTGTGAGAGAGTAGACTTGTTGCTTGGTGTTTAGTTTCGTAGTCAAAGGTCGTCTTTCTTATATACATGTAGAGGGATTTTTGTTTCTTCCCAGCTTGATGGGATAAGTTTTGTTTGAGGATTTCAATAGTCACAACACGTAGTTACACGTATGTGAGAACCAGTAGCACGTCACTAGCGAGACTATCCAGTCTGGTACTCTGTTTTAAATCATCTCTTTCATGCATTTTCTTACTTCTGCTTCTGAGAAAGTCAGGACATCTTTTGTATTAATTTTGGTCTTTTGTCATAGATTTGATGTGTTACAATTTACCTTTTCGTATGTAGTTTCGCGTATATTTTTTCTTACTGATTTGTTCGATGTTTTCTCTATCTCACGTTTGCTTTCCCTGTAAGTTTGGTCTTTCAATTTCATCCCAAAATTTTTCTTTTTGTTTCCATATTTGTAATTATCTTTGCTAATAGTGCGTTTATGACAAATGCTGTTCTCTCTTTTTCCGTTTTAATACAGCTCTGGGTATTTAATTTTCTTCTCCATTTGTTTTGTTTTCCTCAATCTTCAGTCCTTTCCTTCCTTTTTCCAGCTTGCCTATTTCCTTTTTTTCACCCATACTTTCACCAGGTACATGCATATTTCTTTTTTCGGTAACCCGGTGTGTGATTTCCACTATTGAAGTGTTTAGGATTGCGATTGTAGGTAGCTCATCCTGTAGAGCATCACTTATTTTTTAACGCCATAAGGAAGGGGGTCAACTGTCATAGTTTGGTATAGTACATGTATCACAATTGATATTTTTAACTCAAATATAAAACGTGTGTCTAAGACTCTTTCATTTAATAGATAACGTAAATAAGAGACATTAAAAAACAATTTAAGTTCCAGCTATTTCAGTACAGTGTATTTTCAATATTGTTTCAGTACAAAATTTCTGAAACCAGTAGGCGAAGTGTTAGGCATCATTGAGGTTTGATAGAAATTTCAAGTGTACAGTTTTGCACTCATTAAACCTTTTTTCTGAGTTATATCTTGTTCTATGTCTTTTCAAAGCAGATGGCTTACTAATCAAGGTAATGAGTGTGACACATAGCTGGACCTATATAGCCTTTACCAAAAAAGAATCCAAATCCACCCTAAAGTCTGCCTTTAAAATTTCAAAACCAATATATCATATGTCGCACTCAATACTGGTTCTCTTGAAGACTCACCCTCCACCTTTCCCAATAGAAAACTGAATCTCCTAAAATAATTTTTACATTTTTTTTCAGATTCAAGAAATATCAATAAAAAGTAACAAACTGTCTCTTCGAAATTTGGAGGTTATTACATGTAATGATTTTTTTTCTTTACAAATTTTGAAGTTAGAGGTAAGATGATTGTTATTTAAATAATACATGTGTTTACTCTGAATACGTGCTAAAAAGCACTGTGCTTTCTACAGGATGTTACTGAAATTTGTTCACTTTGTTTACCTCAAGCGATTTATCTCACCAGGCACCTTCCACACAACTTTACAAGGCACTGCTTCACATTATACTTTGCCCTTAATGCCCAATCCAGGAAGGTAACCTGAGCCAACAAATCTTTTCAGGTTGACTTCATTGGATATAAGACCCATAGCCCACCTTTTTTGAAAAGAGATGATTGGCATCACCTGCTTAAACAATACTCTTTCAGCGCTAACCTTTGTATAATCCTTTATGGTAATCATCACTTAATGGCACTTTCTTTCAAAACAACAGTTATTAAACCTACCAAAGGGGAAAAAGTGAAAAAAAAAGTGAATGGTGTCTATATCATATTTATTTGCAGTAAAATACTGTCAACAGTATGAGCCTTAACCATAATTTAAAAAAAAGGCAAATAAAGGTTTTACAAATCAGTTTGGACAACCAATTAATGATAATCGAATTGCTGTAAACTGATTGTTTTCACATAAATTTCTTCATTTCATATCTACGAAAGGAACTTTTTCATTCTTGTACAAAGTACAAGAATATTTCTAGGATTTGATTTCAGTACCCATATGGCTAGAATTCAGTATCGCATTTAAGAGGACACCTGAAACCCAGAAAAGCGTATGTGATGGTTAAATACAATGACAACAACAAAATCCATGTTGTCAACATTATATTATACGGTGGAATCTGCTTAAAGTCAACACCTTGGAACCAAAAAAAAAAAAGTGTTGCCTTCAATAAAGGTTGACCTTATCTATTTCCAGGAAACAAGTCCAAAAATTCATGTTATAAAAACAAGTTGTCTTCCTTTCTTTTAATGATAGTGGTATCTCCATTTCATTACTTTAAGCTATAACTGAAGTTATTATGGCAAAGGAAAAACCTCACTAAATTTGAAAAGAGGTTTATTTAAAAAAACTAGATGTACCACACACAAAAAACACAAGACATCCGTACATACCTACAATTCTTGATTAATTTTTTTTTCAGCTTTACCCTTTCATAGTATGTGCTTGGGACCATCATTACTTTCGTTTTGTTTTCACCCGAAAAAAAAAACGATGGCCTGATTAAAAAAAATGCTTGGCATTATTCGAAGTTCTTAAAAGGATGTTATTGGTTAAGGCAAGTGGCTGTGAGGAGAAAACAGTGCACTGTTTGCCACAAATGATGCAAGCCAACAATAAGTTAGGTCTAGATCTAGATACACCCAACTTCCACCCCATTCATGCCCTACGCAACCTTCTTTGTTACTGTCACAACCCTGCAAGACCACTTAGCTAGGCCTTGTTTAGCATAGTATTAATACACAGGGACTTGCTGACTGTATTGGGTTACAAATAAAAAGCTATATTCCGCCCATACGCTCTATGCATCCCCGCTTTTATGGTTTTCACCTTTTCCCATCAACCACGATGTGTACACTTTAAGAGAAAATGTCCCCAAGCTTTTGACTTCATCAGAAAATCACTTACTTAATCAAAGGAAGAAAAAAAAACAGGACCGCAGTGAGTTGTTGACTTCAAGCAGATTCCACTGTATTTTTGCAAATTTTCAGGTAGAAAATGAGTCGAAAATACAAAAACCCAAGTCACGATTTTAGATATCTTGGCAGCTGTCTCTTTCTACAAGTTTTATGCATATGAAAAGCTTTTCCAAACTCTTGATGAGTCTGCTTCTGTAATCAGCACAAATAAATATTTTCAGTCCCCAGTGCTTATTGTCTAAATAAGCAAATAACAGTTCAGCTTGGATTATTTGCATCCTTAAGGCTTTAGAAACCAAAGATCATGTAGAGGGCAAGCGAAGGACAAGGAAATTTGAGGGCATTCACAGGTATTCCTTTGCATTTGTCAAAAGCTAATGACAAAAACGAAAACAATAATAGCATTATTTCTAATATTAAAGGAGAATTTTCATGCACATGTGGATTATCATTCAAATTATGATAAGTTAAATAGAAAAAACATCGAGATCTACTCCTTTTTTCCTCATACATTAGATCTTCATAAAACATGACTCACTACTATAAAATACAAAATAATTATATTTGATGAGAAAAATAATGTAGCAACTACATTTCCCATATTTTGATTGAAAATAATATAAAATAAAACAAGCTATAAGGATCTGTTGAAGAAATAAAAAATGTTTTACTGCTTCATAGCAGTTATCCAATTCCTAAGAAAGAGAATTATAACATCAAATTGGACTTCTTACACTCTATGTAGAGATGTAAAAATTATTGCGGAAGTCCATACAACTGCAATAACTCTGAGGCATTAGGAACTAACATATATGCAGGTAGAGAGGGCCTGGAACAAATAAGAGACACATCATCCATTCTTTGAGAGTAAAAGTAATTTAAATGAATAAGTTCATCATGCTATGATAAAGGAAAGAAACAATATAGCTAAAAATTAAATTTCATTAAAATTCTTAAAAGCTTCTGCATAAAAAATGACACCATTTCCTTATCAAACAAAAGTATACAGCCAAGAAAATTTGTCTAAAATAGTTATTCAATACTTTACATACATCTCACATATTTAATATCCTTTTGGATGGCATTTCATTGCTTGTGCTTTTAAGTCTTAACAACAGCTCCAGCAAATCTTTTTGTAATTCAGCATGGCAATATTTTATAAATTATGCATAAAAAAACAAAGTCAAGAGAGTCTAACTGTTTTAAAGAAGGCAAACAGAGTACCCTGTGTGCCTTTTTTTTAGGCAATAACAAAAGAACATTATGTGTACAATTGCTTCCAAAACAAAATATGGGAGAAAAAAAGATATCAGCTTACAACAGCTGAGCCACCTCTCCCCCCCCCCCCCCCTTTCCCCTCAAAATCCATGTATTATATAACAGGCACATTTGAAAAGCATTCAAAATCATCTTCACAAAATCACTCCTCTCTGTATAAAAGCATTTATATGAAATCATCATCCCCATCATCCTCGTAGTAAGCACCAGCTTCATCAGCTAATCCCAAATCATCTGCTTTTCCCATTTTGATGTTGATCTTGCCAGCTTTCTTCTTCTTTTGACTCTTAACTTGCTCCTGAGAAAAAAATAAACAATAAATGGTCTTAGCATAATTGTTATTTGAACTGCAATGATACTAAAAGCGTTTCTAGTCGTTGAAAGGATATTTTACTAAAATTGTTTCCATATTGCCCACACATGTCAAGTGAGACAAGTGTTTTTCCTCGAGGCTATTTTAATGCATATATGAACAATTGTAAAGGAGAGAAAAAAAATGAAAAGTACAAGATATTGAGTAAACAATCTTGACCCTGAAAAAGGGCATCAATATGCAATAATCATCTAAAGAGTGTCGATCTCAGGAAAAAATTATAAAAAGTACCATTCAAGAGAAACTAAATTGAAGCTCTTCACCCTCAACAGAGCACAATTTAGTGTACTTTACAGGATTTTAAATATCTTACAAACTTTGATCTCTTTTATACATTTGAATTTGCTCAGCCAATTTATTTTCTTTTATGACGATATTAGTTCTCTCTTTTTTTTTATTCTTTTATGTTTACTATTATTTGATACATCATTGTATCAATCAGCAAATCTTTTTAAAAAGTTCACAAATGCAAGCTCAGCCAGGTTATCCTACCAGTGAAATATTCATACATGTTGGGGGGGAGAAAACCAACAAAATAACAGCCATAAGATTCCTCTTGGGGCTCATTATTTATTTCAAATCACCACATTTATAAGTTGTGAATCATTCTCCTTTTGAAGAGTGACTGATCTTTATAGAGTACATTGACTTAGAATAAGTTCGCTTTATATCTTAAACTTACCATGCCCTTAAAGGAAATCACACCGCCACTATTTAGACTATCATATTGACACTGAAGTGCTAGCAGATGTACAAAAATTGAGAGAGCAGCATGTCAAAATGAATCATTGTGTCTCAACCTTTGTTGGAAAAAACAGCAGTATTTCTTAAGAGCTCTCCATGATACAGTTAAAAAAAAAAAACAACAACAAAAAAAAAAACAAACGAGGATGACTATCACTATCAGTGTTCATCAAAATAATTTCTGTATCACAGGAAGTGGATATTTTCAGACCTGCCACTTTCCAGGAAAAGAAAATCTGAAAGACTGGTTTATTTTACCTTTTACATCCAGGCAGTATATATTGCAATACACACAATAATGTCTTTGATGAATGTTCATTTATCAGCATAGCTCTGTCTGTGTCCTGATAACTACAAAGTTTCTCAGCTTGAAATTCTGTCATGGTTAAAATTTCCAGTTAATGTTAAGATCTTTCTTTTCATGTCCCTTCCAGTTTAAATCAAGTACTTTATGCCCTTAAAATACTTTCAAGCGACTCAATAAATTGGATGGCATTGGCAAATATATAATTATATATATGCAGCATTCCATGAATTCACAACCTAGCTCACGTGGAAAGAGTACCACTTTTTAACAGGTGAAAAGGTGTACTCCTTACTGAAAGGGTAAAAAGATAGACGTGTTTGACGCTGTATTTCTGATTCTATATAATTTTTTATGTAATAATTGGCCTTTCTCACACTTGACTTGAAGTATTAATGATCTTACAAATTTTACTAGATCCAGCTGTTGTTAACTTTTATTTTATGGGAAGAAAATTGAGAGATTGCTGAAGAGTTATATTTTACTTCATAAATGATCTAAAGGGCGGAATCCACTCAATAGTCCATTGTTCATTCACTTCATTGAGAAATAAAACGATAAATACAAAAATTATGTTGTACTGGTGAGACTAGTAAGGTTGATTTAGAAGTAACCTGGATCTGAATCTACATTAGATATATTGATCAAAATCATAGATCTTCTTCAGATTGAAGAATTTTCATCCAGATATAGACTCAAATGAGAACTAGATCTAGATCTGGTTTAAGATTACTCATTTTTACTTTTTATAAACCTATAATTAAAAAGTTCTGCTTCAAGTCATCTTCATTTACTCCAGTTCTATTTAAGATTTCTCTATTGATCTTGACAACTGACAAGATCTTGATGAATAAAATAATAATCCTTCTTTGGAAATAATGGCTGGATGCAAGATGGAGAGAGGGTGAAACAGAGGAATAAACAATAAAATAAACAACTCAGCAAAATCAATAATATGGATAATTTTGATACTGCTATTGATAATATAAATATTAAAAAAACAGATAACATTCAATAAAAAAGCAGAATGATTCCAATCAAATCAAAATGAATGGCAGTTCAGCATTTAGAGCAAGACCTCTTTGAATGCCCAAAATGTATCTCCAACTTATTAATTTACTTTTAGACTCAGTAATGCACTAAAGCAAAACATTGATTAATGAACAAGCTTGAACCAATTTAGAATCCTTACCTTCCTCTGTCGTTCTTTTTCATGATATAAGCTATTTAATGCTATACCAATTTTCTTAATGTCGTCAGCAGGCACTGAAAAATAAAGTGGGGTGGGGTGGAATTATAAAATAATAGATAAATGAATTCTGACCAACAGGCAATATATATATGTTTATGAAAAAGATCACTCAAAGTTCACTGTCTAATAAAGAAGCATCATTTTGGAGGAAAGACGACAGTATATATGTTTGAAAAAATGAGCATTATTTAAGTTCATATATTTTCTCACAGAAAAACATGTTTTCAGAAAACGACCTGGTCAATTTACAAAAATATCAGCATTACGTTTAAAACTGTTTCATCCTTTTAAAACAGGACATTTCAATTCTTTCAGGAATTTATGCCCTCAGCCTCCACTTGACAAGACCATAATAATAGATGGAACAAAGCAAAGTATTATTAGATCTTTTAGAGTAACTGGCAGAGAAGGATGCAAATTATAAAATATTCTGAAGTGGCTGAGGGAAAAAAAATCCAGAATTTTAAGAGCAGCTGCCTGCTTTATTTTCCATAGGTGATAGTTTTATAATAAAATACTGGAAAAGAAAGGAAGGAAAAAATGCCTGATAGCTCTGGCTACACACACAAAAGGCAAATATTGAGGAAGGTTTTTAAAGCAGTCATAAGTAAGCAAAAATATCTCAAAGCTTTAAGTTTCAACACACTTTCTCTACTCTTTTTCTTTTCTTCTTCACAATATTGGGAACTGCTGATAACGTATTAACTAAATAGAGTAATCAAACTAGTTTTGACATTCTTGATTCTAAAATTTTGCAGATAGTCAATAAAATATTCAAACATCAATTGCTTGACATTAGCAGTCACTAGCACTTAAGTTACTTACATGTTAATGATATTTCATGGATGAGTTTTGCAGCAAACGCTGGATAAAGTTTGCTACCCTGTTAAAATAAAACATATTGGAGTTAAAAGTGTAAAACTAAAAGATATAATCTTGTGATCACAACAATGTTTAAGACCAAGGAAAGAAATGCTTAAATTCATCATAGAGATTGTCTCATGCCTTTTGCTGACCTACCAACCTAAATTTTGTGTGAAAGTAATCAAGATAAATTTTGTTACTTCTTAGTAACCATACTTGATTTTCATTCTGTTATCAGGTCTTGGAGAATATGAATGGAGATGCTTCTAATTCTAAAGAAATAATCATGATCAATATATTGGCACAATTTACAAATAAGTATACTTATATCCAACATAAGACGTAAGCTATAATGGAGAGTGCTTTTACAATAGGGTTCATTGGATAAAACCCCATCTATACTATAAAATAAGAAAAGAAAAGGCCTAAATGGATCATTAGTGAAACATTGCATTTATAGATCAGCTTCAGTTCATGGTGGTGCACATGAGGTGTGAGGTATCTTGATGAAGAAAATTTGAGACAAAAATGACATTCATTTTTTTTTCTGTAACCAATTTTCCTCTTTATATACCAAGTTATGAGGTGAAAGTGGCTTTTGGAAGCATAAAACTTTCAAAAGCCTGTACTCTAGAATTTGAAGCAGGTTCAATTCTTTGAAGTTTTATATCCTTGCTTGCATATGGAGCACAAGATGCACATCTGAAAACATCATCAATGACATAGTCGGGTCATGGACTAGAGAAACATGAAGCACCATTACTGGTTGCTCAGTGAAAAAGATTTTCATCAATAAAGCCTTTGATAGGCCTAACCCTCCTTCAATAGCATAAACCTAGGTCTAAGTATAAGAACTGTATAAAAAAGTCTAGATTAGTAGACATATATCCCACATACTAAGATCTTCTACCCCAGACTAACAACTATGTGTAAATTTAGATCTTAGATGATATCTGGACTTTGGTTATTTTTCATAGCGATTATAATTGACAAAATTCAAAAAGATATTTAGTAATAATTCATGTTTGGCAAATTTAGTTCTTTTCATCATATATGCCCACACTATAAGCACAACCCATGAACCTCTCTCCCTCCCTGCCAACATCAGCATCTGTATTATGCATTCTGCAATAAGAAATAAATCCTAATAATACTCTGAAAAAACCTAGAAAGTGGTAAAAAAAGGGTGCCTTTGGTGTAAGCACAACATTTTACCTCAAAAAATGTGATTTTAGTTTTTAGTGCCTCTTCAAACTGTTCAAATTCCTCTTCTGTTTCTGGATACATTTTATCTATGCCTTGACCTTCCCGAACACCTGCAAAAAAAAATATATATATATATTTATCAAAACAATTAAGTCACTGGTCATGTAAGATGTCTATGATTAACTAATGATCTTAAGGCTTGAGAAACTTGATTTGAGTTCCTGTGTTGGTTCTAGCTATGAATATAAACACTATTGCCTGAAAAATAAAGACTTCACCCTTCCCCACTCAATCAAAGATAATAATCAGCAGGTCATAAATCTTTATTGGTTAACTGTTTTCATATTAAAAAAATACAAATGTGTAGCGAAGCCACAAAATGAGACGTTTTGCATTAGAGAAATTTCTGGAAAAATGCAATTTTCTGAAGTAAAAGCACTTTAAATAGTGAGCATTTCAAGCGTTTTTGAAGAAACAAGCATTTTCTCAACTAGTCGTCTGCCGCAAAACGTCTCATTTTGTGAGGTTGCTACACAAATATGTAAAAAAAAAATAATAAATGAGCAGGTCACTGTTTTTTCTCAGTTAAATGTTGAAAAAGATTTACAGAGGTAGAAGAAACTTGTTAATCTTTATATTTTAAACTGGTACAGAAAAGACACAAACAAGTTGCCATGACATTGCATTCTTTTGACTTCTTTGAAAGTTTAATTATTTATATTGTTGTTAATTTTTGAAGCTGATAATTATTATCAATTATTATCTTAGCTGGTTAAAGACACAAAATTTCTTAAGACACAGCTGTAATTTTTTGCAATATATCAATTAATGCAAGTGTTTATGAGCTGTGCTCTGGGCAATAATTTTAATCCTTATCTTATGCATAAAATGTTCAAATCTAAATTACTTTTGCTCATTTGCAATATAAAAAATATAACACAGTTTCAATGAATTATCTGAACTTAGAAAATTTATACAAACCAGAAGCTCAGAGAATTCATGGCAGTAAAATAGCACTTTAGTTTCACTGGGTCCATAACATTTTAAAGAATGTGTTCTTCATTGTAGATATCTTATAATAAATTTACTTATCAAACTTAATTTCAAAGCTTCAGCCCACTTTATGCTATTTGCTGAAAATGTCATTAAACTCCTTGGTCACTATGATGTTTGTAAATGGCGAATTAGTGCTACTCTTTTTTTCAAATACTAAAGTGTATAAATCAAATGAGCAAAAAATTAAATATTATTTTTAATCATCACCATCTGCATTAATTGCATTAAAAATCATTGAACTATAATAAATTAGATATTAGGCACTATTCACAGGATGCTTATATATAAACTGTCAAACATACAAACACAAGTGACAAGTGTAGCAAGCTACATTGGGCAAAAAAGGCCATTTAAGAATTAAGAAATACACCATTTTATATTAAAATTGGTCTTATGCAGATAATTCTTGAAAAAATTTGACTGTAATACCAAAGAGGCCTTTTGCAATATTCAAGTCCGCCTCTTCTTGAATTTTTTGTAAACGAATTCTTTCTGCTAGTTTTTCCTCTGGTGTTAGTTCTTTCTGTTGCTGAAAGAAGGAAACCAAAAAAATTATTATACAAAAACAACCAGCAAATGCCTTCTATTTACAATAAAATTGTAAACTAATGATATAAATGTATGTAAGCATCAGATCTCTTTGTTGAAATCATACTGTATGAAACAAAATTGCTTTCAAATTGCTATAAAATGGCATCTAGTTGATCTCTTGCTTCCTCTGGCATTAGTATTATAATATCTTTGCAATAGTTATCGAATTGGTTAAGAACTGAGTTGGGCTTTGACAATAATTTCATTTATTACCTCAACTAACTTCATTCTCATGTTTTCAGTTCCTTAGAGCCTTTGTAAAAAGCCATGCCAACTCAATGCTAAATCATAATGCTCTCAATGAGAGATGGATTGTCACTACACTATTTATTGAAAAAACAATGAAATAAAAAAAAAAGCTTTTGCTAACCTCTTCCTTTTTCTCCTCCTCAGCCTGCTTTGCTTTACTTTTCTCTGCTATTCTTTCTGCCAAAGGTTTTTTCTTAGGTCTCTGGTAGGCTAAAACAAATAAACAACAAAGAGATGAACGCACAAATTTAGGCCTTTTGGGGAGGCAGAGTAAAGTAAACATTATAATAAACTAGGGACATGTGTAAAATTATCTTTCAGCTAGTTATCAAAATTATTTACATTTTTAACACAAAAGAAGAGCAGGGACAACATTATTAAAAATTAAGGAAATAAAGACAACTTGGGCAGAGAGATAAACATTTTGCTTAACTACAATCAAACTTTGATAGTTCATTGTATGTAACAGGTCATATTTCTATTTACTGATCTTCTTCCTCCTTCAGCAATGAAAAGTGTCATGACCTGGTTTTTTATCTCTGTACATAAACATATGGGTACAAAATAGGAATAATATTTGTGTGTTTTTGAAAAATATACATATACAGATTTACAATACACAAGTTGAAGACCTACTAATAATTTGATAGTTTGAAGATTGTTTAACTGATTGTAAAAATATAAGTAGTACATAAAAAGGCTAGATCTCTGTTAAAAAAAAAGAAAGTATAATACAAGAACAGAAAAAGAAAGCTGGCCCAATAGGGACACATCCTTGCATGACACTTCCCTTATCCAAAACTAGACAAGCTGAAAACGAGAAATTTCTTGACTCCTGTATACCATATTTCATTGAGCCCACCAAAGTCTATTATCAATCTTCCTTTTTCTTTATTTTGGAATTTGATGAGAGAGGGATGGTAATGACCAATTTTCTCACTTCACTGACATATAACATTTTAATGAGAAATACCAAGCACCATTTGTGTTGCTTATTATAATAATCCCATTAATGATTGAATGCCATTATGTACATTGACGTTAATATAAAAAAATGAAGGGTACAGCTTCAAGAGAAATTGTGTGATACAAACATTTAATGCAAAGATTTTATTTTATTTCATTATGAAAAAAAAAAAAAGAATGATATTGATTTAATTGTTAGTCTCTGCTATTCGACAACAGTAATTTATTCATACCCGTGCCACTTGACTTAGTTTCACTTTCCGCTTTTTTTTCTTCTTCATCGTCATCCTCCCAGTTGTCCTAAACGAAAAAGAAAGCATCCAAAGCATGTTAGTATATATTCATTAAGCATTATGAACCAATTTGCCACACATTAAGTTTATTACTAACAAAGTTGAAATTTGCTAGTTCTTGGACTAACTCCCTTGACAAGTATGATTCAATTCATATAATGATTAGAGCTCTACCTGAAGAAATGGCTTCAGATCAGTTGATAGTAGTGATACTTTCATAAGTTTGTCCATTTAGTGTTGAAATAAAATAGAAACTCAACAGATTTCTTCAACAGTTTAATTGTTCTAAATCAAGATGTTTAATTTGTGGCAGCAGCAAATGCCTACTGTTATTAAAAAAATTTAATGAAATACGAAGCTCATGGCACATCAATGTAGATTCAAGGATTTTACATTCATATTCAAAAGAAGAAAATGCTTTCAAGGGATTATTTCAATTTGGGATAAATTCATTAAAACATTAAGGGGAATAAATAAGGAGGGGAGGGGGAAGAGAACATACTCTGTTGCCTCATTGCTCATTGTGCACACAATTTTGGCTAAACTGCTAGATCAGAGGTAAACATCTTATAAGGTTTTTACTATTGCCCCTGCATGCTGTGTTTATTGTATGTAACTAAGACACAGCAAATTTAATTATGCTTTCTATTTTTGATTATCTTAGCTGCGCCAATTCCAGCCACCACAATCCATCATCACTAGTAGATTAAAGAATGACTGGCTCCATTGTATTGTTGCCAGATAGCAAAGCCAACATGAATAATGTCCATGCTTTGGATTGCTTGCATTTTCATTTATCTAAGAGCATATAGTTCTAGGCTTTCAGCTGGACAAATAGGTTGTTCCTTAACCCCCATTCTCTTTGATCTTAAAGACACTCAATAAAAATTATTAAAATCTTGGAGAAGTTTTATGACCTAAGGGCATGTCAAATAAAGACATTTTTAAATTCATAAGAAACAAGAAATTATTTGAGACTTTTAAAAAGAAACTTGTACAGGGGATATGTGAAATTTATAGTATGTATAACCAGATACACTGTATTAGTAAACCTACTTTCACATCATCATCTTCATCTTCACCTTCCCACTTGTCTGTCACTGGTTGCACAGGAGCCGACGGCTCAAAGTCTGCATTTTCTGAAAATAAGATAAAGCCTAAAAATCAATCACCGAATCAAATGCTTTTATAGTATATACCTATATAAATAATCGAAGTGACTATATAGAGTGTCACTCTACATAGACTGATAGAGCTGTGCACACTATTCAGAGTAACAGCTGAGCTCTTCTGTGACAGAAACAAAAGACTACGAGACAAAGACCAGTTTTGCGCCACTCAGCGCCAGCCTCAGCCTGCCACTGCCAGTAGCCTACTATCCATACGAATGCACATCCAGCGAGAGTAGATTTAGATCGAGAGCTAACGTTGCCATCTTAAAAGCTATTTGAAAAGTAAAAAGAGTAGATTCGAATAAATTTAGATTACCGTAGCTGAAAGTGAAGTTAAATGGAGCGTTTTGCCGTTGGGTCGTTTTTTGCCACTCTAGACAGCTTTGAACTACAGTTTAAATCGTACCAAAAAGAACAAGGGTTCTACTACTAAAGTAATATCATCCTCAAGGTGTATAAAGCCAAGAAACACTACGTTCCTTGATTTTGCCTCGACTAGACCTTCTTTAGTATGTTTATAAGAAACTATATGTACATGTAAAATATTACAGCAGTAATTAATATTCCACCATTAACCATGTAGCATATTATGAACATAATCAATAAACATAGACTGTGAAACCATATTCACTTTTTAATATTTTTTTTTTATTATTTCTGTCTGGTCATGCTTGCTTGCTTTAAAAGTGGTTGCGGAATATTTAAACCAAACTTTAACATATCATTTCTTACTTGATTTCACGTTTAAAGTAACAAAAGTCTTTACTTTTCAACAAAGCAGTTGCTAAACAAAATTATACACTTCACTTGAATGGTTAAAACAGCTAAAGTTGGTTCATGGTATCTTAAGATTTGATACTTGGAAACTGATTTATTGGCTTTTCTCATCAACATAGTGATATCAAGGGCAATAACCCATGTTTTGAGTATTAAAAATCTCAGACTGTGACATCCTTTTTAGATCATCAACTAAGCATGATTTTTTCTTCTATTCAACTCAACTCAAAATATGCATTCACAAGCGGTAAATACATGTAGTTTAGTTTAATGAAAAGAACGATAACTAAAAATAAAGGGCAATAACTCTGTCAATACTTTTGTAACGGGCAAGAAATCTATTTTGATTAATGTTCACAAAAGGCCTACTACTTTCCTTCTTTAAAGTATATAACATTATTTGTAAATAAGGAGTTACAGGCACTTAAATATTGGCCTACTGAGCCTCATAATATGCATGATAGTTTTTGAGTTTCCTTACTTGGCAATGCACCATATGTAAATTAAATTTAAAAATTGATTTATTATCTGATTTTGAATTTGGAAACCTAACAACGATAGTCAAACTCTTATAGAAGGAGTAAGTAAAACACACTTTAAAAAACATTACGGTTATGAAAGTTTCACTTTCTTCACCTATTTATGTACATCGTAGGCCTACATCCTAACTCAGCCGATTACAAATCTTCTTAGAGTGTTACTCTACATAGTGTCTCGGTCTATGAAGACTTTACATGAATGTTATGTTTGGCTCTATGTAGAGTGTGACTCTAAAAAGTGTCCGGCTTTATGTAGAGTGTGACTCTAAATAGTGTCTGGCTCTATGTAGAGTGTGACTCTGAATAGTGTCCGGCACTATGTAGAGTGTGACTCTAAATAGTGTCCAGCTCTATGTAGAGTGTGACTCTATATAAAGCCTTCCATAAATAATACACACACACACACAGAGGGAGAGAGAGAGAGATAATTTACTATTTAGTCTTCTTACAGCATAATTTTCATAACTGACAACACACACACACACAGAGGGAGAGAGAGAGAGATAATTTACTATTTAGTCTTCTTACAGCATAATTTTCATAACTGACACAATACTAGATTGATAATTTACTTTGTAATGAAAATCACTCATTTAGGTCAAGGTCAATACTGTCTATAGACTAAAGACGTTTAAAGTACCACAAACCCTTTCTTCTGGTGTGATTTACTTGAATTGAGTACTGGATTAGAATCCGATTCTACATTTAAAAAATTTCACACATGAGGGAAGCTAGCACAACCATAGGGATACAAATTTTCCGGTAAATTTGTAGATATCGGCCCAAGTCACGTTAGGTTTCAAAATTGAATGTATCTCAATGAATTTGAAACTTGAAGTTTAATAGGATTTTTGAGCAACACAAAAATGCTTAATAGCTTGAAAAGTATTTATTTGCAACTAATAAAATCTTCATTCGAGTTCAGCATATATCAAATTCATTAAAAATATATACAATTTTACAGCTTAAAGTGAGTTGGGCCGATAACTGCAACAATACCAATTTTCCTCAGGCACAGGGATAAGGTTTACAGAGGAACAACTGGAAGTTTAAAAATTCCAGCGAATTCTGTCCCTGGATAGATATAACTAACAAATACGCTCAGTACAACTACAAAGTTTATCTTGCAGATTCTTCAAAACAGCTCTTTGTCTAGGAAAAGTGAATGTGATGTTTATTAAAGCTGGGTTACGGACTCCAATTCAACTGTTTCAAGTAGGATTTGTTGATTTTAGAAATTATCTATTTTGAATCAGTAATTATATAGGCCTAAGTTTTTGTAACAATCATGACTTTAGTCTAAGAGGCCTTGAAACTCTGTAACCACAAGTCATTAAATTCAAGTCATCAGGCACAGCCAGATCTCTTGTGATGTTCTACAAAATGTTCAGTGGACACGACATTTACAACACTTGGTATTTTTAAATCTGAACACAAATCAAAGTCCAATGAAATGCTTTGGCAAAACTTGTGAAAAGGAACTTTGGGACAAATGTATAGAATGGCTGGAAAGAGTTCCTTTTAGGTCCAGACTAATTAACACACCAAAGACGGCTTCGTTTGACCGAAAAAGATTGGTTTGGTTTTTGCTTTCCAAGAGAAGGGGAATTTAGTTAGACCTCTAGATAAGAGACAGCTGAAATAAATTAATTTTTCTTCTTTGTGTAACCCCAAGCAAAAATGTGTTAATTAGTCCGTACCTAAAAGGAACTCTTTCCGAATGGATAATTATTTCGTAGCTGAAATGGCTGGATTATACGCCTTAAGTGTCAGGGCATTCAAACTGATTGCAAAGATCTAGTCTATCTAGATCTAGATCTAGATTCTCGATAGTTCTACATGGAAAAACTGGCTGTGCAGACTGTAGGCCTACTTGGCTTCAGACAGAACTTTATAAAATCAATTAAACTTGATGAGAATTCAGACAAAATATACCCCAATCATCCATTGTAACAATATTGAGGTATTTGAAGCTTGCCCCTCTCAGAACTGAGAATAAATAGTTGGTTAAGTACAAGTTAAGCTTGAGATGAATGTTATCATGGAGTTCCTTCTCAGTGTTCTTTCACGTTGGACGGAGATGCTTTGTGGGCCTTTCGTAAAGACGGATAAATCCGAAATACTTCATGAGTTCGATTACTGGCTCAATTATTATAAACTTACCCGTCTGGGTGAAATATCAACTTAGAGAGTTTTGACGAAAGGGTTCTCCACACCACAAATTTGTCAATCTAAAAAAATGAGCAAAAATTTATGGGGATTTGCGGTATTGAAAATCGGCTTGACAAGAATGGTCTCTCTTATGTTCTTAGATCTAACATAGTCTAAGAAATTGATATCAGCTTTTCTACTTCACAGATTGCAACAAAGCACGGATGCGTGTTGAGAATGATATTTATGTGAAGCATGAATATAAAATTTTATTACATAAAATTGTATTCCAAAGACAGTTTAACCAGATATATTATGCGAAGCATTAAACTGTGATACGGAGGCTGTCTTATGGCATTTCTATCGGTATCGATTAATGGCTCATAATCGCAAAAAACCTAGTAAAGTCGTGTATTACCTTGCCCGGTTAAACTGTTTCGTTATCTTGTTTCCGGTAAGTTGCCGACAGAGGGGAAATTTGTCCCAAAAGAAGAAGAGTTTGTAAAATTTATGCCGAATTAAGTTTTGATCCACATATTGTTTTAATCTCTTCTTTACAATTAATGAAGCTTAAAAAAATAAAATTCTAGTTACTTTAAAAAATAATAAACTAAAACTACAAAACTGTGCTAGTCATTTAAAAAAAAGTGCATAATTGTGATTGACGTCATAAAGACGAAAACTATTATCAACATAAAGTTGCTTTTCTCTCCTGAACAAAAATTGCATTTTGTTTGTTACTTTCACTTTCACTATTCACGCCACTTAGGTGCTTGCTCTACAAGGCTTGTAGGGACTATATCTAACTAGATCTAGATCTAGATCTCTAGAAACCTGAATTCCGATCTAGATCTAGACATCTACTAAATGTAAGAATCGAAATCTACAGAAAAAAAGCAACAACTCCCGATTCTGAAATCAGATCCAGATTGTTCTAGTTCTTGTTGCATTCTCATGCCCATCTCATAGATCTCGATGATGGTTTTGGAAAAAAAATTCTTTTTCTTCTAAAGTTTCAACTGTGGTAGGAACAAATCGTTTTTTATCGTTTATTTTATTCCGTAATTTCGAATGCTGTCGGTTCTGAATTAGGCCTAGGCTGAAATTGTATTGATTTCAAATATGTTGTAACTGTTCCAAATTTGCAGTCTATATGAAGACGGTAATAACCTGGGGAAACAAAAGTCAAAAGAATTTTTCTGTCAGCGAAAAATCGCAAATTTGGCATCGTCGTGGAAAGAAAATAATACCCATGCGTCTTTGTCTCATTCTTATTCTTTTTCCTTCAATTTCCTTTTAATATTTAAATATTTTGATATTAAAATTTATTATAAATAACATTCAAGACTTGATAGTCTGTGTTCAGTGAAACGTAGGTATACTTTTTCAAAGTTTTGTTTTCCTTTTTTGAAAATACAGACTTTTGAGGGGATTTTGCCCAAAAATCTTATTACACCCTTCTCAATTTAAAGTTTTCATAAAAGATGACTATTAAAATTTCATATAAAACTAAAGGTCATAGAAAGAGCTTCAAGAAAAGTTGGTTAAACTTTACTTATACACCAACACAGCTTTCTTCTATAAAACTAATATTTTTTAATGTATTTTTGTATGCTGATTACAAATTTGTTAATTATATTTTTTTAAGATTTTTTTAAAGTCTGGGTTCCACAAAAATGATGATGACTTGCAATCTAGATCTAGCCTAGCTCCAGCCCTGAGGTAGATGCTCAGATGGAGTTCCCCATAAAAAATTTTGTCATGTTGCGTGTATGAAAATATGTCTGCCCCTTATATTTATTTGGTGTTGGAGTCATATCTTTTATCTTTTTTGGTTCAAGTGTATTGTCAAATTTTGGGAACTATGTACTATTGTAAGTGAAGATTATGCCCTTTACCACTGTCAACAGCTCTTGCATTTTTGTGAATAGAGCCAACCAGCTATCACTGTCAGTTAATGACTTATGAGGCTTTTTTTATTCAGAATTCCATAAGTTTGTAAAAATGATGATATTACAAATTATGATTATCAATGAAATTTTTCCTGTAAGATTGAAATGACTTTTACTCTTATTCAGTTGCCAAACTTCATTTTCTTAGATTGTATTGATGAAAAGGTTAAAAAAGTTTCAAACTTAGCCTTAACACTTTGTTTCATGATGAAATGAACTTAGTTATCTCCCTATAACAAAGCACTAAAGTTACCACATCAACTGAACATGCTGATATCTGTAAACCTTTTTACTTGAAATGATTTCTTTACTTGTGCTCTGTATGTAGTTAAAAAAAAACATGAGAAAAACTTTTGTTTAGCCTGACATGAGATGGGCGTGAAAATGCAATAAATACTCAAGAAACTGGCAAAGTTATCATTCTAGATTTAATATGTAGATATGAATATAATCTAGACGGACAGAAATTAGAAATCTATCTAAAAGTAGATTCAAGTACTAGCTCTTTTAAGAATATAGAGTTCCTCTTGTTTGATCCTGAAAAATAATTAAGACTTATTACCAAAGATTTAGCTTTCAAGTCTTTTAATGTTAATCTCCAAACTTCTTAAGTTTGATGAATTGATGAACAATTCGATTGCTCCAAGATGATATCTAACTCATTTCGTAACACGTTTCCCTACCTAAACATGAGAAGTGGTTATCAAACGACTTTTATAGAATCCACTGTGGGTGAATCAAAAGGAACTCTTGGCAGTAATCAATATCTAGACAGAATCTACTTTTTCATCAATCAAGTTTGCATTTATAACATCTTAAGTGGTAGTTCTAGTAGAACAAGATTGGACCTGAATGTTCGAGAAAATTGCTTGTGTAATATTTAAATCTGTATTCTGATCAGATTAGCTTGCTCATGATATATAGATGGCAAAGAACATCAGACCACTGTGCTTTGTCGGCCCAGTAACAGCTCTTATTGCAAGTAGAGGAAAAATTTTAAGTGGTAAGCAACTTTGATATGGTCATTATCTCTCATAAAAAAACTTTTTGGAAACCTGCATGGATTTTAGATGAACAGAACTAGGGACCATACCTGGTATACTAAAGGAATGCTGTGGTTACAGAGGCATGTTAAACCTGTTCGTAAGTTTAACAGACTAGCCATAGAAAGGATGAAAGACAGAGAGGAGATAGCCAGCTTTTTCACTGATTAAACTCTCTCTCTCTCTCACACACACACACCCTCCCTTTCCTGTACAATGTAGTTACACAAAATAAAAATAGTCTTTTTACATAGGCCTACTTAATTTTGAATATTTTAATAGCTTCATATGTTTATATCCATCTCTTGCCTCTTACACCATGAGAAGAGCAGTGCCTCCAGAGAATTTAGCCATTCCAGATCTGCTTTCTTTTATGATAAATGGTTATCATACTAGAAATTCTAATATACATGTATATCTCTTTCCTAATCACAATTATTTTTTTTTTTTAGTGCAGAACATGCATGAAGCTAGGAAGTAAAGTTTTTGTAAAAAATCATAGAAACGAAAAGCTATCGTAGGTTTTGGAATATAAGGTGGAGAAATAAAATGAAACTTTCAGGGGATTTCATTTTTAATCTACTTATAGGTCACATCCAGGGAAATTTTAAATGTATGAAAATTGTTTTCTCATTCTTATTTTCATTTTCTTGTCTCTCTTTCTCTGTCTTTTATTTTAAATTTCTTCCCTCTCTAGTTTATATTTTTCTGCAATTCCATTCCTTCTTTTTTGAATTTCCATCACTCATCTTTGCCTTAAGTTCAATTGTGAAACAATAAGCATTTATTCTCTCTCTCTCTCTCTCTCTCTCTCTCTCTCTCTCTCTCTCTCTCTCTCTCTCTCTCTCTCTCTCTCTCTCTCTCTCTCCCTTTGCCTCTCTATGCTTTATCTCTCTTCATTATCTTGTCTCTGTCTCTTTCCTGTTTCTTTTTTCTCTCTTGACCATCTGTATTTTCTTTCAGGCCTGCTCTTTTCCTTGAGAGCTCTCAGAATAATGTTTTACAAACTACAATGTTCAATTGATCACATGCTTGGGGTTTGTTAATGCATAATTTTGCTTTATTTTACCTCCGAGAAACCTTGAATCATGCCACTTTGTTGAACTGAATATGAACTATACAGTCATAACCTTCTTTGTAATCTCTTTGTGGTTAGTTATATAATGTCAGCTTTTTGTTTAATCAAAGTAATTTTTTAAATCTTTTATAAAGCCATCTAAAAATTCTTTTTCAGGATGTGGAAGTGAACTTTTTGTTTTTGACCAAATTGCAAAAGAACTAGAAGCCAAAATAACTTTGTTTTCTGGATCCTCAATCCATGGTTTCCGAGAAGGTAAAAACAAACTAAACTTATGCTTTGTATACTAATTTCAGGGAAAGAAAAATTTGAGGTATTAACCTAGTCAATCTTATTTCAAATTCAATGTCGTTTATATATATTTAATTTGAAGAAAATAAGCTGGGCATTCAAGATGGTTTTGAGCTGTTTTGACAATTTTCTTTTAAATAAGATCTTTATACAAACTTTATCATCACAGTAGTATTAAAATTTCAGTGCTTCTACTTGTATAATTTATGGTTCAGTAAAAAATTTTCCAATTCTGCAAACCAATTCACAAACTTTAAACCTGGTTTTTTTTTTTTTCAGGTCAGACAACAGAAGATCAAATATTACTATGTGTCTTTGGAGCAAAACAAACATGTGTTGTTTCCATTACTCTAACACAAGACAAGGTCACAGATATTACTTTTAGATCCGCAGTTCTTAAGACACACGATTGGATCTGGGATGCTCATTGGGTATTGGAGGAGGTATAAATTTTACGTTTAGGTACAAGAGAGAGAGAGACAGACAGACAGACAGACAGACAGAAGAGAAGGGGGGGGGGGGCACAAGCAAACAGGGGAGGGAGGGAGCTAGCATATACTGTGTGCAAGGTTTTTAGTCATATCCATGTACATTTATTGTAACTAACAATGCAAATATTGTATGAGATTATTTTCTTGCATTACAAATTTTGCAAAGTTTCTCCAGCCTTAAACTGGGTAATCATAAAAAAATAACAAATATTTGATGTTTTTCATTCAAACACAGGATAATACCAGCTCTATCACTCTGGCTCTTGCGCATAACTCTGTTTTGTTATGGGATTGGATGTCTCACAAAGTAATAATGGAGCAAAAATGCAAAGAAAACTGTATTCTGTATCCTTTACTTGATTTATTTGGTATATTTCATAAAAGGAATCAAGGTATTCTAAGTTTATTCAGTTGTCATATCATCAATTTAGATCTCTCTTGCATCACACATATATCCTGAGATCCAAGGGTATCATTTTATCACATATTTTAGACCTATACTGCAAAGGGCTTTGGGGCTTCATCTTTACAGTTCTATCTTGCCTAACACAGACATATTTGCTGTTCACAAATTTCTTAAAAAATTGGATTTAAATACATCAATCCATCTTATCTAACTGTCTCTTATCTTGAATTGGATCCATAGATGTACAAAAATATTGTGCGGAAAATTGTGTGAGATTCTCTTCTCAAGACAAAGCCAAACTTAGATTCTCTGTGATTTGTTTTGTACTAGAATTTGTATCTTTTACTTAGTGTATGGGTAACAATGTTTTGTCTTGGTGTTTGGTTGTTTTTTTTTCATTGTTTTTGTTTAACTTTAAACTTAGCATTATATTTGATTGAATTTTGCCGTGAAACCCTTTTTTTATCTTGACATCCATGGCCATTGTAGGAATTGGATATCACTATATTTTTAAGATATCTTTAACATTTAACTTTTATCTCAAATCTAGACTATTGTATCTGGTTACAATCACAAAATCTTAACAGAAATTCAATTATGAAAAATAAGCTAATATGATGGTGACCTTTTTTAGGTCTTAGTTATTTTGATCAAGAATGATCTTGATCTGTTTGGCTAATCAATTGTGAATTTTGCTTTACATTTTCATCTCCCTTAGTAATCATTCCAGCTCTGCATTAATGAAAAAAAAAAATAAAGAAAAGGAAACTTATACTTTCACTATTGAAATTGTTTAGTTTGATCGTGAGTTGCTAATGATTCAAAAGAAATGGGGATATGAAAAGAAGCCTGAAATTTGAGTAAATTTAGACATTTATGCAGATATGAAGTGTAAGGTCAATCAGGAGATTTATTTTGGGTCTCACTTTTTCAGTTCTATGCTGCATAGTAGGGGCTTGTCTGTTATGACATAGCAGACCTCAGAACTTGATATTAGTCAAATCATTATTTTCCATAATTTTCAATAATGTTTTCTCTGAATTAAAATATAATGAAAATGAAAAGTGTATCTCCATCTCTTTATTTACTCTTCAAATGAATCATTATTCAATTATTTTGCTTTTGTACGTGTTAAACCTTGACTTTAAAATAGCTACTGTGCGCATTTAGTTGGCACAATGAGGAAAGATTTGATATTTATGGCTGGGACAGTTTTCAACCAAATAGTGCTTTGGCCAGTTAGCAATGACAAATGCCAAAATGTAAACACCAATGCAGAGCATCAGGAGGCTGTTGATATTATGCACACATTCTCTGGTCACAAGGTGTATTTTCTTTTGTTATATTTGTCTTTATTGTTTCCACTATCTTTTTTGAGAATCATGAGTATTTTTCTTCTAAATCTTGGCGAGAAGTTTGCTGTCAAAAATCATTTAACTTCTACAGATAAGTTGAATTTAAACCAAAAACAAAAAAATTTCTAACGGCAATTTATAGGTCTAATTTCAGTATGATAAAATTTTTTTACCCTGGTTATTAAAATTGATTTTGATTGTAGTTGTACCAGGGATGATGGACATTTTGATTTAGGTCTGTAAAAAATACTTGCAACATTTTTTTTAAATTCTTCGAGGTGGCATTATTTTTACTTTGTGACTATTTTATGGAGAACACTGTGAACATGCTTCTTGTTAGTATTTTGACTTTTGTTCAGTTTCCATCAATTTTTTTTTTGTTTTACTGTTATGAATGTGATCGTTTTTATTTTTTTTTTCATTTTCACTGAAAGAAAATTTTGTGAGAGGCATGAGCTGAGCACATGAACATTCCACATGGGTTTCATTTTTCAACCATGTTGAACTGTCAACTAGATAATTTTTCTTTATCATAGCAGCATGCAAATGAAAAGAGCTACTCTGTAAGTTCAGCCAAAATATCTAATTTCTAACAGAGTATATAATCCTTTCCTCTCTATTTCAGGGTGTTATATTCTCAATTCAGTATCATCATAAAATTCAAAGACTATGCTCAGTCTCAGATGATCGCAGCATCAGAATATGGCAGTTGTCATTCCCAATAGGCAGCAATACCCCTCCCTCCATTGCAGACTGGAAGCAGATGGACAGTCAGTTGATTTTGTCTTTGTATGGTCATGCTGCGAGAGTTTGGGACGTGGTGATGATGTCATCATGTTTTGCTAGTATTGGAGAGGTAGATAGATAACAAGTTTATTTTTTCATGCTTACTTTAATTGATATGGGTGATCACTCCTTTTAAAAGTGATCAAGAGTGAATCTCATTATCTGTTGCCTATACACTGTCTATCTCTAGGCAAAGTTATTCCAGGAAGAAAAGTACTGACCAACATAAAAATATATTTTTAAAAGCATGATTCACTGTTCAAATGAACTGATGGGGAAGACAATTACATTGAAGAAAAGCAAACTTCACTAAAATAACAGACTTGTATCTTCTATAGCCATATAACTGCACTGCAGAAAAGCAAACTTCACTAAAATAACAGACTTGTATCTTCTACAGCCATATAACTGCACTGCAGAAAAGCAAACTTTACAACAATGAACAGGTGGGGAAGAGACTAGGCCTACTCCAATAAAGAATGGCAAATTTTACAATAAAAGATAAAGACAAAAAACCAACAGCAACAAAAGAATAAGGCAACAGATGCTTTTAGTTTTAGGCTTT
Organism: Elysia crispata; assembly: GCA_033675545.1. NCBI lineage: Eukaryota > Metazoa > Mollusca > Gastropoda > Plakobranchidae > Elysia > Elysia crispata. Next base: position 473,978 of record JAWDGP010004075.1, on the reverse strand, counting down.
ATACTTGTAGCTACTTATAGTTATGCTAAGTACTGACATGTATGCCTCTTACAGTTTGACACCCACAAATTAAAAGCATGCACCAAGTAATGAACTCAAATCCCTCAGAAACTGTTCTAAATCCAAAATTCTATCAAAGCTCTACCTCGTTTCATTCAGTTGATTTGACATATAACTGGCAGCTCTATAAAGTCTTGAGTGTGAAGATATCACTGACACTAATTCTTCAGTCACACATGTTGGGATCAATGTTTGTGGGCTCACATGCACTGTGTATTTGTTGGTGGATCTTGGTTCACCTCTATTTTTTCCTTATTCTTTTGTGAGATGTAGATCTATTTCTGAAAGTTTTACTTAGTAGCTTAGTTTAAAATTTATTAATAAAAAAAACTCTGTGAACCTATTAGTATAAGCTTTTATTACCGGCTAATTCATTAAGATTGAAGTTTTTTGTGTGTCTGCAACAATCCAATAAATCTGTGACTAAGGTGCATTTCTACATCAAAATTTGCTTAGCTAAGACGGCACTGTATGTAGAGCGATTTCTTATTTCATAGGTCCTAGTGAAAATGCAAGAGATGAGTTGCAGTAAATTGAAGCATACCTGAATATATTGAATAATTTTGAATAAGTTTCAATGAAAGTCTCAAGCCTTAGTTTTTATGGTTAATCTTTTGTGGAATGTTTTACCATATAGCTGTATTCTGCTTTGTTAACTATTGCTTATTTTGCAGGATGCAACATGTTTACTCTGGGATTACCATGGTAACATCATACAGAAATTCAAAGGACACAAAGTAGGTTTATGAATTTCATATTGTACTGTAAATAAAATTTATCATGATAGTTTATGTTAAAATGGAAAACAGAAATCCGAATGAGAGGAAAATCTTAATCACTTGAAATCCTCCAAGCATAAAAAAATTATTTTGCAATCAACAGTGGAATCAAGTTGAGATGTTTCCTCATTCTTACAATTAATCTGAAAGACATAATGTGAAGAGAATGGACATGGAGCACAAAGAGTGTGTGACTTCTTGTATCTCTTATCTGTTCAAGTGTTGCAGTAATAGCACTGAGATGGGACAGTTCATTTATTTTTCTCTCACATGACCTCCATTTAAAAAGCTCAAATATCATCCTTATAGGGAATAAGTAGTATAGAAAAATCAACCACAAACCTAGATCTAGCTCGAGATCTACAAATAAGACTAAAGACGTGAAAACATAAGAACAGATGGAATGAACAGGGATTGAACCTGCACCTCGATGCGGCACCCATCGCCTTGCTGAGACAAAACCAGGCACTTAACCACTGAGCTATCTGCATCTAAAATAGATGCTTCAAGAACAGTGACTTTCATGCTGGCTTGAATAGACTAAGAAGATGAATCGCTAAGAACGATCAAGTCCATATTTTTACAGGAGATAAACAGTTCTTACACAGTTGAGTCCGCATCCATCACAGTTCACCAGGAAAATTGATTAAGTCGTGCATGATGCTGTGTTTACAGTTTATTTTGTCCACATTATTGTCTTATTCTGTTCATTGCAACTATTATAATAGACACTTTCAAATGAAAATCATCAGTGCCTGGTAAGCAATATTGACTTCGGCTGGCAAAAAGTTTATTTTCTCAAGCTTCATTAGGCTTAATTTGATATAATCTTGATCTAGCATATTGAATTTCAACTGTCACTCATGTAAAGTCTAGAATGCTTTAGAAAAACAAATAGCAAGCATCTACTCCTTGCATATTAAGCACATCATTTTTTTTGCAAGTCTCAGCATTCATTCCTCCCTCCAACCATTCTAAGCCAATAATTAAATTGATTAACATTGTCCAAATAGGCTAGTTCCTGGCAAATCCGGAGCAGTCTTACTTCTTCTTCTTCTTCTCAAATGCCCTGTCTGGAACAGACATCGGCGATCATGATTCTCCACCTGTCCCTATCTTCCGTCATCCGCAGTAAGGCTATGTTGTCTTTGTTGTTTCCTGTCACAAAAGAGCTCAAGCTATCAAGAAATGTAATCCTTTGTCTACCTCTGCTTCTTGTACCTTCTATCTTGCCTGTAAGAGATAAAAATTCCAGTCCCTTATGGCGACATATGTGGCCTAAAAATTTCAGTTGCCTTTTCCTTATTGTTCTTATGAGGGATCTCTCTTGATTCGTTTCTTCTAATATCGATTCGTTTGTCCTCTTTCCTTTCCATGATATTCTTAACATTCTCCTGTAGAACCACATTTCCGCTGCCTCTAAATTTTTCTTGGTTCCTGCAGTTATTGTCCAAGTTTCGCATCCATATAAAAGCAGTCTTACATTCAATGATATTGTCTGTTATGAACATTTTCAATTCAATATAAACTGCAAAGTTGCAGAATTATCTTTCTAGCTGCATGAGTTAATATGCAACAACAACAACGACAACAATAACCCTAATAATAATAATAGTAATAATAATAATAATAATAATAATAATAATAATAATAATAATAATAATAATAATAATAATAATAATAGTGAAGATGATAATGATAATAATAATATTAACAATAGCAATAATAACAATAACAACAACAACAACAACAACAATGATTACAATAATAGTAATAATGATAAGAAATTACAATAATAATAATAATGATAATAATAATAATAATAATAATAATAATAATAATAATAATAATAATAATAATAATAATAATAATAATAATAATAATAATGATTATCAGCCAAATGTGCTTTTCATTCATTTACCAATTATGCTGATCATTAAAGAAAAATTTAAATGAGAAGGACAAATCAGGAGCATCATAATCCCTTGCAAAAGTTTAAAAAAACAAAACATTCAATGATTTGTCATGCACTGCACTTCACATAACTTCAAGTATGTATTTTTAAAATATCTGAGCATGTGATATTTGGCACAGTAGAAGATGCTTTCTCATTTTTTTAAATATTTTTTTTAGATTATTCCACACTTAGCAAAGGAACTTTAAAGCCTCCTCAATTTTATTTTCAAGGGAAAAAGCATTTGGAGTCTGGCAGCTTCTGCAGATGAAAAGTATGTGGTAAGTGAAGCATGCTATTGATGTAATAAAATAAAGTTTTTTTTTTTTTAATTTACATATATACTTTAAAATAACTAACATATGTTGAAATTTTAATCCTGATTTTAATTCTGTCACATTACCTGTGATGTGATTCATCAGTGATGAAATAGCAAGGCATTCAGCCCCCTTGAATCATGCTACTAGACATCTAAAACTTTCTCTAGATAGATATAAGAAAGACCCAGTGAGACACATACAGCCGTAATAAACTCAAAGCATATTTATTTACCTGCTATACATGGAGCTAGGGGAAAGACAGGAAGTCTGAAGAGGATTTGTGTTCTGTTTGAAGCCTCAAAAACCTACTCTACTCTAGTCCGCTACAGTCCAGGATCTTACCACTTGTGTTTTCTTATATCAATCCTGACATGCCACCTGCAGTTGCCAAGATTTTCTCCCTCCTCAAGAGACATCTCTTCAGGAACTCACTAGAATTACTATAAATGATTATCATTTTTCTTTATTGGATTGGTGGCTACTTTTTGTAGTTGGCAATAATCTTATATTTGTGATAGCATAGTTATTAATGACAATTATAAAATTATCACTCTGACCTCAAAGTAGGGAGAGCACTTGAATTTTTATGTTAATGTCATCCCCTTCTCTTAATTCCATGGTATAAATGCAAACAAAAAGTAAATTATCACTTTCGCTTATTACAAAAAGAAAAGAAAAACGCCAAACATTGAAATATAACGAGTTCTACTCATTATAAGTGTTAGAGTGTTTAAAATAAAATAAAATTGTGTGCAAGGAGGTCTGGACAGCATACTTTGGTTATATCATCAATGATTGAAATGTCTGAGCAATCAGATATGTTGTATGAGGCATGTATGTAACCATTGTATTTATTGTAGTAACTATAAGTCAAAATTTGTGCAAGGTTAGAATTGGGTTTGAAGTGCAGATCTTCTTTTGCTTACATTTTGTTTCGTGTTGTTTTGGACTAGTTCAATAGCTATTATTTAAGCCTAAGCTAGGCTATGCTTTGGCTCCGGCCAGACTTTATGTGTCTCGATGAGACTGCATGATTTATTTTGCCTTTTTGCTCTTATTCTTGATCTACAAGCTAACAATTTCCACCTAAATATAGATTTTTGGATTCAAATTGAAATGAATCTAGATCTAGATTGTAATTTATAGAGAAAAATTAGTTGATCACTTCTATTCCCATTTGAATTTTGTTGTTAATTAGACTTCTTCAGTCATTTTGTATTTACCTTATTGTAGGCTAGTTCTAATGGCGTTAAGCGTCTTTTCTTCTTGTCTTTTGTTTCATTTAGTTTGTAATAAAATTGTTTTGATCTCTGTGATCGAAGTAATTGAGTAATCATTCCTGGTACTGCAACTAGGAATAAACCAAAGCTGTTTTTTTTTTGTCTTAATTGAACAGATTACAGGTGGTGGAGATGCTAGTGTAAGATTGTGGGAGCTGCAGAAATCAGGACATCCTGTCACAACATCAAAAGCAGTCCCTCTACAAATCTTGAAAGATGCGGTATGCTTGGAAACCCTAAGGGTTAAAGTGAAAGGAAAAAAAACAAACCCAGATGAATGAAAAATAAGATAGTGGATAAGTTTGGGCAAGTGAAATTCAGAAACAAAAATAGTTTGAAATCTATTTTTTATTGACCTCCCAAATTTTCAAATTGCTAAGTATTCTTTAATATTGTTTGTTCCCTAACACTTAAGAATCCTGTGGAGTCAAACCTCTGCCCATTTTAAAGTGATTTTTACTTAAAAGCCTAAAAATTTAGCTAAACATTTGTAAAATATCACATCACTGATGCAGCATGTGAGATAAGAGATTAGGGTATAGTTAAAAGGTTATCTACTGCAGAAACAGAAATAATTCTTTTTGGCAGAATTCATCGTAAAAAATTGATTCAGACCTCTTTGAACTATGCTAAGTCTTGTAACATTAAACTTTAAGGTTATTTAGAGCGAAGTTTATTAAAATTTATCTCTTGTGAAAATTTTGCATGAATTTCAAAGTACTAATGAAAAGGTAAAAAATGTATGCAATTTTAATTTGAATGTTATTAAAACCACCAGTGCTCAGTTAGTGGCCTTACAGGTAAGAATTAATCCACTGGAAATTCCCAGCATGATATTTTTTTGCCGAACAATTCCTTTAAAACACATTTTCAAAATCTTACTTGAAATGATACTTGCATTTTTTGATTACAAAGAAAAACTTAAAAAAAAAAAAAACATCCAAAAAAGCATGTGTCATGAAAAAAGCCTTCCAGACATCAAGTAAGTTAATAATTGTCAATGCAATAATCAAAAATAAAAGAATCACACCTTGCGCACCTGCCTTTCAAACCAGAGCGTTATAAACATTCTAAATATACCTATTTTTATATTGCACTTCAACTTGCTTATATTACGTCATGTTTATGTCTTCACTATCTTATAAAATCTTTTTATACATTCATTAATTTATTTTTCCAGTTCTTTGATGAATAATGCAATCTTTTTCTGCAATTGTTTCAATTCAAAGGATGACTTTCCAAGAACTGTAGATATGCTGGATTTTAACACTGTACTTATAATGATGAATTCAGGGTAAGATATGTTTGAAAATAAAATATAAAAAATTGAAAAAAGCTTTTAAAAAATCAGTGGAATTAAGAAATATCATGATTTTTGTTTCCCCTCAAAGGAGCATTGCTTTTGAAAGATGTACAAGATAAGGCTGTTCTTCATATCTCATCTAAATGAATTGATTTCTTATGTTAGAATCTGAATTTTCCTGCAGTTGCAGCACATTCTTAATTAAAGTTTAAGTTCATACCTCAAATTATTTCAATGTGTCGGTTGATGATTCACCTAAAAAGGCATTGTTCAAGATATTGATAACATTAATAACTCATTTTCAAAGGTTTACAAAGCAATTCCCAAAAAATTGCTTCAATCAAAAAAGATAATAGAAAAATAACGTACAGAAATAAAATAGTACTCTGTCAATACATTTCTTAAACTGAATATTTGCAGCACTAAGCATTTTTATGTTTTAGAAATGGAAAGGTGTGGAAACATTCACTTATGATTTTGAAGAAATGATAGGATAATTTGCATGTCAATTGATTCTCTCTCACTGCAACCTTCTTGGAAATAGACTGCAGACCTTTTTGCTATAGGAGAAGGTAAAAATAAATGGAGAAAATTATCCGAGCCAGCCTGATTTCAAATCAGGTCTAAAATCTACATCATCAACATAGCACCCAAAAGCTTAACTCAAAAATAGATAACTGACCATATAGGATGACAGTCAGACTTGGAACAAGCCAATAAATACTTCATGATTCCATGCATGCAAAATCATCTTGCAGAAACACAGATAAATAATCCTGTGGAGTGAAGATTAATGACTTTCAAATGACTTATTGCTGCCATTTTGCAGAATGTCAACTTAACTCCTTTTTTTAGTGATGAGAAAGGGAACTAAAATATTGAATTTTATCTAAAATTATCAGTTTCATAAGCTTGGATATGTTATATGTTTTTAATAATCATCTAGAAAATTTAAATGAAATCTTTTTCTCTACAGCTCATTCTATAAGTATGATGTAAACAAGCAAGAATTCCATCTTGTATTCTCTGACTCCAATTTTAAATCATATAGTGTGATATGTTCATGTCACAAACAATATCTGTGTGCAGTCGGAAATATTAAAGGAACTCTGAGGATTGTGGATGCCAAAGGTATATCCTATACCAGAACATGTTTTTCATTCAGTATCTTCTTTGTTTTTATTTTGACTAATCAAAAAATGTGATCCATAGACATATTTCAAACTTTTCAAATAAAAAATTTTAATGTAACTGCCGCCCAAATCCAATTACTTTCTGGGTATCCTCATTTTTATTTATTATCCTTTTTTACTCATCGAATACTAGATTCATAATTGAGACCTTAGCAACAATGGCAGACGAATTGCTTTACAATCTAGTTGGAGACTAACCATGATGAACTAGCAAGACAAAAATTGTTTTTAGGCATAGAGTCTTAAATCTTCATCTTTCGCAAATTTGTAAGATGCAGTGTAAATCCATTATGAAATTTATTTGCCTTTGATTGAATTTTAGTTTCATTTAAAAAATAAATGACAGGTGTTCATGAGCATACTGGGATGGGTAAATCATGATACTTCACTTTTTCTTCCTGAATTGACAGTTGGTCATGAGCTTACTTAGATTTGTGAATGAAATGATACTTCAGTACTCTACTTTTTCTATTTTCCAAGGTGACAGTAATAATAGTACTACTACTACTACTGCTGCTGCTGCTCCTCCTCCACTGCTACTACTACTGTTACTGCTGCTGCTGCTGCTCCTACTACTACTACTACTACTGCTGCTGCTGCTGCTGCTACTGCTACTACTACTACTACTACTACTACTACTACTACTACTACTACTACTACTACTGCTACTACTACTACTACTACTACTACTCCTCCTACTTGTACTACTACTACTACTACTTCCACTGCTACTACTACTGTTACTGCTGCTGCTGCTGCTCCTACTACTACTATTACTACTGCTGCTGCTGCTGCTGCTGCTGCTGCTACTGCTACTGCTACTGCTGCTGCTGCTGCTACTACTGCTACTACTACTACTACTACTACTACTACTACTACTACTACTACTACTACTACTACTACTACTACTACTACTACTACTACTGCTACTACTACTACTACTACTACTACTACTAAATATAATAATGAGGTACATTTTAGAGGTTGTCTGTCATGGAAGACTAGTGAAATTATCAAATGGTATTCAATCATTATAATATTCGTTTAATTCATACAATAGCTCTTTAGAAGGCTAGAATCAATTTAAGGAAAGAAAGTGCACAAAATGGGGCTATAAAAGTAATGCAAATAAATAATATAACACACAATATCCAGTTCACATTATACATTACCTACACAATATTATAAGCATACATTAGGCAATATGTTTAATCCCAATAAATGTTCAGTTGCTGGCAAATATTTAGCCCCCAATTCTTTCTTTGAAAGAGACATTTTCAAATTTTTCTTGAATGCTGAGATTTTATCTTTCAATTAAAATAATCGACATATCAAGGAGCCCAAAATATTACTTATATTATTGATATTTGAACAGACATAAAATTCACTCTTGTCATATTCAAAATCTCCAGTTCAAGTAATGCAGAATCCATCATTATATTCACAGTTATAGTTTAGCTCCTAAGTAAAGAGCTTGCTCTTTTACAATATGAGCAATGGTCTCTTACATTGCAATTTTTATCTCTTGCCTTGCTTTCTAAATTGTGCTCTTTTAGTTCTTTCCTCAATGAGACATAATCCTCTTTGCATTTTAATTTCGCTATCAATAGAACTATTCTGAACTGTGATGAAAAGTTGGTTAATGGACAACCCAAATTTTACAATGACTCATATAGAAATTCAATTTTTCTAATTAAAAAAAAAAGCTACTTATTCCAGCATAATAAAACTGATAGAAACTGCTCTGACTGATCTTTGACATCTTAACAGGGTTTTCAGTCTTCAGAAATGGGAGATAATAAAAGAATGCTAAAAAAAATAATGTTAAAACTGCAATGTTCCACATCACAATCTCTTTCAAATTATAAGTTATATTTTTTCACTTTATTCCTGTATCTTGACACAAGAAGGTGAAAGTAAAACTAACATTGTTGTAATAGAACTCTTTTTCAGAAGCACTTTAGAAATCAGACATATTTTGTAAAGAGATAGTCTGATGATCTGCAATAGGTTAGTTTTAAGTGGTGTGGAACCTTTGATGGTTATTGTTTAATGAGGTTAATTGCTCACTTTCAGATAATAATGACATACAAGTGGAAGACATTACTCTCTTTGGTGGAAAAGTTCTTTCTCTTGTATGGGTAAACCACACCCACCTTTTGTGTTCTGGACCTGATGGCCACTGTGTAAGTACAAATACTTCAAAATTTCAATACTTTTTTACATTGAGAAGTGATGCAAATTGTCAAAGCTACTTTAAAGGCACACAACCTTGACATTTTGATTTTTGTAGTGCTGTCAACCTCTCCATTCCCCACAAAACTAAAAAAAAACAAAACCATGCAATACAATTAACAAAAAAAGAAATTTTATGTTGATAACATTTTTCTCAATCTTCCAAATTGTTTTGTTCATTGATCCCACAAATATCTATCTCAGAATGAACAAAATATGTGTCTGTAAAGAATTGATTGTAAAATGATTTTTTTTCTTCTAATATTTTGTTTCAGTTGCTTTTGTACATATCTGATGGTGATTACACAAGAGAAGAAAACAAGTATTTAAGTGTGAGAACACTCCAAAATCTGAATCTACCTGCCAGCAGGCATCGTTGGATCACAGCAGCATGTTTTATCAACTCAGTTACAACAGGCAATGAAGTTAAAAGCTATCTTGTTTGTGGTGACAAAAATGGATCGGTTTTCCTGTACCCTTTTGCCGAGGAGAAGTGTTGGGATACCGCTACTTCAATAAATGATGAGGTAGGTCCTTTCAGATTCTTTTGAATTTTCATCTACTTTTGTAAAGTATTTTGAAAATAAAAATATATGCCTCTATACTCATTTTGACATCTTATATTTTGTATCTATATCCTGTTAATCAGCCATTACAAAGCTTCTTTCGCATTCATGGAAAGACTGGAGTTACCTCTGTTTGTGAGAGAGGAGGAAGTGTCTTTACCACTGGAAGGGATGGTTTCTACAGGGAATGGAAACTGCAGCAAGGCGTGCTGGTTCAGTTACATGGGTATAAGGTAAAATCTTTATGAAATTTATTAAAAAAGGAAAGATTTTTAAGGATTATTTTGCAATCAATAAAACATTTATAGGTTTACCATATTACTTTCATTTAACCGAAGTGAAGCAATTTAGTTGCAATCAAGCTTTTCTTATATTTGACTTTCTGTCATTCAATTTTAGTGCTTTTGACTTCTGAAAGTATTAAGCAATTTTTAGTGCTTTTAACATCTGGTAGCTTAAGCAAAAATTCTCAAAATTAAAGAAAAGAACTGTGGGGAAGAAGCTTTCTTTTGTGTGTGTGTGTTTTTTTTTTAAAGTTAGGAACTTTGTGAAGAATGGGAATTTTTTTATTGTTGTTTAACACATGATTTGGACATGATTTATCTTGAAACAAATGCAGTTATGAAACAGGAGGTTTTGTTTGGTACCAACTCATTGGTAGGGATTAGTAAGGTCCAGGTTATCTAATCTATATTTTAAACCCTGGATCTCTAGGCTGCTGGTAGTGTTACAGAAAAAAAATGTGTCAAGAGAGTCTAATTTAGTCTATCATACATTTTGAACGGTGGATCAAGAGGGAGTGGGATGCTCTGACATGAGTATAATGACAGCATGAAATATGAGGAGAATAATTTTTTTTCTTAGCTTCATTTTGATGGGTCACAACTGCATCCCTGACCATAAATTTCCTATGTATTTAGATGTCAGTCCAAATATCTTTTCACTATCAGGTCCTGAAAGGCTTAGACTGGATTGATCAACTGGACTGGATCAATAATGACCTTCTAGTAAACGGATTTTTCTCTGTGAGTATTTTTATAGTAAGTTATGCTGTTAAATTGAAAGTGGGAATGAAAAAAAGGAAGTTGAGAGATGGGAACCACTGGTTCTTGTCCATTCTAATAACATTTTAAGCTTGAAATCTCTTGAAAAAAAGAATATTTTTTCTCATGAGCTGATATAGCTAGATTGAAAGAATGCATAATTTTTAAGGTATAAGAAATGTTTTTTCAAGTGATAAATGACCTCTTGGTTTTCTTTCTGAGTAATCTGACAATTATTTATATACCTAACGTTATAAGAACTTGTTTCTTTTAAAATTGGACTTTCATCGTGGAAAATGTAACAATGCTTAAACTTTACACAGGATCATTTTGTGGTGTGGAGTGTTTCTCAAAACCAACAATTAATTTCAATCCGATGTGGAGGTGGACATAGATCATGGGGATTCTGGAGGCTGGATGACATGTCTCGGTTTGTTTACCTAAAAAATGGTGAGGCTTGCATTGTTGATTGCGGGTCTCATAGCAAGCAGAACTTGCTGCATGTGAGTTTACTTTGATGCAGTTTTGCTGTAGGCATCTTATTTTATACACATACCCTTATCAAAGTTCATATGATATCTTTCACAACCTCTTCTTGTAATTTTAAGAGTTACTAAATGCAAATGCCTTAAGTTTGATAGTCATGAATTTAATCAAAGTATAATTTTGGAGCTGAATTTTCACATACACATTCATATCACTATGAACTCTTGGTAACCATATTTTAATACTGGTTTCTGTAATGATGTTTAGTATGTTTTTTTTTTTTAATTCGAAACCAAATTTTTTAATTTTTTTTTTGTTGGTTTATTCAATGCTGGGTAAAGTATGGCAAGGAGTTTGTTAAAAACAGATAAAATTAATTACCTTGATTAATCTCATTGCCAGTGCACTCAATAATTTTTAAAGAGCAGTGGTTTTTATGTGTACATATTTAAAATGATACCAGAAGTAAAAAAAAATGATATGATGATGAATTATTTACTCTTTATTAAGCACTTGAAAAAATTCAATATGCAATGTTAAAAACGTAAAGCAAAGGCTGAAAAAAAAATTTTTCATAATTCTTTCCGTCCATTGTTTTTTTCCCTAAACAGCAACAACAAAAAATAATAATAATAAAAGTCAAAGATTCTAGAAAAGCTTTTCATCTGATAAGTGATCATACAAAAATATTTTGTATTTCTTCATTTATGTGCTAAATTCTTTAAACATGAAATGAAAAGCTGTTACATTTTGCTCCATAGCCTGTTCTGCATGGGAGAGAAATCTGCGATGTTAAATTTTTGCCAAAACACAGAGGTGAGAAATCTATAAAATGCCCTTTTGAATTATTTCAAATTCTTCATTCCTCAGACAAAAAAAGCATCATAATATAGTTTATCTCCCTGAAATTTCAAAAAATTAAAACTACTGAAGGAGCTGTGGCTATCATTTTGATTTGTGGATAATGGGCAACATTTTTTTTAAAAATCAGACATATATATATATAAATTCACCCTACGATCACTTTTCTTAGACAATAAATGTCATGTTATTGTCTGATGAGGTAATAAAGGGCTGTAATTACTTGATTTGGATTGATAATACAACTAATTGATCAATGCATTTTCTTAGGATTTGATGAGTTCTCACTTTGAAATGAATTCATACAGTAATACAGTAAACCACTAACATCTTGCATTCTTCTTCTTCTTTTTTTTTTCTTCAGATATTGTTTGTCCTATTCTTTGTAGTGCAAGTGAAGACACATCCATCATTGTCAGTGCTTTCAGAAGTATCCTTTTACACTGATGACATTATAACAATTACATTGATAATATAATTACAGCTTTGGTGGTAATTTTTTTTCTCATGAGCTGAGAATTTGGAATAGTCATGTTCTAGTGAGAAAATCATAAATTCACATTTGTAGAGAATTTATCTAAACTCTTTCTTTGTTTCATTCATTCTACTTTCATACTTGCATTTTTTTTTTCAATTTTCAACATTTCTAATGTAGCAAATATCTGCATCTTTGAATTTTTTAAGATTCAATATTTAAATACTTCTGCTGAAAATTGAATTATGTAATGTTTTTAATATATCTAGCAACTATGTTTCCTAAGCATGTGGCAAATGAGGGCTTAAACTGGTTATTTAAATTTTACCATAGAAAAGTTATCTTTCTAACGTTATCTTAGTAAACGAAGCAGTGAGCTCAAAATTATATTAGATGGATTGTTGTTCCGTTTCTTAATTAGGGTTATAGAATATATTGTTTTTATAAAAAAAATTTTTATTTCATATTTATTTTAAAGAATTCCTTGACAAAATGGCAGACAAGGACAGCTTAATACTATGGAGACCACTTGCAGTATTGAAAGGGCACTTATCTAGTGTAAGATCACTAGCTGCTTGCAGCCATGGCTCAAAAATGGCTCAGTCTATAGATAGGACAGAAAAGTCTTTTCAAAATTCCTGCATCCTATTCTCTGGTGGGGGTAGGGCAGAAATTCGAGCATGGAAACTCATCATAGAGAACTCGAAAGAAATAAAAGCCTTTTACGCTGAACACGTAGAAAGCAGCATGGTGGAGCCGAGCCTTTCTCAGTTATCAGCCTTAAATGCAAATAGGTCAGCTTTTTCAAACCTGGACACTGCAATCTCAAAGAGCAAGGCGCATCTTGAAAAAGAATTTGTGAAAAATGAATTATTGTGTCAGCATGAACATTTGTCTACTTACTTTCTTGGAGAATCACGCCATAAGAAGATGTACACTTCATGGAAAGCTGGAAAACTAAAACTTGATCCAGAGACACGTATCATGGCCATTCATGCTACTCCTCTGCATGAATTGATTGTGCTGGATAAAAACTTTGAGAAAAAAGGAACACAAGACTCCACCTCCTCTTCAAACAATTCTGGTCATATGAGTCACATCTTGTCAGTTGCTGGCTCTGATGGGTATTTAAGGTACATTTCAAACTTGTGTCTTTTTTTTTTTATCCTGTTAGCATGATATGAGGATATTCATTACCTATTCTTATTAACGAATTACCTTCTAATAGTATGATTACACATTTTTTTCCCCATAAAGCTCAGGTACAATGCCTAAAATTCAGTTTTGGCATTTTAAAAACTTATCTTCTTTTTTAATGAATCAGAATAAAAATGGCTATATGAGAACTCTTTTAAAGGTTAAAGAGATACACTGTGTATAAAGAGCAAACATTTGCAAACAGCTTTAAGATGGGCATTACGATTTGGCTTGGAAGTCAATACATTTCTGTGTTTTAAGGAGACAAGGTTAGCTGGATGGGAGCTTACAGTCATTAAATGATGTTATGCATTTTCTGAAAGAGGAAAATTTACTTAAAGACATACATCAATTTCTGCAGTTATGCCTTGCTAATAAACAGTTTAGTTAGTTTCCATTGCTGTGATGCTATGATGCAGATCAAGCAGTAAATGCACTGCCTCAAAAAATAAAAAAAAGAGAAAAAAGAAAAAGAAAAAAAGATTTCAGTTCAAAGAACAAGCTGATTCCAGCGCTAGACAAGATACAAAAGACCAACCAATTTTGTTTAGGTCTATTGATTACCCACCTACTTTTGTTAGTCTAATTTGTCTGATAGTTTTCCTCTTTGTGATCTTCTTTGTCTTTCATGTCTCTCTCTCTCTCTCTCTCTCTCTCTCTCTCTCTCTCTCTCTCTCTCTCTCTCTCTCTCTCTCTCTCTCTCTCTCTCTCTCTCTCTCTCTCTCTCTCTCTCCCTCCCTCCCTCTCCCTCTCCCTCTCCTCTCTTTCTGACTGACTGTCTGTCTGTCTCTCTCTGTCGCTTTCTGTCTGTCTGTCTCTCTCTCTCTCTGTGTCGCTTTTTGTCTGTCTGTCTGTCTGTCTCTCTCTCTCACTTTCTCTTAACTTCTTATCAACAAGAAAGTTTTCAAGTAATCAGATCTGGTTATACAATTCAAATACATGGAAAGATGTCGTTCCCTTGTAACTTTGCAGCTTTTTAAATCGGAAAAAAACAACATATTTTTCATCCGCAATAAATTTATAAGCTTTTTTTTTTGATACCCATGTTTATTTTCATTACATGATCAAATGCGGACCATTTGAGTCAAAACGTTTTTTTAGGCATTGTCTTTTTTATGAAAGAACAACAGCATAAAGTAATGCATTGTAGAGCATGTTTTTAAGTATCCTATCACAGCTCCAGTTACAAACACTTGGTGTTATTGTCAGGTTTGCTTTGCTTTTATTTCAGGATTTTATCATTCAGTGAAGAAACCAGAAACTTCCAGAACATTGCTACAACTTTTTACCACAAATGCTGTGTACTTAAAACACTGCATTACATACATCGGACAAAGGAAAATCAGATATTTCCTTTTACATTGTCTGCTTCTACTCGTGGAGACATTGCCATTTGGAATCTCTTTGACATTGTGTCAAAGCATTTAATAAGATATGCAGAAAAAGATGTGTTGAGAGTGGATGAAAAAGATCCAGACCATAAGGATGAAGGTCAAGACTATGTTAACTTTCTTGAAGCAAGTGTGACAGACCATTTGGTAATGGGGACTGTGGATGACGAAGATCTTCAACCAGTTCTGGATTTGAAAGCCCACCAATCGGGCATTAATAGCTTGCATATCTTGCAAATTTCAGGTATGAAGTCTTCTCTTGGATTCAGGGAGCATAGAGCGGTTTACTAAATGCATTAAAAAATTTTTGGCTGTTGCAATATCAAGCATGTGGTTTAATTCATAATCATTTGTATATTAAAGGATTTAAATTTTCTTTTTGTGTGTGCTAATTATTGAATATTGTCATATCCTTGCTCTGTAAATCATTTTTTTTTCATTTTTGACACAGACATGTTACCATGTACTGCATGCACTTAGGTTATTATATTTTGAAACTAAGCCCTATCATCATGTATGAAGATTCAGGAAGACGTAAGCTAAAACTGTTGAACCTGAAATTCACCACTGTGTGGTTTAATAAAGCAACATTTTTAGTTTCTGGGACTCTCAGGGATATTTGCATGACATGGTATTTAATTAACCTAATAAGAACAGCCGTTAATATTTCTTATGATTAAAATAAAGTAAGATCTCAATTAGTATTGACTTGTGTCTGCTTTTAGTGATTTTTTAAAAAATATTTCTTCTGTACAGCCATCTTTTGTTTATGCGTCACCTACTTTGTTTTTTTTTTTTTTATTTTCATTGCATTGAATTAATTTGTACTTTCAAATGTTATCGCTCTCACAGAATCGAATGCACTCGTTGCCTCAGGTGGTGATGACAATTCTATTACTTTACATAACCTACGAATTTCTGGTTCGCAATGTGCATTGGATGCCAAAGGTACAAAAGTTGATGCTCATTCAGCTCAAATTACAGGTCAGATATCTTTAGCTTTATTATATTTGCACTGCATAGTTTACAATCACAAAATCCATAGATGTACAAATAAGTCCAGTGTCATTGAATCATTCTATCCTATTTTTTTTTTAATTTTTAGCAATGTTGTTAGATCTTTTTCAAGATAGAGATTATTTGGAGGAATGATTTTTTTATCTGGCTTTAAGCATAATTATAGTGTAAGAAATCTCAAAGAAAATTATTAATAAATCAAAGACTGCTGATTAATTTGATTAATTTAATACTTAGCAGTTGGATCATATCATATATAGATAGTACTTAAGATCCCATGACGGTTGACGACAGAATTCTGAAATTATGCAAATTTTTTAGATTTTCTAATATTTACTTAATCATGTCATTATTGAGATACCTGCAGGAATATGGTTAGTTTCCCCATCAATGATGGTCTCCACTTCAATTGATCAAAGAGTATGTGTCTGGCAGCTTTGTTCCCAAAAGGATTCCATTGAGGTAATTTTTCAGATTTTATCTATTTCTTGTGTTCTAAAAATCTGGATGGCCTTCACTTTAAAGTGTGAGCAATTAGTTTGAGCAGAGATATAAAAATGAGTTAACCATTTAGAAAATCCTTTTTTTTTTTTAACCAAATAGCGAAGTCAGTTGTAGCAAAAAGCAAGTAAAATAAACAGGTATTGAAGTAAACTTTTTTCCTCATCCTAATTTTTATCCAGCACTGTAAATTTCATGTCAGTATCTCAGCACTATGTTTAAATATAATTTACTTCAGTTTTCATGATTTAAAAAGCATTGTTCCCATACAATGGTATGAATCTGACATTTCTTCCATACAAAACCTCCTTTTTATTTCTTTCAGCTTGATTTTATATTCATTTTTAACTATCCATACAAAAGAATCTCTTTACAGAATATTCATATATCATTTCAGGTGAATATGGTCTCATGCAAATACATAGACATAGCAGATGTGTCATGCATGGATGTATTTACTGAAAGGTTTGTGAATTCTTTTTTTAACTGTGATATATATGCAGCAGATTCTATATTTGATGGGAGACTTTTCTCAGCAAAGAAAAATCTTACATGTAGTTTACCATTGGGTAGGCAGGGTTGTAGTTATCTTTGAAGATTGAAAGCCAAAATTGTAGAGTTCAAAAGACATTAGTAAAATGTTATGCCTGCTCATACCATCACTCCTCAAGGATTTAGAATCTCAAATTTTGGCCTTATTGTTTTGAAATTTTTATCGTTTTTTTTTCCTCTTTATCTTTTATATACAGACTAGAAACATCTGAAAGAAGCTGACGGTAGATATTCTATTTTAAAACTTAAAATCTCTCTTTTTCCCCTCACATCCCAGGATTAACTTTTTGAAGTTTGTTATTGTTATCTTTGAATACAAAATTGTTCTTCCTTAGTGAACCTTGCACCAAACGAATCAGCTTGTTCTAGTTTAAAAGTTTGTTGATGCCAATGTCATTAAGAAACAAAATAAATAATTCCATAAATGATTTTTAAAACGAGTAATACTCCTTGTTTATATGAAACCTCTGACGGAACCTGTCTATACAAATGTAGTCAATTGTCCATCACTTATAGCCACCAGTTCCATATTGCCATCCCACATAGACCCACATCTTCCCCCCCTCCCCCCCAAAAAGTCTTTCTTTTGCCTTGGTTGTTTTTAACTCAAGTGAGTGAAAGAAAGGAGTGGTTGGCTTAGAATTTTGAGCCAAGTCATCTTTAATATCGTGTACAGTAACCTACCAATTGCTCCAGAAAACTTAGAGGATGAAAATATTCTATTGAATTAAAGATTCTTGGTTTGTTTAAGCCAAGGTTCATCCTAGAATCAGCACATTCTTTTCAAAGTTTTTTTAAAAGAGTCAAAGAAGGCAAAAATTAGAGGATTATTTTCTAGTTAATTTGAAACAAGGTTACGTTGAGTCTGGGATCATTGGATGCAAGCTTCACTGTATTGGCCGTTCTATTGAATACAATTTTTTTAAAACATGTTTTAAATGTTTGATTTCACAAAAAATAAAGGAAATATCGACATAATGTGCTCATAATATGTTATGTTTGATTGAAAGTTTTAAAAATACTAGCAGATATGTTTATATCGTTGGCAATTTTTTATGGCTGCTTATAAATTTATCCAGCTGTAAATTAAAAACTCTAATGAAGGTCTAAGGCTTAACTCAAGCCGATGCAAAAGAGACTGGTAGATGGATATACATTTCAATAGAATAGGTTGCAAGTCAAACACTGATACTTAATCAAGCTAAGCTTGGAACTGTAATGATATCCCAATTTTAGAAGAGCTATGAATTGGAATGTGAAAAAGATATCCTGGACCATAAAGTTATTAAGCTACATGAGAACATTTATTCTGGCTTTTTCATATTGAGTAATACCTTATGCCTAAATTTATTTTGCCTCTGCTGCCAGTGGCATGGACTAGAATAAATGTAAAATTTAACATAACTTAAAATTGTTATTGTAGACTTTTTCCCCTTTCCTTTTGCAGGAACTCCATACGCCTATGTGTGGCAGGAGAGGGAATGTGCTTGCTTGAGTTTGAGCTTGACAATTTTTAGGAACAGGAAAGGTTCATTTTGTTATAAAATTTGTTTTGACACTGATCTTTGCCACCTGTATTCAATTTTCTTATTGTCTTGTCGAGCCACAAGTTGAACAGCAGCAACACAAGTTAACTTAATACAAAGCTTAAATTGCATTAAAAATGAATTGTTCTTAATATCTATAACTATAACAAAAAAAATAATGATAGTAGTAATTAAAAAAGAGTAAACAATAATGATGATGATAAGAGAGCAAGAAAAAGAGCCTACAGCAACTGACTGAATGCAAAAGCAAAACTTAAGGTCAGTCATAACAGAGGATCAATTTGTAGAATCAGTAGCAAATAACCCGTTATTTTAATGGAGTGTGATTTACTCAATATTTATACATCTGTTTATCTATGGGTAGTGGATCCACAAAATAACCTGAAGTACAGTAATGATTTTAAATCAATATCTGGCTCAATCTAGAATGAAGAAAAAGGAACTTAAATTAAAAGATTTTAGATCAAGAAATGGTGCCTTGATTCACAATTGAGTAAAAAATTTTGATCAGAGTGAAACATTTAGAATGAATTTCTGAAAAATGAATCTTGCATTGAAATATGCTTCAAGATGATGATTATTACAAATCAGCTGCTCTTTCCTAGTGTATGTTTGACTACATTTAGAGTGTCAATATTTTGATATAGACATCTTACCCAGAGGGTGCATTATGAGACAAAAATAAAAAAAAAAAAATAAGCCCAAAAGAAATGGAATCCGATTATTTTATTTGAAAAACATAATGTAGATTTTGCATTTGTTATCCAATTCACAACAGTAATATTAAATTTTGAAGTTCAAGATAAAATTTTGTAAACATGGTACTAAATGTTTTCCATGTGCTCAGATTGTGGTTTTATGAACATGTCAAAATCTGTTAATGAATTCTATAATAGTAAAAAAAAAGAAATAACTGAAATTTTGCTTGGATTCGATTTTTTTGTGAAAATTTAAAAGCCTTAAAACCTTGGTATTTTGCCCCAATGATTTTCATATGATTAGGAATTGTCTCACCTTGTATTTCGACAGAAGGAATGGCTGTTTCTTTAAATATTACCCATGTAGATTAAGATTTGATTACTTTCATTCAGATATTATGAATCAAATGGGTGTAAGTTTTGATTATAATTTTCGTCACCAACATAGTTCAATATTTTAACCTCTTCAGTTCCTTATTGCAATTTTATTGAATAGAGACAGAGCAATTATAGAGACATTAACTTCTGCAAACCTTTCTTTGTATATATATATATATAAATAATATGGATGGCATGAATAAATGAAAATGTTTGTAAAATCCTCCATAAATATCCTGACAAGATCTAAACATTCTGGTTTTTAAACTTCCAATGCAATCCTTTCCATTCAGTTTTTGATAGATGTATCACTAAGCATGTCTTACAAGAAAGCCACTAGCTGAGAAGTTAAGCCCCTGCAATAATCATATGCAATCCAATAAGTCATTAGAGGAATTTTAGGTTCTTCTATTTTGGCTTTATTAAAATTTTAAAGAAATTTACAACTATGGTCCCAGATATACATGCTTCAGTAAAATACTTTTTAACCAAAAATCTTTAAACTAAAATATATGACTGAACCCAAGTGATTTTTTTGCAACAATTTTGAATTTTTTGCATAAGTTTTTAAATTGTTCTGCTGAATGTAAGCAATGAAATAAAGCTTTTTTACATGACTAATAGGATTGAAGATTGGAACAATTTTGCTATTGAAATACACACATGTTATTTGATTTATGATTAGTTTACTTTATTCCAAATTCTAGGTGTTCTTTTAAAACTATGAAGTTTCCAGAATTAAGCTAGATATATCTACCTTTGATCTCTTCTGATGCTTCTAATAATATAATCTGTCGACCGACCTCATGAAGGGTTGTGATACTTGCAAATAATTTTTAATTGCTACTCTAAGAAAAATGCTGAAGAAGGCAACTGCTTTCAAAAATGCAATAGTAAGCCCATATACATTTTTGCTTATTTGATTAGCATTTTCAATAATTTGCTCAAATTTTGTCACACACTTGCAAGAGAACATGTAAAATATTATTGTAAACATTTTTTATTCTTTCTATTAATTGTCCATTCTCAAGACAGAGGCAGACAAAATAAAGAAACAAAAAGAACATATACTGAAACAGTTTTTTTAATTGAGCACAATTTATTTTTTTTTTTTTGGTTCTGTAGATTATCATTTGAAATCATGTATAAAGCTCTTGATACTACTTGGGTAAATATTGTGTTGTAAATAGAATAAAAATATCCATCAGCAGTAGGAACAAATATTCATCAGGACTGGATATTTAACAAGCCAACACAAATCACAGTCATTAGCTCAACAAAATTAAAATTATATGATTCATTGCACATCTTTTCACATATCTAAGAATGCCTATCAATTTAAAAATAGCATTCCAATATTATGTTGTGAATATTGATGATTTAATATGCATCAATTGAATTAGATATAAATATATAACACTGTATTTTTTAAATTACATGTAAAAATTCACACCTGAAATCAGTTGAAACTTGAATACATGTATAACATTGGTGCTTATCATCACCCTAAGCTTTAAGTGAAAAAAGCTTAAAGCCAGCTCTTACCCTTGCTTGTATGTAATTCAATAAAGTTCTGAAAGAATAAACTTTTTGCATTTATTCTTACTAGAACTGTATTATTACTTTTTTTGGTACATCATATATTATGTCAAAGATAAAAATATAATAATACATGAATCAATTTGCATATGAAATAATATTAATTAAAAAGAGATCATTCATGAACTAAATGCACACCAAATACAAAAACACACTGCTGTGATTATTTTCAGTTTAAAAAGCCAAAAACTGACTCAAACACTCTTGCTTCAGCTTTGAATATGTAGTAAGTTTTTCATAAAAAAAAAAACCCAACATTTAATTACATTAATTTATAGTGAATTAGAGAGCAAATGTACAGCAGCACTACAAAACGAGACTTTTCTGTTCCTCTTTCATTAAAATTAACTGAATATCTGACTAACCTAGCATTAAGCATGCATATTGGCAAATATTTATTTATCCTTTCTTGAGACATGCACAAAATGATATGATTTTGATTTTGCAGTTGAGAAAAGTTTTATTCCATAGAGAATCCTAGGATAAACAAGTTAAATTCTGTCAGAATTAACATTTGAGAGTGACGTAAGTATAATATTTAAAAACATGTTTGACGCTTAATTTGTAAATACTCTACATATGTACTTTATCATGTAAAAGATCAAACTTTAAACAATGTTTACAAAGATAAATTGGTAAAAAACTGTAATCAAAAATATTTTTTTTTCCAAATTGTGTCTTGTACGATGACTTCTGCATTCAATGGATACAGGACATAGTATAAAATGTGATATCAGACTAGAAAAATAAGCTGATAAATGCACTGTGGTTTAATATATAAAACTTTAATTTAATATTGCAAATATATTCTAAAAGTTTCACATTTCAAAATAAGACTAATTGACTTAAAACTGAAAGTATATAAGTCATGATACATTTCTCACTTTTTCTTTCCATCAAAAAGCATCTATTAAACTTTCTTTATCTATGTAGTTGATGCAGAGATAATTATTTTTTGTGACTGTGTAAATGCACATTTTCATTTTTCAATGTCTGACTGTGTTAGAAAATGAAAAAAAAAGAGCGTTCTCAAGGCATTTTAATCTCATTCAACCATGTAGCTAAGGGGTTTTGGATACATTATAACAGATAGTAGAAAATGACTTTCAATTAATTATGTCCAATGTAGAAAGTTACATATTTGTATATTTAAGTACAGTAAATAAGAATGCAAAGTTTTCCCTCAGTACCCTTTGTCTTCAATATTCTAACTGCAGATAAGTGATCTTAACTTATCACATCATCATTTAACCTTAGGCTCAAATAGAGTAATCTAATAAATTCTTTTGTCCACATTTGGAAAAGAAAAAGGTTGTGTTATCAATCATAAAATACAAAGCCCAGCTGTTTTGAGACATTACAACTTTTTCTAGGAATGAGTAATCAGCAGAAAAAAAAAGATCTCTGTGTACCACCCCTTAGGAATCACAAAAAATTAAAAATCATTTTCTATAATGGGTTATGGTAGTCATGGTGTAGCTATACTCATTTGAGATATATGCATGGCTGCTAATGAAAGCTCTCATTCAATCATAGAGTGGAAAAATTAGATAGAAAGCTTGGCAGAAACTAAGACTTACATTCACTTAGAGAGGTAAGAGACAAAGTTAAAAAAAAAAATACAAAACTTGCTATACCTGGATCAAGTTTGAAAATCCACTGACATATTTGTATTTAGCATTGCAGTATAAGAGAGTAAGGTATTAAAATCTAAGTAACAGATGAAAATAATTTTAATTGGGTACTGAATTTGACTGCTTAACAAGTATTAATCGATTCTGCATATAATAATCAAATTCCTGAAAAATTAAGAGTAACAACAAATGTAATAACATTAATTGGTGGTATTAGATGTAACAGTATATATGTATACCAATAAAAGTTGTTTTGTTTTGTGATTGTGGCAGATAAAATAAAGCTTGTGTTTTTAGTGGAAGAAGAAGAGCCCATTAATAATGAAATAGGAAAAATACTGTCCCCAACTCCCTCTGTCCCTACACTCCGCTTGTTTAAGCTCTTCAAAGTAGTGAGAGTCAGGTGACTGAGAAGAATTTTAACTCAATGATAGCAATTCAAGAGTTTTAATACCTTGTATAATACTGGTAGGGGTCATATTAAACTTTTCCTTATTCGGAGCTCACACATGTTTTTTGAAACTTCATCAATCTAAGGAAATACTGATTCATTCAAGGCAATACTAATCAAGGAGAATGATGATTATCAAAGTAGTATTCTGTAATTAACAGACTTAAATTATATCTCTCTTTGCACAATTTCAGGAATATTAACAACCTTATAATACTGAAATGAAAACATCAGATTACTATATATCCTTGTAGTGGTTTTAATGTCAATTATCTACAGTATTAAAACTTTTACATTGAAATTATATCAATGAATACATCAAAATTTCAAATACGTTTAAGTAGTGGGGGAGGGGAAATGAAAGGGTCACAAATTTAGTGAGCAAAACTTAAAATGGAAGCATTGTCTTTAAGCATTTAAGTTATTCATGAAGAGTTGGTCTAATTCTTTGATTAATCAAAAAAAAATTTTAAAAATTCAGGACTGAAATAGATTTTCATTAAAGCTTGCTAGTTAACCTGTTTCAAATTTCTTAGGTGCTTCAGACATCTTTTTTGACAACATGAAAGATTGTTGCCTTATATTTTTTAAAGAAGAAGTACAACATACATGAGGAAATTGGGATTTGACGGATGTTTAAACTCACCATTAATTCTTTTTAAATTCTCCAAAATATCCAATCATTACTTTCTTTCTTCTATGATGCTCAGGACTTCGTCTCTTTCCTTTTGAGCCAAAGCCACAGCTGCATCAATATCACTCTTAACCTAAAAGACACATGAAGAACAAATTTTAAATATGCTCCCATAATATGAATAGAACTTGCAAATTTTGCCTGGAATGTTGGTTGACAAAAAATAAAATGTCATGTTAGCATTGGTGCCAAAGTGACAAAATGAAGATTAAAAAATGATATCATTAAGGCATATTTCATCTATTTCATAAACTTTTATGTGAGTGAGCACTTCATCAACAGACTTGCCATTCATTCCGATTTAATCGGCATCATATTGATTTTTTACGGAAATTTGGTCCTTTTCCGATTTTTCAAAAATTTTAAAAATATTCGGATTTTTTTCCGAACTAAGTTTTCACCTCCACGATTAAAAACCTATGAGTTTTTTTTTTTTTTAATTATTAGGCCTAAAAGATCAACAGACAGCATGTGCAAAAGAATAAATACGGACGATAGAGTCATATTTTGTTGATATCCGTTTTTATTATATAATATCATATGCGGTATCGAAATTGATATAAATATTTTAGTTGTAACCACCCTGAATGTTGATTCTGCTGAGTTGTTTACTTCATCAAGTATTCGTTCGCATTTCATTGTCTCTCTATCTGCACATCCATTATTTTTAAACGAAGGATTATTCCTATTTTATCCTCTAAGAATACTTTCTACTTTAGGAAAGCGCTTTTTTTTTCATCTATATCTTGTCAGTTATCAAGATCGATTGAGAAATCCTAAATAGAACTAGAGTAAGCCTAAATCAAGATGACATGACACGAGATTCTGTAATCATACATTTATAGGTCTATATAAAGTAAAAACCTGATCTAGATTTGATACTAAGATTTCTTGTTTGAAGTCTTTATCTCAATGCAAAATTTTCAATCTGCACAAAATCTATGAATTTGGTAATTTTATCTAATGTAGATCTGGATCAAGGTTACATCAAAATCATGCTTAACTAGTCTCACCGTCACAACGTAATTTTTGTACTTAGGCCTACATTGACCTGTTTCTCAATGAAGTAATAGAACAATAGAGTGGATTACGCTCTTTATATTATTAATAGAATAAAATTTTATAATTTTCCAGCAAATTGTCAGTCTGTTCCCCATGAATTGAAATATTTGATTAAGTTTTCAACAGCCGGAACTAGCAAAATTCATAACAGTTTTAATCTTCCAAGTCTAGTGTGATGTTCTATATCATGTAGAAAAATTATCTAAAATCAGAAATACAGCATCAAATCTGCCATTTTTATACCCTTTCGGTAAGGGGTACATTTACTCCTTTTCATGTCAAAATAAATCTTTTGAAGTCATGTTGTACACTTCACACACGTGCTAGGTTGGCAGCTCTGCTCTTTGTAAATTTATCAAATGCTGCATAATGCCAATCCCATCCAATTTATTGAGTCACTTAAAAGTATTGTAAGGCATAAAGTACTTAATTTAAACTGAAAGAAGTGTGGAAAAAAGAAGTTCTTAAGATTATTTAGAATTTTTCATCTTGGAAGAATTACCCAAGCTAAGAAAACTGGTTTTTATCAGACTTCAGAGCTATACCAATGAATGAACATTCACCAAAGATCAGATTATGTGCTTTGTAATATATGCTGTACAAGGCAAAATAAAGCAAGTCATTAAGATTTTTTGGTGCAGATTCAGATTTTTTGACAAAATCACTCAAATTTTCTTTCCCTGGAGAGTGGCAGGTCTGCATAAATACTTCAGAGGTTAAAACATTTATGTCCCACCAAAATGAAGCCAAATCATGAGCATAAAAGTATCTCTGTCAATTAGTTATACTGAGAAAAATATGCTTTTGGATTCATTATAGCTAGATATGTTTATCTACTTCCCTATTTGGTTAGTTTACTCAACCACATTTGCCTGTTGTCGTCATTAGTTTCAAAGAAATTGATAAAGTGTTGGCTTTGCACAAACAATTAAAATGATAGTCGATTAATTGCCTGATCCTTCCAACTTACATTTGCCTCCATCGATTTGGAGTTGGGGTTATAACACATCAAATCAAAAGAGCTTAGCTGGGGTGCAAGACAATTTAGACAAGTATGGAATGAATAGCAATAAAAAGGAACCTTATAGGGGCATTTAAGAGAAATGTCAAATTAAATGTAAAATATGTTATACTAAATCACAATGGTGTACAGTTAATTAAATGGTGCCACCAGTAAGAATACTTGTATTTTTTTTAAATTGTTGCAAAAATATGGGAAATAAAAGAAATAAAAACAAACAGCAATTGGACATACCTTATCTGTAAACTCTTTATCTTCGATCTGAGTCAGATTGATCATAACATTGTAGTAGGCTCCCCACACTCCAGTCTCTAAAACACGAGCACCAACCTGAAGAGCCAAAATTGATTTCAATGATTCTTCAATATCTCATACTTATAGTTATAGATCCATTAAAGAAGAAATATTATTATTCCTATAAGAACAATCATGAAAAGCCAATGTGTTCAGTTGAATATCTAGATATTGACTATTTCAGCTAAAAAACAGGTTGAACAGGCAGATTTTGTAGAAATCTAATTGACCTCCAAAATATGGTTTGAATTCATTACACTTTTAGTATCATGCAAAAATCATAAGCTATAACCCTGCAGTTCAGTTATATGCATGGCTTAGCAAATTATAGTGTACTGAGCAGGAGTCAAGTGTGTTACCCACACCAGGAATGATAACTAAAACATGTCTTAGATCTTGCAGTTTAAGTATAAAATTTATTTGATAAGAGTGGTCACACAGCTGAAAAATTGGTTAATTTTTCATTACCTGAGCTCACCATGGTTTTGAGGTATAATTGATTAAAACAGCTGGTGATGATATTCTGTGTAATATTTTCAAATCATATCTAGGTCAATCTTCACAATTATGACTGCAAGTTACATTTTCTGGTATATACTTCTTAGTTAATCTTTTAGGCTGCATAAAGTGAACAGGCCATGAACTTGTTTTGTGACAAGATCAAGTAATTTTGGTTTCTTTCTAGGTGAATTTTTTCAAATTTTTAATAGACACTTTCTCAGCAGTTTGCTTCCATGAAATTCCAGTTATTTTTTAAATCTGAATCCATTTTCAATGCAAATAAGTATCTCACACTGACTGTCAACTTCAAATTAAGGTGGGGCTATGAGCTTCATCTGAAATGTAGATGATAACTGACTTATCAATATCATTTTTGAAAAAGCTGGAATTCTGTTAACTCTATTAAAATCATAATATGTAGTTCCTTTTGTACACAGACATCCATCATTGGATCAAGGTATTAATTAATTTTACTTTACCTGAAGATCGGATTTGCAGTTGATGTTACCAACTTTAGCAAGTTCTTTCAAATGAGGCCACATCCCATTTGCTATTTGAGCAACACACATTGGCACTTTTATTGCTGTTAACATCCCTTGTTTCATTGCTTCATCTCTCCTGAGACAAAAAAAATGTGTCCAATCAAAAGTGATATAGACTGTAATTGATTGAGAAGATGAAGTCTGTTGAAGAAAAATTTGTGTGAAAAAATTCTTGCTTTGTTTATATGAAAAAGAAATCTTCACTGTGTGAATACAGTTAACTATTGAATTTCCTGCTTAGTAAATATTAAGTGCTAAAAAAATGCATAACTATAAAGTATAAGTTCAACTTTACTTTTCTCTTGAGCTATGTCATATAATGGCTTGGAAGAGGTTAGAAAAAACATTTTAGTTTTTACAAATTTTTCAAATAAAGTTATACATTTAATCTGGACATAGGCTGATATGCAATGGAGAGAGAATGTCTTATTTACATTTAGTTGATGATGAAAGACAAAACCCAGGTGTACAAGTAAACATAACAAAAATTAACAAAAATGAATTCTAAATGAAAAAAAAAAGTGGGAATCACTACTCACAACTTTTGCTCCTCCTCTGTCTTTTTAGGTAGTTTCATGGCAAGCTAAAATGAAAAAGGATAATAGAAAACAAGAAAAGGTTAATAAAGCAATAGATACAAGCTGCAAGTTCTATTTATTACAAAGATTCACTTCTTATAGCCATTAAAAAAAAACTTTACTTTTAAAAAGGGTTTCTTGATATAAAAGGCAGGAATTTAAATAATAATGGAAAAAAATAATTTTTAGCAAGTTCTAATGTAAACTTTTTCAACAACTCTACAAGGTGCAAACTGAAATTATTGTGGAAAATGCAATCTGGTTATAATTTTCATGGTCTATTCTGAAAAACCTTCCTACTTGAAAATGATGGAAACTGTTGCATTTTTGCACCAGTGTCATCTATCTATTTCCAAAAACATAACCACCTATTTTGTGATTTACCATATAATGCTGAATAATTTTATATTTTGCTGTTGTATTAAAAAAAAAAAAAGGTTTAATTATGTCAACATAGCCCCTTCCCAAATGCTCTTGATTCCCTATGATTAAAGTAGTTGACCCTAGACTTGATGTGTTTGGGGCATTGATTTGATGCTGAGAACTATGTTGCACAATCACCTAATGATGAACAAATAAAAATGTACTTTTGATTATTCTTTTCCTAATGCCTCAGAACAGATCCAAACAATCTTATTGAAAGTCAGTATCCTGCTTGGCATGCCCTTACAATGAAGCTTCAAACCATATGATGAATTCAAAAGCTAGACTGTTTATTCTAAATCCAGATCTAAGCACCAAAAAGTGATTTGGCAGAGAGAACTTTTCTTTTAATAAGACTGCTTTTGAAAATGTCTCTTTGAAAGAAAAAAAATGTTTTTAATTTGCATGATTTTTCTTTGTGACGAGATGAGACGGACTATTAAAAAAAAAAATTTTCTAGGCAGTTATTGTTTTGCCGTAATGATTTTAATCTGAAAGTAATATTTGTTGTGAATAAATATTTTCAGAAAAGATAACTTGTAAATTTCAGGTGTTCTCTACTTCTGTCTTACAGGAAGTTAAGTTAACTTATATGAGTTTATATTGTGAACTGTGAAATAAAAAAAATAATAATCAAAAGGGAGGAATTGAAGCTGGCATAGAGTCTTTTAGATTTTTCCATTATGTTTTGGTATTTTATGAAGCACTCCCAACAATATTATTATGATATAAGTAATTTTTATTAGATATTAATTAAATTATATAATGAAGATAGCTTTTCTGTTACGTACATTGTTAGGTTTAGATCTAATCGAGAGTGTTATTGTAGGACAGACAGAAGTGAAGGAGTAGTTGCACATGTCCTAAAAACCAGTCAAGGAGTGTAATTAATGTTGTTATACAACTCCCTCTAAGTGGGATACAGTTTATCTATAAGATCAATCTGATTTTCTATGCTATCAACAGAACCTCAGATGGCAATGTGGAATTCTGACAGGGCAAATAGCCATATTGTGACTGTCTTTTAGCAGATGGGATTGAAGTTGATATGAAAGTAGCAGGTTTAGAGTTGGATTTTACGAGTTGGTCTGAAGGGTTACTAGTGCACTGTTTTTAACTGAGTGACATAAGCCATCCTAAGTTGATCGATGGAGACTGTCTCTGGGTGAACTTTTATGTTCAGGTTGAATGACTTGGTCCTCTATAAAACAACTCCAAAAGGGTAATCATTTTGATGTTGAAAGGGATGTTTGTGTGAATATTTCTGAACATATATCATTTTGGCTGAAGCTAAGGAGGAGGATACATAAAAAGTTTCTTTTCCATAGAACCTTGGTGCAGGGTGTTGAATAGAATGCATAAAATGTTGAATTTGTTTCAGGAATAATGTGTAAGGTTCGGTTGCATGGATGCCATGTGGTTTATAGGAATTGAGTTGGCATAAGGAGTGTAGAAATATATACCAGAGTGGCAGGTAAGGAGTCCGAACCAACTCTCCAAGATGAGTGAATGCCTAATAGGATCATGGAAAGTTCTTCAAACCAGTATGGACTGATTGAGCAAGATTAGAGTGCTGCATTGAGTTGGCGATGAAAGCATTCAACCATTCCGTTTGCTTGTGGATGATGTGCTGCAGTTTGCTTAGTTGGGTCCAGAAGGTAGAAGTGAATTATCTGCCCTGGTCAGTTCACTGCTATGGCATTACATACAGAGAGAATGTTCTGAATATTCCAAGGTGACAAATATCCTTGGGAAAATTAGGGTATGTATAACTTGATATGCAGCAAACAGAAAAGAAAGTGGAATGTAAATTATTTGTTTTTTTTTATAGCAAAATCTCCAATTTAAAAAGTGACACATTTTAAAGAAAATAAGGTAATTAGGAATGTCAAAGTTCCTTTAATAAAACAGAGCGGACTTGACACCTGGAAATAAAAAAATAAATCTGCTCTTGAATGAAAATATTGTAATGTGTGTTTGCATCATAAGATAAACTGCAATTAATTTTTAGAAAGAAATGGAAATAGATCAACTTGGCATGGTTCAAAGATATATCCAATACTCTCTGAGCAATGAGACATCAACACAAATACAACAATAACTATTAGAAATTACTTACCATAAATTCACTAAAAGCTGCAGCATCAGCATCAATAAAGGGCACCAGGTCTTTCATGCCTTTATACAAGGGAGGAATGAGAGATCTCATCTTGCTGTCAATTGATGCAAACTTCCTGTTACCATAGGAGAGAAATCCAACCATTGATCCAAGTGCAGCACCCTGAAGCAAGATACAGCTGCAGGTTCAATTTCCATCCTTTAATTAAACCAGTTTGTTGTACTTCAATAATACATTGTCACATTATGATCTTGACAAAGTTTGAATTTATCTGTTGCAAGAAGAATAGCAAACGCATTGATTAAAGGGAAGATAAATTTAATGGAATATGGAAAGAGTAGGGTTAAAGTTCCATGTAGTTGGTACCGTAGCCCTCTCTTTTAAAACAAAAAAGAAGTGTAAGCTTGAAATCAATCAAATAAAATTGAAATTGTTTACAAAGCTTTCCTTGAGACAGAGATAGCTAGAAAGATATATATGTATATCTAGAGAGAAAGAGAGAGACAGAGAGAGACAGAGAGAGAGAGAGAGAGAGAGAGAGAGAGAGAGAGAGAGAGAGAGAGAGAGAGAGAGAGAGAGAGAGAGAGAGAGAGAGAGAGAGAGAGAGAGAGAGAGAGAGAGAGAGAGAGAGAGAGAGAGAGAGAGAGAGACCTTTATGTTTTATGATTTTAGCTAATCGATCCAATCTTACTGTATTTTGAAATTTTTTTTTAACATAGAGTATGAATAGACACATAAAATCTCTTAAATACTCTTTTGCTGCTTATCTTATGAGGGGAAAAGTGTCTTGTATAGTTAAGAACAGTGTCATTTACATTTAGAGTTAGAGAATACCCAAAGTCACTTGTAGATCTAACTCTGGACTTAGGACTAGATCTAGATTTATCCAACATTCTGCAGGTGAAAGCTGGTAGCTTCTTTTCTAATAGCACTTGCACAAAAAGTTATGTTCTGATTTTTGGGAATCCCTACATAAGACATTGCACAAACGTTAAGGATTGATGTTGCCTGATGAGGGATGTTTATTTTGATGCCTCTAGTATCACGTGGTCGATGTACCAAAATGTGGCAAATCAATCTCAACTGAGTTAAAAACCAAGGAAAAAAGATGTACATCTGGGCAGTACTTTTATATTCATAAAATTTTATCTGTATATTTGTGTAAAAGAAGTTATAATTTGGAAAGAGAATGTGATGCACTAGTGCTTTTTCATAACAAACTATGTTATTGCCAACCCTATATTTAGCATAAGTCATATGAGTTGAAAAAATGTATTTTTTTCTGAAAATAAAACTGCCAAACAATTATCTGAGTCTTCTTCGTTTTAAAGAATGATTTAAGTGTTCAAAATTACCAAAGATGCACAAAGAGCAGCGACAGAACCTCCACCAGGTGATGGAGATCTAGATCCTACTGTGAGAATAAAATCCCGCACATCCATATTTGCTAAAGGCCCTTCTTTCTCAGGCTGGATCATATACCTGAACATGAATAATAAAAGAATAAAAAATTAAATACATCAAAGATTTTTACAAGAAACTCATAGAATTCAATTCTCTTATTTAGAGCTTCAGTTCTGAGTTGCACAGCTAGATCTTAAGCTATGAAATCCTTAAACCATTCCCTGCTTTGTCCACACAGCACTTGCGCTTATAATGTCTGTAAATTATCTATTGTCTGAGCTTCACTTAGGCGTACATCATCATTCATCTTTAACAAGTTCTCAGTGGCTAATGGGAAGCAATAGCAAAATTTCTGATAGGTAACATTTCAAGACTGCATTCCCTTTCATTTCCTTAGAATTTTGGAAGATTACATAGATATTTTTTAGAACAATTAGAGGTCAATCTAGGTCT
Organism: Elysia crispata; assembly: GCA_033675545.1. Taxonomy (NCBI): domain Eukaryota; kingdom Metazoa; phylum Mollusca; class Gastropoda; family Plakobranchidae; genus Elysia; species Elysia crispata. The sequence goes on along the minus strand of JAWDGP010004075.1, from coordinate 441,367 downwards.
AGATTTAGCTATTACCTCAGCCGTCATATTAATATTAACTATAGACCCTATTAAAAAAAACCTGATGATTTTAAGATAGATCTCCATTTAGTTGCTACCCAGGAATGCACAGGATTACAATGACATTGGAAAAGTTAGACCTAGACACGGCGTCGCATAAGTGCTACTTTAGTTGCCGAGGCCCGCACGGAGTCAATGACCTGACCCTGTGACCTGGTTGTCAACTCAGGTAGACTCAGCGGTTCTTTGCCTGTGCGGCACTTTATGTTTTTTTTGTTGATATTTTACTGTAATTTCTAACCACAATAATGATAATTATGTTTTATTTTAAAGTTTGCATAAAAAAAAAATAAAACAGGCTATATACACAAGCAAGAACAAAAACTCTAGCTCAAATACTTTTTTTGTAACATGGCCATAAAAAGTGCATTTATTGTAGTATATTAGAAAACAAAAGAGTGATTTTTAGAAGGTCGTAACAAGTAAACGCAACATGGAATTTTTTTAAAATTTCACATACAGAACTTATCAGTTTTGAATAAACTACTCACAAATTTTTTTTACGTTAGATGGAATACTTTTTGCAGGAGACGGATTTTTTTAAATGTCTCTGTCTTGAGCGAGTTTTATATTACTCAGCTATATATAGAAATAAAGAAAGCAGTCAAGCAACGTTAGAGGCTGAGACAGATGAAGCTAGATCTAAGGATCTAAAGATGCAAGTGACTGCAAATAAAGAAATAATTAGAATAGAAAAATCAACCACAAACCTAGATCTAGCTCGAGAATGACAAATAAGACGAAAGAAGTGGAAACATTATAACAGATGGAATGAACAGGGATCGAACCTGCACCTCGATGCGGCACCCATCGCCTTGCTGAGACAAGACCAGGCACTTAACTACTGAGCTATCCACATCTACAAGAAAAAAAAGATGCTTCAGGCACAGAGACTTTCATGCTGGCTTGAATAGACTAAGAATGATCGAGTCCATTTAGAACATAATCAAACTAGCCTGTAGTGGATCTTAGAAAGATGCACATTTAACTGAAAGACATAAATGAATATAGAAATAAAGAAAGCAGTCAAACAACGTAAGAGGCTGAAGCAGACGAAGCTAGATTTAAGGATTTAAAGATGCAAGTGACTGCAAATAAAGAAATAATTAGTAAAGAAAAATCAACCACAAACCTAGATCTAGCTCGAGATTCTTCTGTAAGTTGTCATGTAATTGTCTATTGCTGTTTGAATGTCTGGTAAAGAGCTGTCATCTATAGGTGCTGTGTGCGATATAAACTTGTGAATTGTCCTGAATGCGCCATTGAGATCGTTAAAAATTACCTGCATTGTATGTGCTTTGTCTATGAGGAATGGATTGTTTGGTAAGGGTTTGTGTTTGTTTGATGATTGTTTCTGTAAGATCTGTGTAAACATTCTTTTCTGTTAAGGTGTTATAGCACAAAGTCTGCCACGACGCGTGTGGGATTCAATTATAATCAATAGAAAGTTCCATATTTTGATTGACTCAACTCAGGATAATTATCTAGAACTGAGTGGGAAAAAATTCAATGATGAAAACAAGCATAGATGCGCTTTGAATCCATCTAACACAACAAAACTTATATCATTTTAATCTATGGTTTCCGTTCCTTCAGATAAGTATTGAAAAGTGATAACCTAGTGTTTACTTTTTAATTAATTAGCAATTAAACTGAATAGGAGCGAATTGCAGATAAAATTTTAGATAAAAACATGGACTATGAAAATGCAGTAACCACACTTACAAATATGATGATAAAAATATCAAAGTAACATTGGGTTTCAAATTATATTTAGAAGAAACTGTTAAAAGTTGAATGATGTCTGTACTATGAGTAGTTCTGAATATATTGTAAGTTAAAAAAGAGGAATTTTCTATTTTATTACATAAAATTCAGCACATCTGTGCACTGGCTTGTGCAGACAGCGATTATCTGCGGTCATGGGCGGGCCTGACCCTGACAGTGATTGATGACGTTACCTAAGCCCGGCTCGCTTTAACTATGCTTGAGTCGCCTAAGTTCAAACTGGCTTTAGGGCCTATCCCCCCATTGTTCAGAACTAAAATGCAGCTTTTAGGGCGAAATTCTACACTGTGTAGAAACAGGGAGTAGAGAAAACCTACACAAGTACTAGATCTAGATTTAGATCTAGCGAAAGCATAAGTCTTCATATGAATATTACATTGATGATAAATCAGATGGCGATTTGGAAGCTAGAACTAAATCAAAATGTAGAAGTCAACCAAGCAGATCTAATGTGTAGGATAACAATGATATTGGAAGGGATAGACATAAACACAGGGAGATGAGAAGAGGTATCCAACGAATGGGCATTAACAAGCACAGAGCATTCATAATAGAAAGCAGTGAAACTTCTCTTACATTTTATAATACATTGAAGGTATTTCCATTTTGTGCATAAGATTTCTTAACAGCCTTTGTACTTGAATCTATAGATACCATTTTCATGAGCATGGTTTTGGTATAACTTAAAACAGGAAGTGAATGAAATATAAATCTTTTTAATACATTAAGGGTTTATTGCGCTGTAAAAGACTGTACAAAGTAACCTTACTGAAAATCAAGTCATGAACAAGCCTTTGATATCAATCATAAACTGAAAGAAATGATCAATGCGAAAGAAAATCAGGAAGACCAAGTTATTTCCACTTACTCTACTATTCTTTCTTTAGGACTGAATGCCCCTAGTGAATTTAATCCGAGCCTGTTTATTACCTGTAAGGGAAGGAAAATGAGGCAGATTTGTGAAAGAAAAATTTGTCAACTTATGCCTGAAAACCTTAAAAAATAGCGAAAAGAGACTTGCCACGTATAATTGAACAATACAGAACTGAAAAAAAAGAAAAAACGCTTTATTTTTTTAATTTCAAAATTACACAACTGCTAAAACAAATCAGGCTTAAGAGGTGAATTTGAAATGAAGATTCTCAGAACCGAGTTAACAATAATACTTACTGAATTAGAAGCAAAACTGCAACCTAAATCTTTAGTTTAGAGTACCTACTTAGAACAATGTTAAAGTGAAAGCAGTCTAGCAAATCTGAAACGAGTAAATACTAACAAAAAAATAAATAAAACACATGTCAACTGAATTACTTAAAAATAAAACACCACATGACAAGAAAAAATCTTACCAATCTTAGTTTTTGATCCTCTTCTAGTATAAAAAGATTTTCCTTCTCCATGTAGTAATCAGCTGTGTCTAGCATGGCCTTAAGAGGTACCAGACCCACAATCTGAGACCCTACAACTGCAAGATTTAGTTCCTTTTCAAAAAAGGCAAAAAGAAGAAAAGGCATTTTTTTAATTACTTAAATGAAAGATTGACAAAAGATTAATGAAATTCAAACAAAAGATAGAAAGAAAAAGTGGAGATAGTGATTATTCTGTGTAAAATGATAAAGAGGCAAAACCATAAAAAGGATATTTTCATTCTAAATTAACGTTTTCCTCACCTGTCTCTTTACCAACAATTGTTCACTTCATAATTCATCTTGGCTTTAAGTCTAGCTATCTTAAGGTAAAGGAAAAAGTGCATCTAATTTGATTTATTTATTCACACTAAGTTTCTCATTTAGGGCAGAATCAGAAAAAAGACCAAACTTAGAGGAATTTTCTAAAGGATTATTCTCATCATAAGACTTTTTTCAGAAACAATGGAAGGCTATAACCCCTTTCTTCTAGGTGTCAAATGTTACTTGGAGCCAAAAGTTATTTGCTAAAATTAAAAACTAGCGATAAAAGTTTCATAAAATTTATCAGATAATTCATATTTACCTCAAGATGTATATTACAGAGTTACTTTTAGTTCTTAGTGAAAAGAAGGGATTGTGTGGCTAAATCCAAATTAATGCAACAATTATTGGAAACAAATCAACTCCTCAATGATGAGTAGGATCTATGAAACTAGATTTATTAATCTTCATAGAAATCTGAATAAGCATAAAAAAGGAACTGGTATAACAATCTTGATAATTTACAAAGATTTTGCAAATGCCCAAAATATGTGACTCCCATGACTCACCTCAGCATCTTTCACACATTCTTCATATGCCTGATGTATTCCTGTAACCTCAGAATCTGTTATATTAACAGACACTTGAGCCATATTGGCTTCCTCAAGATACCACCCTATAGCTTGAACACATTTGAGCCTGCCCTCCTGAATAAAGAGAGGATTCGAAGAAATGTTAAAGGATAAAACTTATCCGTCAATACCTGAACTTGTAAAACTACAAAAATGAATAGTTTTCTTAAAATCAATGACCCAAGGTTTCATTGCAATTAAAATTTGTATAAATTTTACATGGTAGGACTTCTTATAAGATAATGTATGAACTATTGCAAATATTATTGGACTTGATTGTTTCAACAAAGTACAACGGAAAACTTGTAGTAGTAATTGCATTGTAGTGTATGAGCTTTACTTGGTTTTGCTAATAACAAACATAAATCTCACTGCTACCCCAGAGGTAGGAATTTTTCCATTCAAATTATATTTGCACTATCTTTTTCATTCTAAAATCTGTTGACTGCACATTTAAAAAAAAATGAATTAGCAGCTGGATGATGCTTCACAAATTGCTACAAAAAGGGAACAAGTTCAATGTTTCATTTTTAACGAGAAAAATAAAAGAAATTTTCATCTATCAACGTTGTTTCATAAAATAATATAGAACATTTGGTACTCTCTATTCTGTGGTAGTTTCTTCAAACATATAAAACAAAAAATGATTGTTTAGAAACAAATCACATAACAATAATAATAATAATAATAATAATAATAACAACAACAACAACAACAACAATAACAAAAACGACAACAACAACTAATAATAATAATAATAATAATAATAACAATAATCATAATAATACTTTGCAGCTTCATTTCTTTAGGATGCTTGAGAACTGAGGATTAGCAAGGAAGTGAGAAGCAAAGTTGAGATTTTTTTAATCATTTGCCAAGAAAGGGCAGAGATCATGGCATCTGTTATTGCCTTCAGAATTAAGTTAACATATTTAAAGGACATTACAACTACATATGTAGCGATGCCACAAAATGAAACATTATGCATCAGACCACTACTTGGAAAAATACCATTTTTCTCAAAACGGCTTGAAATACTTGTTATTTAAAGTGCGTTTACTTCTGAAACAAAATATATGAAAGTTAGAAATTAGAGCAGTATAAAAAGCAGAAATTTCAAGCTTTCTTCAGAAAAATTGCATTTACCCAAAAATTTCTCTTCTGCAAAACGTCTCATTTTGTGTTACACATATTTGTAGATATTCATAATTAAATGATATACAGATAAAGATTCTACGTTGAAAAATATCATTACCTTAGTTTCACCTCTTCCATTTTCTCTTATGTTGAGGGCCACACGATGAGCCTGTTCTTTAGTTGCTAACATATTAATGTTATATGCAATCAAGAACTTCCGTGCTCCAACACAGGTTGCACCCCAGTGTGGAACCAACTCAGGCAAGCCATAGTCAGGTTTCCAGTTAGGATCATTCAACTACAAAAAAATATACGGATTCACATGTGGATTTTAATAAACAATTGCTTTAGAGAGAATTCTTCCTTTGCATAATTGCACCAAAAAAAAATTTTATTTTCACCGAAGAATGTAGAAACTGTCATCATGCGTAAACGAGCACATCCCATGATTTTTCTTTACTAAAGTACTGATTCATATCAGTGGGCTTAAATCAAATACTAAACATTATAACCTATACTAAATTGAAAATTTGATAAACCTGTCAATCAGTTCTTCATAATTTTCATATTTGTACTGGTTTTCTCTTCAATTACATGATATTAATTTCAAAATGAAATGTACAGCCAAATCTACTAGTTTTTTATATGTCTAATTTTAAAAGTACTCTTAAACAATTTGCCAAGGGGGAAAAGCAGTCACACCATAAGGCTAATTAAAAGTTGTAACTTTCCTTAGAAAACTTAACTATAAACACCTAAAAAAAATAGATTTTTGCAATAATAATGATTGATATTTCAAATGAATTACTATCAAAACTTTAATACTTCCAGCAGCAGAGTCAATAGGTTTTATCATAAAAAACAATGATCTTTGACTAGCAATGTCCCAGCTGGTGTTTCACAACTCCACTCTAAATATCAGGGACATAATCACTTCGGCGTTTATCATTTTTATGATCAATAAGCATTTCTTCTTTGGTTTTTTTCTGATAAAAAGATATGGCCAGATAATACAGATTTGTATTATCTCATATACGTTAAGCATTAATGTGTATTTTCATTCTTTAAATGTCTGCCTTTTCTGTTCCATAACTTGATACAGATGAAGTCAAAGTATACACATTTGAACTTGTGGGTGTGTTTTGTATATATTTACAATGATAAATTACATTGACTTGATGATTGAAAAAAACATTTCTGATATTAGCAATATCACCAATACTCTAAAAAGAAAAAAGAAGTACTAAGAATAATAAGGAACAAATGAAACCACCAATAATTAGTGCTCACTTAGAACTGTTCATACTCTACAGTAGAAATACTATCTAGCAATACCTTACTTGTTAAAAATGTTTCACTTTGTTCAGGAAGATCAAATAACACTATTTTTTCTCTACACCTTTAAAACTTAATTTTCTGTTCATTTGAATCATATCGATAAAAAAAAAATTTAGTGGAAATGCATTGAAATCTCATATGCCAAAATCTAATTATTTCCATTTCTCAATGATCGTTTTTCATTGTTTGCAAAATTCTCAAACTCAATTAGATTCAATTTCCTTCATTTGAAGTTGATACCACAAAAGAAAGTATTTTCTTTTCTTTCTGTCTCTGGTTTCCCAACACTTTAACTATTTCTAAAGCAACAAGCAATGCTAACCCCTACTCAATAGAGCTTATAATGCCACTAATAACATTGAGGGACAGAGAGGTCCCTGGGTGGTGCTTGTAGGTTGATCCTTCTGAATAACAATTTTATATAGGCCTATGTCCTAAGGACCACTTGTTGGTGTTGTTAAAGGAACAGGAAAAGGAAAAAGAATAGGGAAAACAGGACAAGATGACTATGCTGACTGAAAAAAAGATGAACAGTTGGACTTTGGCTCTTTGTTATGATTCATCCAACCTGCCATAAGACATTTGTAGCATGGGACTTGGCATTGTGATTACCCAGGGATAGATCTAGTGGTGTAAACAATACTACACACAATAAAGAAGACAATTGAAAACACTTGTCACTTTTTCTAACAAATGTGTACTGTGCAGCAGTTTCCTAGAGCATGAAAACAAGGGAAGTTACTGAAAATTCTCCTACCTATTGGGATTAGGTATGCCCCTTAAACAATTTAAATCCTGTTAAATTTAACAAATAAATCATTTCCTATTAATATCACCAGGGCATTGATAGTACACTTTAAAATCCTAATATATTCCCGACCCAGTTTAAAAGACAAAATACTTGCTCAACATAATCAAACTTTACTCTAAAAATAATTGCATACCTTGTCAGTGAGTCCCTCATATTCTCCTGATCGGACATCTGGTAACGACTTTCTTTCCTCACAATTTGATGCAGCCCCATACAAGTATACTGGTATTTAACAAATTGGTGGAGAACTCTTGATGAGGATCAAAATGGCAATTTCAGATAATAATGAATTTTGGATGAGATCTTCTAAAGCAACCTTGGGTGTTAAGGACCACAACATTTCCATAGGTCCATAGATGTGCCATGTGTAAATTCTTAACTATGTTTTTGGCTCAAAATGGAATTTGATAGAGTCAGGAAATATATAATTTTTTAGCTTCAAATATTTAGAATAAATAGAAATATATGCATGGCGATGGTGATATAAGGAAAATAGAATCACAATTTACTCAAAGTAAATAAATAGATAAAAAGAGAAACATGAGATCTAACAAAATTATGACTTGCTGGAATTCCTCAGTGCTTGGAATACTACTCTGTAATAAACAATTAAAAATTTTAACAGCATTTTAGTTTACCTACTTTGATCATTTCAATCCATACAGGTGGACTAAAACTAATGACCCACTTATTTTTTGACCGGCAGACTGATTGCACTTGAAGCTTTATGTGTAGACACAGAAGGCTTAATTTTTATACAAGTATGAGATCCTAACTCTGTTTAAGAATAAAGTATACCTGGCACACCAAGCTCAACAGACAGTCGCTCTCCAAATTCTTTGGCACATGCAACACAGTCCTCCATGGTGACATCTTGAACAGGGATGAAAGGACAGACATCCATTGCTCCCATTCTTGGATGTTCACCTAAATTTGAATATTATGAGACGACTTTTGGTAGGTATTTAAAGAAAATAATTGTTCTACACATTCGCTGACAATTCATCGGCCTAGAGTTTAATAAAACTATTAAGCAATATCTATGTCTCTAAAAAAAACCCTTTATCTTGCTATAAAAAATGAATTACTTAGAAGAAAATCACTTTCATATGTTGCACTGTACTAATAAATGTTAATCACCTCTTGATTATAGTAGTTTTTTTTTTTCAAAGAGTGTTATCACCCACATGTGTAGACAAGACAGCCTTCCTAAAAATGCTCAATCTAACAATAATTCATAAATATATTGCTCAATAAAAAGTGGAACATCTTTCTTGCAATACTTATAATAGTGAATGTATACAATTTAGTAACACAATTTTCTTTTATAGAACCTTGGTTACTTTCATGCTTTGAAGTCATATGATGCAAAGCTCATTATACCATTGATTCTGAACTAATTTTACTAATTATTTAATTTTTTAGAAGCAATAAGGTTTAGGCATTTTGTAAGTTCTGTGACTTTAAAATAATCTTTACTCTGCATCCCTTCCCCACAAAATATTTTCCATGCTAAAAGTGAAAATCCCAAACAAGATTCTTCTTACATGTATTTTTTTTTTGTATGAAAATTAAATAACAAATTTTGTCTCAAATATTCTCTGTAATGCAATGTACATCTGCAATGAAAGATCTATGAATCTTTCAAATTGGATAATAGACTTTTGCAACTGATTTCAATGCAATATAAAATATGGCAACAACTGTTATTTTATTTTAATTACACTGACTTATTCTAGAAAATAAGAAGGTTCTTTTCTTAAGTTTAATGAAGACTCTATGGGGGATGAGGATTTTCAAATTCACATCTTAAAGGGGATATGATGATTAGATCAAGAGAAATTGTGTCTTAAAAGATATAAAACGACAAGGCCTGTGCAGCACAAGCTCTGGGGAAAATAACTAACGGCTGATATATTACTCTTCAGGGGCATTAAACCTGCATCTAAAGAAGCACTTGCAGACCATTGTATACAGGGGAGTTAAGTACAAAGTAAATTCCTATAAATATTAGATATGTCCTTTAAGATGAATTCTCTTTTGAAAAGTTTCACAAACATGTTGTAAGTGACTGATACCAATCAAACCTCAGCCACTTTCTCAATACATCATCATGATCATGCAATTGTCTTCCTTCTATATGATTATATTCAATACCATCTTTATCATCATCATCATCATGGAATCAGCTTTCTTCTGTATGATTACATTCATTATCATCATCAATTTTAGTTTAAACTTTAATGTCTATAAATAAGATGGCGATGTTTTTGAAAGAGACAAAAATGACAACGATTATGATTTTGTACATATTTATGAGTGCCTCAAGAATGTCCACAAGTTTTAGGAAGAAAAAAAGTACTGAAAGTCACATGTATTTGATTATGACCCAAAAGTTTTTTCCATATAATGTAAACATAAAAATAGCATTCTGTAATATAAAAGTACAAACTAGAAGCCAAAGACATTAATACATATTTTCAAAAATACAACAATATGACGCCACAGATTAAAAAAGTTACATAAAAGAATGGGACTTGATGTCACCTGTAAAAAAAAATTTACCATGATGTGATCTCATATCAATCATAGAATGAGCAACACGAGCAGCATTCATAGCACCATCAACAACATCCTCAGGGCTTCCGACAAATGTGTAAACAGTTCTATTGGTAGATTGTCCTGGATCGACATCCAGGAGGCTACAGCCTGAAGTTTGTACGATGGCAGCTGCAATGGCCTCAATCACCTGTAAAGGAAAAAAAAACATGGGATTGTTTCTTCATATTGGGATCAAACTTTACAAGCAATTTTTTGTTGAAAAACTAGAGAGGCAAAGTCTATGAAAGAATTCAAGCTGATTACCTGCTTTAGCATATACTATTCTATATTAACGCACAACAAAAAGCTTACATCCACCATATATATTATGTCTTCAATGTTAAAAACTAAGAATGAAAAAGACATTTTTCCACAAAACATTACGATAAGAAGATTTTACTAAAAGTGGATGTAAGCTCACCAACACAGGAAAAATAATTAGAAAAAAAAACCCCACTATTTCATTTGTTATTTGATATCCATTTGTCATTTTGTGTCTTAAGTAAATAAAAAATATGATTTCACGTCTAAGAATATAATTATTAATCCTTATTGATTTCAATGCCTGTGTTGCACAAACATACCTCTTTATTTCTTCCTTCAGAAAAGTTTGGTACACACTCAACTATTTGAGGCATTTCGATTTGTTAAGTTTTTCAACTCTTGAAGATAAAACCAGACTTTTATTTATACCCCAACTGCACCTGAAAATAAAAAGAAAGTACACATTGTAAAGAGAGTTATGATACAAACAAAATCACTTCTTTCTTGCCATTTTTATAGTTTGTTTTTTAATTGCCTTGCATAGGCAATACACCAAATTAATTTTTTTTTCGTTTCTAAATAAAATAAAAACATGAAATTATGTTAACAGGCCATAATCTTCGACAAAAATATAACTTATCTTCAGTGCATCTATTATTTTGCCAGTACTAATATTTTTGGTGCATCAAAATTTCATTTAATTTGATATTGAAAAAAAAAAACAATGAAAGACACTGATCCAAGGCAATGTGATGTAACCAAGACAATATGCTGGTATGCAGTAGTGATGCTTTGTTTATTTGAGGCATTGTGAAAGATCTAACCAAGATAATATTTCGTTTTCTTATATAATCATGGAATGATTTAATACTGTATCCATTTAAAAAAAAAATCCATAAATCTATTGTTACAACTGACATACATTCAATTTTCTTAACAGCGCCACTTTTTCACTTTATTAGGGAGAAATCATACCTCTGTACAAATATATGCAATTTTTTGCAGCTCTCAACAAGCAAGTAGAAACATAAAAGTTTTTGGCATAAATTATAAGTGGTTGTTTTGCAACAAATTTTTTTTTGCACCTAGGGCCAATTTTTGGTAAGAAAATATTTATTCCCAATAATTACCCTTTTAAATTTTGGTAAACCTAAGATGAGCATTTCATGAGTGGCATGATCCATATAGCCCATAAGTGAAATCAAAAACCTTAGAAAATTAGGAGGAATTCTGAAGAATTAGAATTTTCCCTCTGAATTTTATTTTCCAAATTAAGAAGGCTTCCAGGGTAAAAGGGAAGATATTTTAATTGAAAGATAATGGAAATAATAAGTTTTTTCTTTAAGGTGAGCTGGAAATATCTTCAACGGTTGATAAAAATTGTGTACTAGCAAAATTAACACTTCTATTTGTTTAGGTACCATTAAGTCACCAACAGCTCTCACACCTTACCCAAAAATACTACTAAGCTGGATTTTACACATAACTTTCATTTTGAAATGGTCATGCCATCAGATTTTTAGTACAAAAAAAATGTTCTTAAAATTGCTTCAAGTTTATTCCAAGAGCATATATTAAAGATTTTCAATAGACGTTCATTGTTCACTTGGTTAGTAATTGTTAATTTCATTTTGTGATGGTCTATGGTGGACTTTTGACATAACTTACAAAATTTGCTGACCAAAAGTACCTATGCACGCACATTATGAGCAAAACAGCATGCATCTGGTTTCAGTACAATTTTGTCAAAGTGGAAAAATACTACTTTACTAGCCCAAAAAAAGTTTTTTTATCCAAAATTTAAAGAATCTCTTTTAAGCACAATGTAAAACAAATATTCCCCAAGCTTACATATTTCATTAATTGGCCTGTATTTTTTTTTAACAGATGAAGATCTTATAAAATGGAAAATGCAATAACTTTATCTTACCTTTTCAATGGTGAGGGGAAACAAATGAATATTAAGCAGTTGAAAATGAATGTTTTTACTCTGTACAACACAAACTCCCCATTCAATCATATTCTTCATTGTACTTGAGATAAGAGAAAACCCTTATGATGAAAGATACTATAGATTCATAAATTTGTTCTTTTTCTTTTTGTTCATATTTATGTTAAATTCACTTAAGATATAGATGCCAAAAAGATTTACATGCCTTGGAAATAGAGTTTTGAAAAGCATATATGTTTATCCCCAAAAAGACAATAATATCTCTATACAAATACCGACTTTGAACATTTCCCCATATATCCGCTGAGCCACAAAAGGCATGTTAACTTATACAGTGTACTAAACTTTTGTTAAAATAAGATGCGGTGATCTTCATTTGCTTTGATGTAATTTGCTGAAATCAGAACAAGCCTCTCAATGTTTCAATTAAAAAAAAATGGCAGTGATGACTTAAACACAACTGTTAAAATACCTGTATTGATTGTACTTTTTTTTCCCCAGACCTTCACCTGTCTGTCTAATAAAAGCGAATAGTTGTGTTGATGTCAATTTTCACTGCCGTAAATCATCCATCCCTCTCTCCACTGCTAAAGTTTTTAATTTCCTAGATTCATTAGCATTTTTATGGTGCGACTGTCTGTATGTACTCATAGCTTTTATGACTGTTTGTCCAACTGATATTAATAGCACTTTGCTGTTAAGTATCAGTCATGAACTTAGGACTTAGGTCTTTTGATTTTCTCATACATTGTGTATATTTGAAGATTGTATTGATGTTGTTATCAAATCCCCATGCAACATAAACTTAAGCGTAACATCTAAAGTAGTTTGTCAAGTTTCTTTTGAATTTGGTTTTTAAAAGATCACTAAATATTAGCTCTTTGACAAAATTTGTCATCCAATAGCTGGAATTACCGTGCATATAAGTTTTATGGCTCACTGAAAAGTTCAACAATAAGTAGCTCAACAAATCTGTCATATCATGGCAATGTATTTCCTCAAAATGTAACTGTTCACTGCCAGTGGTCTTTAGTACAAGGGTGAGCACATAAGAACTAGCTATTAAGATGACACAGCACTTATGACTGATACTGACTGGCACTAATCATATCTATTTTAGACTGCTGGTTTTTGTGCTAACACAAAAGCATACATTTAAAATGCCATCCTTGTCCATATCCTTTTTTTGACCAGACCAACAATTTGCTACAGTTTAGATTTGTTTCATAGAAAAGATATGGTCAGCTTTGGTTTCAAATACCTTACGGGCCTAGATGTAAGAGATGACATCTTGCCAGCTTCTAAAGCGTGGTATCTATTATTATATTTTGTTTGATGCAATGCAAATTTATCTATAATCAGATGGTATGTCAGTCTGAGAATCAGATCTCTTATGATGTCATCTACAACTGCTATAAAACATATAATGTCAGAGAAATGATTCAAATTTTTATAAGCAATTCTATAAAATAAGTACGATCAAAACCTGTCTAATTAAATGTTATTAGACCATTAGATGTTAGTGCAGATTAAATAAAAAAAACTCTCATGAATAAAACAAGGGTTCAAATTAAATTATAATTATAATAAAACAATTCTGTCATAAACTTTTGCAAATCTGACCTAAATTCTACATCTCCAAATATAGAGTTTTTTCAATAGTGCTCATGAGGAACACACACCCAAAAGCGAGCCAAAAGGCATTTTTCATTTTCATTGTTGAGGCCAGAATTTATGGAGTACCACAACCTTTCATAGAGTTTGCACATGCTGATTCTTTCCAGCTTAAATAATCGATATAGAAAAATCAACTTCCAGATCTGTTAAACACCTTGACCTTACAGGACATTAAGACATTATATCAGACTACTGATCAAAATTGCTGCAAGTCTCTTGTTGAGATTTGCAGGCAGGTTAAAGGGCAATTCCATGGCTGAACCATCATCATAACATAAAAAACAATATGCAGCAATGATTTCTATGTTTGAAAACGGATAAGAAATTGAGACCACATAAACTTATAAGGGTCAGTCTAACGTGATCCATCAAACCTCTTCAATTATTTTAAAAGACTAATCATTTGTTGCTTTTGAATTAGCAGCATGACTTGTACAGACATGTAAAAACAACTTTACAATCAATTACATTCACAGTTATAGCACTAATAACAGTATTACCAGCCTTTAAATTTTTTCCCCACGTTTATTGGTCACGCAGAGTAGCAGTGGCCTTGCATCATCATCTTCTCTGTGTTTTCAAAACCCAGCCTAACTTACCCTAGCCTCGACTCTCTTTACGACCTTCTTACACACAATCAACCTAGCTGCCCCCACCAACAAACTTTTTAAACTACTTCATTTTTGTTTTTGCCAAAGAATGCCTAACATTGTCTGCATAACAACTATAATTTGTAGTTCTGAGCCTTAGATAATTTTAAACAGTCTACAGTATTGCAATAAAACAAATCCAAATTAACTTTTCGAAAGAACTGATAGTTAAAACAAGATAAATATCTTTCTGGACATATGTACAAAAAACTCCCTTGGTTACCTCCTTATCAATATTTGTGTACTAGTATGTACAATGCTGGCTTAAATGGGAATAAGCCTGAAAAAGCCATGACCACCAGCAAAATAGAAAACGATTTTAAACAATTACACGAAAAATTTTCAGCTTTTTCACTGGTCAAAATATTTTTAAAATTTTCAAAGCATGAATAGAAGGGGCTATTTTATAGTCTTCACCAAATTATGATTCTGCCCAAATTTTGTTCATACACAGATAGCAAGAGCAATGATGAAAGTCTAAGTAAATACTCATGAATTTATTAACAAAAAAAAAAAAAAAAAAAGGAAATGGAATAGCTGCAAAATTAATATCTGTTACTATGAAATTGCCCGGAATTAAAGACAAATTTAATTTTTTGGGCCTAGTAAAAAGTTGAAAAAAAAATCATTTCTACACTCTGACCGGCAAATTAAAAATTGTAGGAACCATAAAAACTGTACACAGCAATTAATAATACAGTGTTCCTTTTTTCTAGATCTAGATCTACTTCAAGATACTTAACTTAAGAATTTCATTCTCCTTTCAAGCAAATTATTCATCTGTTCACTTCTGCCCAAAGGGAGCTCAAAATTGACATTTCAAAAGGCCAGAGATCATCACACTGTGGACAGTTTATATCAAACAAAAAAAAACAACAAAAAACTACAAAAACAAACAAACGAGACCACAAAACTCGGCGAGTGTAGATGGCAAAAGGTAATGCCAAATGCATATGAGTTATTTTATTAGGCAACCCCCTTTTCTGTCGCACATTTAGTAAAACAAAATAAAGGTCTAGATCTAGATCAAGATCTATTGATCCTTCAAATCCTGTTATTTGCTCCAACCTCTTCAGAAATCTTTATCCTTTCTCGATAACCATGTATTTACATCAGCCGATTAGACGTGGAGTGTTTATGGATTTCTTCTTCGACCCGATTTGAGTTTTAGACACACCCACAAATTTCCCGAGCAGAAGTATGTGCTTCTCAACAGATGATGTGTAACTGTTCACGGCATGTGACAAGTAAACGGAAACAACTTGGAACGAAGGTCCGTGTCGTCGGAGTACAAATAATTGCAAGACCGAAGCGATTTGTGTCCTCTTTGGTCAAGGCCTTGAAAATGACGTCGTCACGCTTTGTGTGATTTCCCTAGCAATGGTGCTGGTTGAAAGTGATGACGCGCTTGTTTGTGTGGTCTACGTCTCGAGACACCATTTTACTTGTTTTCATAGAACCGGGTCGAAGTTGAAGATCGTCAAGAGTGCAAGATGTCTTCAGAGGCGAAAGCCTAAAACTGAGCCAGAATTGAAATTTATTCTGTAGATTAAATATATACGAGAGCAAACCAGAAAGTTTTGCACAAATTGACCCTTAAATAGATAAACACTCAGCTCTTCGAGGGGTCGAGAGATTCCAGGTAATACTAGATCTAGATTTCTAGATTCTAGATCTACAGATTATATAGAAATCTAGATCTAGAATCTAGATCTAGATCTAGACCATCATCAGACATCCACACAGATTGATGTGCTGAGAACGAAACTAGATTCTATATCTATCTAGATCTAGATCTACACCTCTTCATCTAATCTAGATCTAGTTGGTCAAATGAGAATTTATCTCAGGTCTTAATCTGAATCTATTTAGAAGGAGAATGTGTAGGTCTATAGATCTAAGTCATCTAATCAATAGTGAATACTAACGCAAGTGTTCTTATTGCAGCATAATTTACCGATATACTGAGCCATACACACAATGCACTTATAAACTATTATCCTCAGGAATTGGCCTCACAGAACTAGATCTAGATCTAGATCTACTTGCATGATTTAAAATAGAAAAAAAAAGTCTACCTATGTTTCGCTCAGCCCACAGAAGTCATACAAAGAAAGTCCTAAGGCCTACAAAGTCACTTGAATCTGAATTTGTACTGTATGCCAAAACAGTTTAACTTAGGAAAAGAACAGCTTGATATTCCTTCCTTTTCCTTCTAAAGACTAGTCTATGTATTTAAGTGATTTGGTTTGTCCAGAGTGTAAGATTTAAATATTTATAAATAGTGAATGCTAATTTAGAAGCCATCAAGGTAGCTGAATTCATACCATTTGTTTTGAGAAATGAAACCATTGTTTTCAAAACACCAATTTTGGATCCCCTAATGCTGACAGATGAATCAAAATATGTACTTGCTTCAGAGGTCTTTGGCATATAACTCTCTCAGTAACTTGGATACATTACACTTTGAATTCAACGAACTCAGATTCAAAGAACATCTTGCATTCAACGAACAGAGTAAAATCCCTGTTTTATTGCCTTCTTTGACTCTTTTAAAATACCTTGCATCAAACGAACTAATCTCAGACCTGTCCTTGGGTTCAACAAACTACAAGCACTGGTAAATCCACTATAGAATCCTTTTTCACTTAGAAACTATGCAGTTGAAATTCAGTCAAAAGTTCCCTGTCAGCTCTTAAGAAATGCTTGAAGTGCAAAAGTGTTGGGCACCCAGGGTGCAGGCTACATATGCCATTGCTAGGAGCAGGGAAGAGCAAAGTGTTGACATGCAGGGAGAAGATAATAAAAAGAGAGGGGAAGGAGGCAGGGAGTGGCAGCATATGCACAGGGAGATCATGATACAGGATCAAAGAGCCAAAGCAGCGATAAGTTGGGCAATGGTGAGAAGGGTAAAGTGTGGCTTAATAATTATAAACACATGGTCAGTTAATAAAGACAAGGGAGATAATTATGTGGTAATTTCACTTTGGTTGGTTACCTCCTTAGTTCATTGCTTTGTCATGGCTCCAACGAACCTTGCATTCAAGGAACTTTTAAAAATGGCCGAATTAGTTCGTTGAGTCTGAGGTGTACTGTATTTCACAAGCAGGAAATAATTTTTTTTTTATTTTATTTTGATATTCTGTGTATTTTGATTATTTCTATAATTTATAAATCCTGAATTTAATACTGCAAAGCCATATCCTCTGGGCTGACTTATAGTTCATTGAAAGTAAAAAAACAACAACGGCCTTTTGTCTAAAGCAGATGAACTAGCTTCATCTACCAACCAAGCCAAATACCAAGTTTCATCTATCTTGAAAGTCACCCAAATGTTACACAAGGGTCATTTAGAGCTACAGCAAAATCAGCTTCACCACTCCTGCCCCTAATCCTCCCCTTTCCAAGTGGCTATTGCTTGCAAGTCTTTGCCTATAAAAATTTTTTTTTTTCATTTACTTGCAATTAAAGACATTTCATGCATTGTAGGATTAACTTATAGTTCTAAAAATAGTCAACATCTATGACGTTAACCCCTGAAGCTCTAAATCTATCAAGGTCAGGTGGAAGCACGCATGATGAGTGTGAGGTTGTCAAGGGGTCTTTTTTTTTATAAAAACCCAACAAAACAGAACTGTACTTTTGACTTTATACATGGCTTAAATAAAATGATTTTCACTTCAGTCTCATATTAAACGAGCACCTCAAAAGCATACATTGAACCTGTAATGACCAACAATGGATCCATAAAATCAGGGTTTTTTTTTTTTTCTCAATAAATGAACTTTGGATTGGACGGATATCAAGTTTCTGTGGCCTATACGTAAGAAGGTCCACAGAGAGAAAGGGGCATGCTTACACAAGACAAATACATGTAGATTACATGTATAGCTACCTAAAGAGAGAGATAAATAGGGGGGGAAGTAGAAAAGGGGATTGGAAGAGTCAGAGAGATTGTTGAAAAAAAAAGTTTGTTTTAAAGAAGATATATAGTAAAATGAATAACAAAAAAAAAATAAAAAAAAAAAAGCAACACTGAGCCTGCCAGTCTAAAGCCCATTCATTTGTTTAGCAATAAAGGAGCGTAACTGGTTAAAAGTATAGTGTTATGCAGTTTCTTTCCTTGAAAAAGAATTTTGTCATAATGACATCAATTATCACTTATGTTGTGTATTTTTATTTCCTTTTCAAAATACTTTTGTTCAAAAAGACCTTGAATTCAACGAGAGCATACTGTTAGACTGGAGTATCTAGTAGCATGCAAGGTTGACTGTACTTTTTTAAAGCTTAGAAAATACCCTGGGTTTTGAAATAAGATGTTGCAACTTATTTTTTCTTCTTCTGCTTATGATTGCCACAAATGTTGTATCAAAAGTTTTTACCTTTTAATATTGGAATGATCTCTCTCATTGAAAAAGGAAAGTCATAAATGCTTCAAATTGTATGGACTGCAAAGAAATCAAATGAAACAGTGTTACTACAAGCCTTCGCAACAAGATTTACTTATAAATAGAATATGTAAATGCCAAGCAACCTTTTTTGGCCATGTGATGAGAAAAGAAATACTAGAATATCTTTGATGACTAGAATAATCAAAGGAAAATGCAGTGTGAAAAGATGTTGGATGGATTAACAAAGTGATTCAAAGTAGGGCGAGTGACAGATCTACTGAAAGCGACAAGGGATAGAGACTTTTGGAAGGTCATTATTGGAGCCTGATTGATTGAAGTCATAAATAGCACCATCTTTGTATTATCTTGGACTGCCCTCATGAAATCTCATATTTACTTTGTATGTAAATCAAACACAGCTGAATGAGTATAACTATAAATAAAGGAGGATCCTGATACTGAGGAAGAGGGAAAAAAGAAAAAGGGATGGAGAGCTAGGCAGGGATAGGGGTAGTAAAAAAATAGGAAAAAAAAGGGGGGGGGGTGCACGGAAGAGAAATGGAAGTGAGTGAGAGAAGAGGTAGAAAAAGCTTTTCCCCTCCCATTTTCTGGAAGTAAAGATATAGGTTGTAAAGTGGGGAGTGCCTATCTGGTAATTATAAGGGTGAAAGAAAAACAGGGTAAGAGTGTTAAATTCCAAACATGAAATTTTCCTTTCACCCATACCAATCCGCTTCATTAGAAACATCTGAAGTTTTTATCATGTGTGACCAACAAACACACTCATCTCTCTTAGTCAAACTTTGAGCATTCGCACATTCGAACTAGAACTTCATACTAATATGAACAATATCATTATGTTATACATGTGTTACTGTTAGTTATGGGGTAAAGCAAAGCCTAGAAATTAAGGTTTTACACAATTAAACAGCTCAATAGATCCCAAAAGAATACACATAAGGTGAGACTCGATTGACATGACAAAAAAACAACAACATATGCACAGCTCTAAAACCACAGTAATAAGTAAAAATACTTGCCTTCTCTAATCTAAAACTAGGTAACAAAGAGGTCTATACCAAAAGCAGGCCATAAACACTTGAGACAGGATATATATATATAATATAATATCAGTAACTTCACTCACACATCTCCCAAATTTCAAATTAAGAGGAATTTCATTGGTCACTATTTTTAAACCTTGACCAATCATGTCTGACTTCACAGAGTTACAGATGTTCAATGGAATTTTCATTTGAATGAGGCCTATACATCGTACCATGCCCAAATGATGCTGCACTTGAGCATTGGGATTGAAAAAAAGCTACTGGCTTGCTTAATAACTACATGCTTACAGCAATGATGCAGTTAGAGTTAATCATTGAATGTTATCCTTGTACTATACACCATTATTTTACAAATATATGAGCAAAAGAAAACAATAAAATAAATGCATAATTTACCTTAATATTAGGTAGATTTGTTTTGTTCTTCTATTCCTTTCCATGAAATCTGCCATAAATCCACTTTTATTTTTAGGTATCTTGGTTTACAACAATGAAGAAATCTTTTTTAATAAAGAGATTCAGTTCAGGTAATGGCTTTGATTCTTTTCCACATTTTGTGGGCCAGTGATAATTTACAAATTAATTAACTACAAAGATCTTTTTTCATCTCTCCAAAGGAAAAAAAATCATGACCATAGCTATACGCCGGAGACAGACCCCAGTCTATTATGCACAGCAGATCATAAGTGCTATATCATACATTCGACAACAAAGGCAGATTCCAAATTTTGAGCGTATCTCTCGCTATCTTCAGCGATATGCTGAAATTACACCTAGGCAGTGCAAAGAGCATCTGAATAATGCTGTTAGTGATGGACTCATCGTGGAATACTCGGCAATCGTCTCAAAAGGACAAAGGACAGGATTAGAGCAAGAGGGATACAGAATACCACAAGCAGGAGAGGTGGAACAGGTATATTTTTTTCAACACACGTAATGAATTTCTTGTAGCCTTTAGATGATCACATGTCGGAATCGTTTATGGAGTCATTTCTAAGTTTGATATAAACTTTGGCAAATTTTGAATTTGTGTTATGTAGATTCTGGGATATGCAACTGTTATGAAACTGAAAATTTCACTTTTTTCAATTATAATAACTGCAATTTACATATGTATGTAAAAGTTCTCATGTATAATAAATTGCTTATTATTGAAGCTAAACCAAGTGCTGTGGGTTTTTTTCCTTAACCAAGTTCCACATTGATTGTGGAGACGAAAAAAATAATGGCGTGATTATGATAACCACTCATGCTTTATTTTACTTATTTGGCACAAATTTTGATCCAAAAAGATAACATCTCTTTCCTTACAGTTAGATGATGGTCATGACTGGTATTGCTTTGAGTGTCATTTACCTGGAGAAGTGTATGAGTGCAACAGCTGTTTCAGAGTTTACCATCAAGGCTGCACAAGGGAAGACACTACTGGAGAACAGTTCATTTGTAGTGTTTGTAGGGTGAGTCATTTATTCTCTGCATCAGTTAAATTTATCCTTTTTTCTGTGGTTGACCTTTTTTTTTTTTAAAGAAATAGTATCACCCTAATTTTTACCTATTTTGCATAATTTAACCACAGGTGCGGAATCTCCCCTTTTTTTTTTTCTGACAAATTTTGCTCTCAAATTTCAATGGTATCGGCAGTGTCTGTAGAGTATTTGTGTAGCTTTATGATGATTAGGGAGGAGAGCTCTTTATTTTCTTCTTCTAATTCAATACATATCTGATTCTTCAGATTCATATTGATTTTGTTTTCAAGTTTATGAAATTTAAAAACTTCTCCCAATTATTTAAGGCAAACACAGGATATGCTCTGGGTAGGATGAATACCTTCAAATCAAGAACTACATAACTAATGTGGATAATGCACAGTTGCTGAAAATCTGATGATCATATTAAAAAAAATGAGAAATTTGTTGTGGAAGGTATATGTCAAAAACCAGAGTGGATATTTTGAGAAAGAGAAAATTAGGAAATAATTATTGAAAAAAAGTGCTAGTAATCGCACTTTGTTTGACATAAATCCTTTGTTTTGGTTAATTAGAAATTGCTTCAGGTTCATAACTCAGTCGGTATACTGTACAATGTATAGACTTTTTACATTGGCAAAATTATATTGACATTATTGATTGTTTTCATGTGCATTCATTTTAGTTCTATGCATTAAGAAATTGAAGAGGTTTTTGAAGTTTATCTCTGAAAAATGTAACAATATTACAATTATTTCATACCCATAGATCCTTAATGGTTCAACAGTCTATGTCTTAAAAGAGAAAGGCTATAAATCTCAACTGTTACAGCATATGATCCACCATCATCCATATTTGTATCCTCATGCTATTGGGCAGAAGAAAGTCAACCTTATCATACATTTATGACCTGCATAAGAATTTCCTAGCCAGCAAATAACAATTTCCTCAATGAAAACATTCATATGTCAAATCCGGAGTTGACAATCTTTCATAAAAGTATGTTACCTAGCACTTTGAACAACTGAGTGACACATTCATTATGTACGGAAAGCTGTAAAAATTGTCAGTGGTCATTTTTGTCAGAGTGTTTGGATTGTTTCAATATGTGCACTCAATGTCCATGTGCCATTTCTGAAAGTATGCTTTAAATTGAAGATTTGCTGAAAGGAAATATTTGTTGAATGATGAAATGCTTTGGAAACGCTTTCATGTTGTAAGGAGCCAAAAAAAAATACAAAAAAAATCTTATCTGCCCATCTAATCTGGAGTGAAAACAGAAAAGGGAAATTCTAACAACAGTTACCATTAGTTAGAGATCTTATCACACTTCTTAAGCAATTGCTTGTAGAAACCCACAAGTAGGGTCCAAAATGTAACAAGTTTTTTTAAGGGCTGTAACAGTTGTTTTGTTTTAACTTTTTAATTTGTATAAAATTTAAAGGCAAAGTTCTGTTCAGTTTTAATTTACCTGTTCTCCACATTCAACTTTGAAAGCTGTGATATCCAAGAATATCTTAGGGCTTGTCCTATTCCGTGGGTAGTTGCAAATACTAGCTTTGGGAAACACCCATTTATATGCTTTTTAATAGTACTCTACTTCAAGTTCCTGTCCAATGAGGTGTGGTGCTGTTACATAATAATTAAATACCAATAACAAGTGCTCTTGTACATGATTTTACCGCGGCTTATTCTGCAAGTGGAAGAGGTCTTTTTAATTTTCAACATATGAAAATTTAGTAGTTTCTGAATCAAATTTTATTTTGTGGCAAGGCACTGGTCTGACATTGATATTCTTTTTGTCTTCTCCCAAAACCTCGCTGAAAAGGACAACCAGGTATGGTGATGCATAATTTGGAAGTAACTCAGTAATCCTAAAATCAATATGATACTGTTCATGAGCTTTGAACTTTGTTTAAATTTTCTTTGTAATTGTAACTGGAAAAACCACAAGCTTATTGCATGTTTTTTCTTCCTATGCTTTGTGTGCCGTTTTTCCTGTATCAAGCCATACTTTCGAAAGTTGAAATCCCAAACAAAATTTTGTTCCACTTTGTAAATATATAAACCAGTTGATTTTTAATGTTGCTTCTCTTCTATATGTCTTTCATTAAGACAAGTATAAATTTTATCATCAAAAGTTTTACAAACATGTACTATTTAACGTAAATAAATTCCAGATTGAAATAATTTTCATAATATCACCCTGTAACTTATCGAAAGATTGAAGTTGGAACTCGGTCTGAGAGATAAAACAAGATAAATAACCGGTTGCTTCGAAAGAGACAGAAAAGCTTTTGTTTGACCCTTAATCGGACTCCTCTTATCCATACTTTGTGAACCCAATACAAAGAATCTATAATGCTTTTCAATCTTTTGCAATGAGGCTTTCAAAGTAAAAGCAAAATAAATTACACATTTTCAGCATATTTTTTTCATATTTCAATTAACATAAGCACTATATACTGCAAGCCTGATTCTAATCCAAGAGAAAAGATTAGCAGATGCCTTTAGAGTGGAAAACTTTTTAAAAAGTTTTTGTATGACACATGTAAAGACAATTTTCCTTTCTTTATATAACTTTATTTGAAGAATTCTACTTAAGAAAAGCAATTATTTTGTAAAATTTTGGCTGTCATACCTTAGCCAGTATGTGATTTCCCTTAGAAAGTTTTTGTTTGCCAAGAAGAAAATTGTTCTAGATCTTTAAATATACACATGCATAAAAAAGTTGTAGTAATTTTAAGAATTGCAATGGTGTTAATTTTTAAATAACTTATTAACATGCTACTGTAGATAAATAGGAATATAGTAAAACTCAGTATGCTGCAAACTTTCATATCCGATTTTTAGTTTTCTATTTTTTTAAATACATCTCTAATATGTACAAGTTTATGCTGGCATAAATATTTTTGCATATCAAATTGAAACCTGGCCCTGACATTTTTATCTTAACAAGAATTATTGTAATAGTAGTAACCAACATATTTTTTTTTATGACAGAACTACTTATGGTAACCTTATATTTTGACATTCAGCTTCTTTTTGCTAACTAATATTTCAATATCTTTCAGAGAATATTTTTTACAATTCAAATGATTTGCTTAAGGGCCAAAAGTTAACCACTTTCAATCTCTTTGTTATCCTACAAAAGCTTGAAATTGCAATCTATGGGGATGACGTCAGACGTTTTTAAGAAGTACAAGTTTTCAGTTGATATTTTGCTTCTTGTGAATTATTTTTCTTGAAGTTGAAATCGAGTAAAGCTTTTAGTATTAGTATCAAATTTTCCAATTTCCTACTGAGTCAAAATAAAATTCACTTTGATTTTTGTAGGTGCTTGAATTCTGTGTTAATAGATATTAAATTAGTGTGATTAGAAATTTTACACACATGGTTCTACTTAGCACATAACTGCAACATGGCAAAACATTTACTTTGAAAGTTGTAAAAGGCTATGTTTTCTGCAGGAAATTATATGGGAATTAGCAGAATCCAGATAGGGAGACAAAGTAAAAAGTATGAATTTGAGCAATATTGTAGTAGAGAGGTGTGCAAATCACAAACTTTCACAAAGATTTAATTGATAGAGATTCAGAACAAAAAGATCTTCAGTTACGTAATGTCTTAGTTTAGTTCTCATCAGACATAAAAATGAACAGAAATTCACTGGGTTTATTTTCTTACAATTATTCTTTTTCAATATATCCTTTTGAATCATACCACTTTCTTAACAAAACAATGAGACTTATTTTTAATTACAAGTAAACCTTTAATTGAATCGATAGCTTATCTTTAGAATTGACCGATATTACAAGATTACTAGAGGCTGGCATTTAGAAGTTTTTGATGATTATCTATTATCAAAATTTTATGAGTAATTATTCAAATAATTCTCACAGTAACCCTACCTCTGAATATTCATTTGGAAACTGGAATGAAAGGCAACATTTTAGCTAAACAACTCTTTTTTAACCAAGTGTAACAACAATTTCTCATGCTGAGGAAGATTGTTGTAACTTTATTAATTGTATCTTTTATTATATAAAAAGTATTTTTCTTCAATTTATAATTTTAAATTGAAAAAAGGGGGAAAAGGAGCAACAAATTGGCTGCAGTTATTTACTTTTTTAAGAACTTTCATCAATTTTAAGAAGTATACTACTATGTGGACAATTAAAAAAAATATTACATCTTTAAGCTTTACCAGCATATTACTCATGCAACAAAGGTCCTTGTAAATCATATTTGTTTTTTTTGTTTTTTTTTAATTTTTTTTTTCTATCATTTCAGTTGCCCCCACAAAAATTCAAATCAGCTTTACTTTTCAAGTACTTAATGAGCTTTCATTTACTTTTTTTTTTATATAATTGAATGAGTTGGTTCTAAAGATATATTTTTATGTTTTCATTGCTCTTGGTCATAATGGGCATCAACAATCAAAAGTGATTGAAGAAGCGGGGTGCTTTTCAAATGCTCTGAAAATCTTGAAATGGCTATTTTAATTTTATGTGTATAAAATCTACTTTAAAAACAAGTCATATCAATTATGAAAAATTAAAATAAGTTAAGTGTGAGTGAAGACTGATATTCCAAACTGGCTATCTTATCTGTAGAGGTTTGCAAATATGTCTGTTATGACAAGCAATGGTTCAAGATCATCCAGGATGAACGTTATTATAATTTTTTCTTTATTGTGTAAATATGTCTTATAGGCAGTGCTGCTTGAAATTTACCTTGATGAGAGATAACTAGCATGGGTCTCAGCTTTATGACACAAAAAGTATGAAGAAATCACAACTGGAATGCAGAGCACCACAAATTTTAGCACCTTTTCCTTCTTGATATGAAGCAACAGAGTTGTATATATTATAATAATGTATATATCTGCTCTCTTATTTTTTTTTCTACTCATTAGCTTTTGGAAAGCTTTGACACTAGCTTAATTTTTTTTTTTTGGTTTCAAAACAAGCTTTATAGACTTCTCAATTACAATTGTTTTTTTTTCTCATTTATGACTTTTATTTTCATGTCTTCAACACAGGCCAGCAAGAAGAGAAACAAAATGAAGAAAAGAATGCTGAACACATTACTGAGTTATACCATTTTACACCTGAGGGAAAAGGTTTGTTTTAAAGATTTCTAAGCAGATTATTTTACTTATTTTTTGGGCCAAAATGCCTTTTTCAAATGAGAATGTTAAGCTCTGTAGATACAAAAGAAATATGAGTTTGTGCAGTTTTAAATGAGAACTTGGAAATGGCATTGCAAACATAACTAGCATTGACAAGCACATTCCCCTATATATATATATATATAATTACTTATTTAAAAAAAAAAAAGACCTGGAGTATGTTCAATAAACACTTCAACTTTAATTTTATAATTCATGAGAAAATAAATTTATTTGTATCAAAAGATTTAAACGCAATCCCAACAGGTATGGGGATTAGTTTTCAGTTGTGATTCATGCAGGTAATATTTTTTATCCCTTGAAAGTAATACTTAATATGAAACGGTGCTTTCAATTTTTAAGACCAGAGAACTCCACAAATTGGGTACAAAAGCAAGTATTGAAGAGTTTAAAAGATATGTTTTCAAGAAAATGGACTTAAACCGTATGGAGCTAAAGGTTCAGGCATCACGCTACAAATGCTTAGAGGAATTCCATTCCGATGCTCGTACCATTTTGCACAACTGCACACTTATCTTTGGAGGTGAGTTGACTCATCACTGTGGGATGCATAGTTTTATATAATTTGGGCTGAAATTGCACATTGTATTAAATATTGATTCTTTGATATTCTCAATTTAAGTTTTTAAGACGTGTGGGTTTTTTTAGGGGCATGTTCTTTCGAAGGTAAAAGATGTTTCCAGCAAAAAAATGGAGTTTCTGTTTCTGTTACATTGCTTCATGGATATGGGATTTACTCATTAGGGCACCAGGTTTTCCAGGTACAGAGAATGTCTCTTCCTGAGCTGTGTATAATAAAATATTTATTCATAAATGAATTCTGTTGCAAAAGCTGATAGTAAGCTTGGAAAAGATCATGTAATGTTTTTTTTAAGTGGCACTAATATCATTGCTATGATTTAGGTCTCTATCTGGAGACAGAAATTGCTCTAAGTATACGTTGAGCAATTGGTCACTGCTTTCTTCTGCATAAAATTTTTAATAGTCAGATGATAAAGAGAAAATATCAAGGAACAAGCGCTACTGAAATCACTCACTTTCATTAGGAAACGTGAAATGAAGAAAATTTTTACACTCAGAACAAAAAGTGATAATGGGAGGAATTTAATGGAGTTAATTGTGTAGGTTTTGTAAAGAAAAAGAATTTTTGTGGATGAATAGCAAAACTGGTGTAGGACGAAAGAATGATATATATTGCCTAAAGCCAACTTTTTAAGGATTGTTCAATTAGTCAGTAAGACTCAAAATTGGGAAACATCTGATATTTTTTATTTAACTTTTTATGTTCACAGATAGCAAACTTTAAAGGATGGTGTTGTAGACCAATAGATATAGTTCTTGTTTTATGTATTGAAATTATCAACCAGATTTCAAATTGTCTAGAAAACGCAGCACATACAGCAATTTTTCTTTATTTCATTTTGTCACCAAGTACTGGTTTCATATGTTCATGAAATATTGTGAACATTTTGAAAGACAATAAAAAATTTTATGTGAAAAAAGTTTGTTAGTCTTAAGTGGATTAATCAATTTTAATATTTTTCCAGAGGAAAAAGGAGGAATGACAGATTTAGCTGCATTAATGGTCAGAGACTGCAAATATGATGTGAGTTTTTTTGCTATTTTTTTCATTTCATGCTCATCCATATTTTAAATTTATTTAAATGACATAAGAAAATGGAATGTAAATATGTAGGATAAAAAAAAATTACATCTTTTGAATTTTCAAATAGGAGATATTTAAATTTTTTTTCCTTGCAAGCCATTCAAGATCTAGGCAGATGAGTCATTGCTTCATTACTACAGACTGGAACATTTTGTTGGCTGCTTCATATTTTTTTTTCTTTAAATTTTATTCTATATTATTTGTGGAAAAAACTATTGCTTATTATTTTAAGCAAGAAAACACCAGTATATGATGCAGTGGTTTATGTTTTGGAAATGTTTGGTATGCTAATGAAAAATCTTAGATATGCTGTTGCTCTTTACTAAATTTTTCAGCTGGATGAAATAGAGCTGTGTCCAAACTGTTACTACATGTCAAATGCCAAGCCAGAGGATTGGTTCTCCCAGCCATGTGTGAGTTTTAAAGATAAATAAAACTATTTGATCTTCTTTTGGTGACCTGCCTTTTAGTCTCTCATATATAACTAAGTATTATATTCTTTCTTGAAAAATTTTGTCAATAATTAATTTTAATTTAAGAGTTTTCAGTTTTCGATTGCATCACAAAAGGTGAGAAAGAAATATAATAAGATTTGGATTTAGTCCATATATCAGATTTCTTGAGAGGCAAAAATTTCAAACCAAGGAAAACAATATTTTTGCAGAATCCACCACATGATATTGTCTATGCCAAACAAAAAGGCTACAGCTATTGGCCTGCCAAAGTGATACGTGACCTTGGTGGCAAATCTGATGTTCGTTTCTTTGGCGGCTGGCACCAGAGGTAATCTTGATACATTTTATTGAGTTTTAAGCATCTACATGCAAGTTCAAAGTTGCAATATCTACAAAAAAAAAAGACCCTTTGAAAATTAATGTTAGATGTGTTCTATTTAAAAAACAATGTAGAGGAAAGGGGCTTAGTAACTTGTCAGACCAAACGGGAATTGCATGATATGAATATCAATATAACCATGTTCTTTATAGATTTTTTGAAAGGGGGAAGATTTTTAAGTCTGATTGTCAAAACAACAGTGGGCTGCTGTCAGGTTTTAGAGCAAGGTAAAAAATTTTATTTCTTGAAATAAAAGTGTGATTTTGACTTTGACTACCCCTGACTTAACTGGAAAAGTCTAATTTTGTGAGAAAAGGTTGAATAATGATAACAGGTTTTAGAACAAAAGTCTTGAAATTAAACCCAATTGATTGTCTGAAAGATAGCCTGAGATCTAATCGTCACTTTCAGCACTCAGCCATCTTGATCATTTTTTTTACTTTAAACACATATTTATGATGGATGAAAAGTATCGAATATACATTACTTTATTGTCTTGCTGAAACCTTGTTATGTGGCCTTGCACAATTTTGCAAATGATCAAGTTGAAACGGAGGAAATCTTTGTACACATTTTCGCAGGTTCTTTATTCTGCAGTGTAAGTGTATTTTCATAACCCAAGTTGTAAAGTATAACATGTAAATCTACTATCTCTGTTGTTTTCTCAGAGCGGTTATACCAGCTGAATACATAAAACCAATAACTACAGACCTTAAATCGATGTCAATTAAAAAGACCGCAGGTGAGAGAAAGTTGCCTTGGGATTTTTTATAGGGCTTCTATTCAATTTTACAAAGAGCCTTGTTAAAGCTGTGCGTTTTAAATTCTATTTTCTAACATGGCTCAAGTTTCTCATGGATAATTACTTTTTTTGTAATTCATTAAGCCACCCTGTTTTGGAAAGTGAAGATAACTAGATCTAAACAATGAAATTATTACCTAGGGCTTGTCTAACATTTTGATCCATATTCATTAAAAGGTGTAAACTTAGTCTTATAATCCACCTAGCTACTCACAATTTTTTTTCTATTCAAATCAATGCTCTTGGCAAATTTTTTACCAGGAATAGCTACCTCAAAAAAAAAAAAAGAGGATAAGTCTGTAAATGTTGAAGCCATGTTGAAACTATAGAGAATAAGTTAAAATTTTGAAAATGAACAATCAAGATCAAGATCCAATATTGATTTCTTTCCTCTTTTAAATTAATAGGTAAACTGTATAATTTGTATATATAAATTATAAAAACATGAATGAACTTGGAATTATCATTTTTGGGTTAAAATGGCTATAAATTCATCCCACTTTTAGTAATGATTAATGAAAGAGCAGAGAAATATTTATTGTTTTTATTTTGTACGGAACAAATAGACTTATGCCTAAATTTTCATCCTGAGTCCAGTCTCAAGTCAGATGGCACTTGATGCTAAAATTTTGGGCCAGAAAATTCCCACGAATAGGTCATAGGACTAACTTATTTTGTGACCGAAGCTAGTCACAGTTTTTTGTGCACATATTCTCATGAATATGGTTCCAAATCATTGAAATTCCATTGCATAAGTTTAATCAGCTTTAAGGTAAGTAGCCATGTATTACAAAAAATATTTTAAATGAGCCCTCTGTGATGTCATGTAACTGCTATGGTAATATGGATCTTAATTTTTTTAAAGACATTCTAAAATTGAATCTCATACCACTGCAAGTGGGGAATCATTAATTTGAACAGGTAATAATAAACTATTCATTCATACAGCTTCTTGACAAAGGATTACACATCATAGAATTAAGATTATCCCAATTGAGTGATTTATCCTCCAAAATCTTTTATGAACAGGTTTTCAGAAATGGTTGAAATTGTCAGTGATAATTTGAAAAGAAAATTTGTCAACAACTCTTGGTGCAAACAGCACCATGTATGAGTGATGGCATAAAAGTAATTGAAAATTGTAATTATTATTATTATTATTATTAATCCCTGGATACCAACAGACACCCATACATTTATGTAGATATAAAAAAGGACTTATTAAAGAGTTGGGCATCCTAGACAATAAAATGAAATCATTTTAATAATCAGAAGTGTTGAAAAGACAATCATAAATGTTTGTTTCTCACATATTTTACATAGTTTTTGCTTCAACTTGTGCACTCAGCATTGTGTCAACATCAGTTCTTTTGAATGGTTTAGTTCCCTCTTTTGATAAACATTTCTTGAAGTTTAAAAAAAAAGTCTTAGTGAGGTTGCTTTTCCTTTTATATTATATATTGAATTTACTCCTATATTGATTATTTATTTAAACACATACAAGGTGCCTTTTTGTTGAACAATCATTAACTTAGAATGTTAAAAGGTAGATAAAAATGTATTTAAAAAATATTTTATATAATTTAAACAAGATTGAGAATTATCAAAATTTAATGAAGAAACTAAACTGCATTGTAAATTATCATGTATCTTAAAGCATTTGGATTAAAAAAAAAGATATTAAAATTTGTACAAGGTATGGTAAAATTATAGAATATATTAGTGGAATTGAATATATGGTTACAACTTCTTTTCACCTCTCCTTTCTTCCTCTTCCATGTCTTCTTCTCCTTTTGGCTATAGCAACACCACCACCACCATCATTGTTATTGTTTTTGTTATTCTTATCCTTACTCTTATTTTTATTATCACTACTGTTAAATTACTGAAGAAGCCCAAATAAAAGGCGATACATTTTCTATGTTAAATACAATTGTTTTTACTGAGTTCATTGTCCTTAAGTTCAAGTTGGTGACTTTTTCATATTTTTGTAAATAATAACCATTCTTTTTCTTGTTAAAATTATTATTATTAAGTTTATTAATATCATTATTATTGCTAACATTAGTATGATAATAATAATTGTAATTAAAATTTCTGCAGGTTTTTAAAGCAGTAGTCAATAAAGCGTTTCCTTTCATTTTAAATTTCAGGCTTCACAAAAGCAATGAAAGAACTAAGACGATATGAGACTATTTTGGAAGAACGAGAAAAAGACAAGGAAACTAATGGAAACCAGGAATCTGAAGTGGAGGAAGATGTTGAGGAAGCAGAGGATGAGTATCAAGAAGAAGAAGAAGAAGAAGAAGAAGAGGAGGAGGAGGTGGAGGAGGACACAATCTCTTTTAAAAAAAGAAATCTTAAAATCAATGTTACTACAGAGGCGGAAATAGATGAAGAAGAAGAAAAAGAGGCAGTGGAAGAAGAAGATGCAAATGATTTTATAAAAACACCATCACCCAAAAAAACTGCGCAAAGGCGTCGGAACAGTTCTCAAGGTAAACTTCATATATTGAGGCATATCCTCGTGGTCAGTTTTCATATAAATTAAGTCTCCATACTTTCCTTCATAGTCTTGTAATTTTGTAACATATTGCATCAATCCAAAACTTTTTCAACCCTTCCATTTGCTGTAACCATAATTTTGTATATGTCCGTCCTATGATTTTTGCTGTGCAATTTTGTCCTTTTAATCTTAATCTGCACGATACTGTGAAAATTCCATTGTTCTATAGTGTTTTGCTTTGGGTTTCTTAATATTTTTAAATATGAAAATAAAATATTCATAAAGCTAATTTGATATTAAAAAGCTTAAGGACTGCTAATCACTGGGACCATATTGACATCTCATAAGATGTAAAAAAAAATTTACTGCACCCTCCACTTCACTTTTTAAAACTTGTTACACTATTTTCTGGAAAGACTTCCACATTTTTGTTTTTGTTTTTGTTTCTTATTTACGTAGAATGAATTTCACACAATTAGCCATTTTGAAGAAGCAAGGGTAAAAAAGAAAAAATAGACATGATATAAAAATTAGATTTAGATTGTAAGATTAGTATGAAGATCAGGATTTCGATTACAATTCTAGATTTATTGATAAAATTATGAGCATGGGTACTTAAGATCTTATAAAATCTAGAGTTTAGATCCATTATTTATTTTCTGAACTAACTTCCTAGTCATTTCTTTATTTTTTTTAGGGCGGGAAGGCACATATTTTTTTTTAATTAAAACTAAATATTAAGCATTTGCTGCCTTTTACTGACCAATTAAACGGTTAACTTGCAAAGTTATAAATACAAAGGAGATAGTCCTTTCAACTTTGTTTTAGGTGCAGGAAAGATGAGTGGCAAAAAGGCTCTGAAAAGGTCAATAGAACTGGAAGAAGAGGATGCTTATGACCGACAAGTTTCATCAACAAGTGCAGAGAAAAATGCAAAGAAGAAAAAGAAAAGCTCTATTAAGGTAAAAAAATTTGCAACTATATGTGTGTGTTTGTGTTGTTGATTTTTAATGAAAAAGTACCTTCTTTGAAAATGTGAGCAAAACATTTTTTTCTAATCACCTTATTCTATTTTGAAGACCAGTTCTGGATTGTTTATGTAGATTGAAAATATAGAAATAATAACAGAGTTATCATTGTTATAAGCTGTTTGAGTATAACAGATAAAATTTCACATCTAAATGATTGCAAAGACTTTCAAATGAACAATTTAAGCAAAATCCAAGGTGTGAGAAAACAATTTTGAAAAATGAGTGATAGCATGGTTGTTTATGTCTCATTTAATATGATGCACTAAATTATCTTTTTTTTTTCATTGCAAACATGAAATGAGGAATATTTTTCAAATGAAAAACACAACCCAAAGTTACAGTGGAAATTCTGTTTAGTCATCTCTAGATAACTTTTCGGATCTGTTATTTTCTTCAGCAGCATAGCTTTGAAGAATCATACACAGTTAGTTCAAGTGGAGACCATAAGTCAGTTACCAGTGCCCCTATTCCAACCTCATCCATTGCTTCACAGACTGCCAATTTGGTAAGGTTACATATTAAATTTATTGTCTATATATTGGTATCTTATGTATTTATTTAAACATTAGTTTGAAAGGCAGTAGCAAAGTATCATGTGTCAAATGAGTATATTTTACAGGCTCCAGATAATTCCAGTCTGGCCTGTTCTGTCTCATTGGGATTAGATCTCATTTGACAAGCATTGTCCTTGGCTTGACAGAGGCTTTATAGAGGCTCTTATTATTGACAAATAAAGATAACAAAGAAAACTTTCATTAGATGCAACTTTGAAAGGCTGGACTTGAAGGGAAGGTTTAGCTCTAGAAACAGTAGCAGCAAATGATCCTCTGCTACCCAATAGAGATTAAGCTTTGCTTGCTGGAAAAAAAAAGTATTTTACCTCCGGAGAGCTCTTCAGCTTAGCGAGAAACTTAACTGACCTTTTTTTATTTCCTTTCTATGAATTAGCTAAATCGGATAAAATTTTGAAATTGTTATGCATGCAGCTTTTATTGAAAAGAATTTTTAAAATGTTTCGTTTGCAGCGTTTTATAAATTTCAATGTTTTTTACATGTATAAAATGCATAAAATTTATCTGTAAAATTCCAGATCTTAAGCTCTGACCACAGTATTTTATATGAAGTCTCAATATAAATCAATGAATATTCAATTTTGAAATTATGTCTTTCTTCAAGATGTCAAGGTACCCAAAAGACCAAAGTAAAGGGGTTTCCAATTTTCCCTACCATGTGTCAATTAGAAAATTTTTTTGCATTCAGAAAGTAATCCTAGCTTTGGACTAATGAATAAGATTTGTAAAATATGCGTTGTATTGCATCGATATCAAGCAAACAAAGTCAATATAAATATGATACAACTAACAGTTGTTTTCATATGTATTTCATTTTAGAAAACTGAAAATATTGCTGTGCAAACTGATCTGGTCATGGACAATGTTAAGACTTTTGAAGATGATGCTATCAATGCTGGAATGAATAAACCTGAGAGCAAACATATCTCACAAGAGGACAAGCCAAAAGCTCAGCGGGCAATGGATGATCAACTTTGGGAGGAAAGAATGGCATCTGCAATGGCAGAGTTAACAAAAAGATTGGAGGAGAAGTTTGAAGAAGATAAAAATGCAGCTCTGCTTGAGCAGTCAAGACAGGTGAACATACATTTTCTGTGTTGGACCCTAAAAGGTTTCATGCAACAATGGTTGGCATTGATCTTACGTAGATTCAAAGTAAAGATTTTAGAAACAAACTCATTTGGATCCTAATCCTGTAGGTATATTTTAACCCTCATAGCCCTAACATGAGTTGAAATTGAAAGAAAATAATGTTTCAGCGGCATGCCTCTTTTTGTAATAGCATGGATTATAAAAAATATGCCCGTGGTATTACCGCTAACGTTAATGTAACCGCTTACAAATAATAATAACAGTTATTATAATGATAATGCTTTACAATTTAAACCACTTGATTCTGCATCTGGTTCTTTTTGGAGGTTGGATTTACCTCTAAAGTCTGAAATAGCTGCATCTCTATTTGTACTACTATTATTTTGCATAAATCTATATTTCTCTGCTCACTTGTCTTAACTAGTCATGTTCCTGTTTTAACATATGCCAAAGTCTGAAACAGTTCTTTTTTTACTTGCTTTAATTCTTTAAAGTTGCTTCTCTTCTCATTTCCTTAATTAAACAAGTTCCAACTTTATACTTAGTGATAAAATTTAACCAAACTTACTTTCTGTAGCCTCCTTTTGCAGTCAGCAACATTGTTTAGATCTTTGACTAAGAATTAAAGGATAAAAAATTTAATGAGTTTGCTAAGTAAAAGGCCTAAAAGAAATGAAGACTGATACAAACTCAAAGTTGCAATGTCCAGCCTTTTTTTTTTAGGAATGTGTAAATTATCATTGATATACAGACAGTAATACTTAAAGAGGCAGATCAGAGATATTATTAAACACTGAAGTGGGGTGAATAATGTCAGTTTTGAGATGTCATATCTTCACAAACATTTGAGCAATCATGATTTAGCAAAAGAATTCCAAACTAGCTGCATTAGATGGAAAGCAACATGGCAAAGGAACATTTATCCTCGTTGCTGTTTATTTCAGTATCATTTATTTGTTTTTTTTTAAACCGGGCTTGCTAATGTGCACTACCATGATGCTAATGATAACACAGTTGAATCTGAATAAAATCAACATCTCTGGGCCGAAAACAGTAGTTGACTTGAAGTAAGAGTTGACTTAAACCATTGGCAAATATATTATATATATATAAAAACACAATATGACTGCCAAACTGCCAAACAGAGTTGAGTTTAAGTACGAGTTTCCCTTAAAGATGTTGACTTTAAGTGGATTCCACTGTTACTTTAATAGAATAATTATGATAGTGATTATGAATAGTTGTAAAGGAAATATTAGTTAAATAATCAAGACAGAAATGATTGATAAGATTACAAATAGCAATATAAATAATTAGAATAATGATAATTAATAAATTATGACAATTACAATTTTTCTCCCCATTTTAAGAGGAAAGGAATGTTCCCTTTGGCCCCACATTACAATTTAAAGGTCTAAAACTTATGTCATTCTCTCTTTTGCTTTACCTCAACTTCTATGTCTACTTTTTTGGTCTTTAATGTCATCTGTTTAATATAGCTGATTTTTTTTTAAGCTTAGAAACATTTTGAATCCATGTAAACAAGAGTTGGTTTTTTAAAAAATCGCTGTCTTGGTCTGGAGCCGGAGGATACGAAAGCTAAAATCATGTGTGTAATGAATATCCTAAGATTATTTTCTTTTTTTAATGAAAACCATCATTCATAAAACAGGCTTCACATAAAACAAGGAAGGTTGTAACAGGAAGTTTGTTTGTGAATTTCAGAAAGATTACAAATCCCTTCTTGTAATTTTGATATTCCTTTCCCATTTTAAAACAGCTGGAAGAAGATTTTGGTAAAGATAAACAACAGGCTGTAGAGAGGACCATAGCGAGTATGAAACTAGAGGTAGATAAAGCAAAGAAAGCTGCTGAAGACAAAGCAAGGGAACAATACATGGAGGAAATGAAAAAGTTGGCAGCCAAGCACAAAGAAGCCATATCACAGACAAAGAAGAAGCAATGGGTAAGTGTATGGTGTCATTTAAGTCAAGGGAAATCAAACCTGATCTAAACTATGACCAAAAAATATTTTTTGCCTTATTTGTGTTTTGTTATGTGATCCTGATATTGACATCTTGGTTAAGGCATATAAAAATTGTTAAAATTATAACTATGACAATTAAAAAAAAAATTTAATAAGGTACTAAAATTGCATGCGGAGTGACATCTTAATTCTGGACTCATGAAAATAATATTGAGATTCTGTACTGAAGCATTACCTGAAGAATCTGAGCTTTTTTTCAAGTTTGTACTTAACTCTTTCTTTGTATCTTTTTTTTTATTTTACTTAGTATCTCATCCATCTTTTGATATGTGTAATACTGAAAAAGAATATAATAATGAAACAAAACTGTAGATGATGTGAAATGATAAAATTAAAAAAAAAATGTTTTCTTGGTAGTCTTGCCTTTAAAAGTTTAGATTGCTGTTTTTGAAAGTTAATATTAAGGAGTGAAACTAGGCTTTATGTGGAAGATACGATTATTCCTCTTAAAAATAGTGCAACTTTTGTTATGAAAGGCGCACATCTTCTGATCAAATATTTTATATATTTCAGTGTCAATATTGTGAAGATGAGGCGATGTACCACTGCTGTTGGAACACTTCATACTGCAGTGTCAAGTGTCAGCAGGACCACTGGCACTCAGACCATAAACGCGTGTGTAGACGCAAGAGGACTCATGAATAATTATTTTTCCTGTACTGATCATTAGTATTTGGAAATGGAAGTTTCAAGACTTAGGAGATGTGTTTTTTTTTTAAACAGCTGCAGCGATTCTGGCACCCCCCCCCTTTTTTTTTTTTAATTTTCATGCTACAGGCATTTCCCTTACTACCCTTCCAAACCCTTATGCAACATATGCAATGGATATGAAGCAACATTTCACATTCTTTTTTTATATTTCTCATTATATAATCCTTAGTGGACAATAACATCACAAGTTTTGTTTACAGTTTGTCTATGAAAAAACAAAAAGTAGTGGCAGGATTGTTTTTATTGACTTGATTGTTTAAAAGCTCATATTTTTCTGCTCCTTTATATTTTGGCAACATTTAAGTTAAACTATATGGAATAAGATGGCATAAAAAAATTATCAATAATATTCCTATTTTTTTTTTGTTAAGTTTAAATTTATTCTTCATGATTTATTCTTTACTGAGATAAAGTTTAATGTGTGTGAAAAGAATCTTCATTCTAATCACTTGTTTAGGTTTAGATTTAAAATGAGCCACTTCTTGGGCGAATGAGAAAAGATTATCACTTGTCTAATATTGTGCCAAGAAAATATTATTTCTATCAAAGAATGGGTAAAAAAAAATAAGCTGCAAGTGTATGCCATTAAAGCACACCTTAATGATGTGGGAACTTGCAAATACCATAAGTTTGTAAGATACATATTCAAGATAAATGGGAGGTAATTTTCTGTTTCAGTTTCAAAACTAATGAGGAAATGTGTATCAAATTTTTTGAAATATTCTTGACATTCTAATTTCAATTAAGATTTGATCTTTTTTTTTCAACTTCATACATTTTATGTGAAAGATTGTCTTGTATTATGTGTGGCTAAGACATCGGAGAGGGATCATGATTTGAAGCTGTATTATTTATTTTGATATGCTCAAACTTGGTTATAAATAGTTAATATTAACATTGAAGATTGTTAGAGTATTATCTTTTTGAGTATGGGTTCTAAAGAAATCTGAATTTTCAAAATATCACTGCTTCCTCTGCCTCCTTCTAACATGATAAGTATTATACTTCACAAACTCTTACAAACAATAAAATACTCTCCACAAGATAACACTAAATACAAGGTAAGATTAGAACTCTTGTACTTTGTCTTAAAACAGCAATGTCTGATGAGTAAGTTATGACAACACATGTAGAAGTTCAGTTGATATGTTTACAAATTTTAATGGACATTAGGATGGTTTTGTTATTAAAAAGCAATACTGCAATAAATTAGTATAAGGTGTGGAATGCCTATTTTAAGCCTTCCCAGTAGCATTTCCAAGCTTTAGCCTAAAAGCCAAAAGACAATGTTGTGTTGAAGATGTCAAAGAGTTGCAATGCTGGGGGAATTTATATTCTTAGAACTAATGATTCAAACTTGGAATAAGTTGAGAATGGGTTGCCAAGTCTACTGTACATGATGATCAACAAACTTAATTGGCTAAAAATATTCATTTCCTTAAGTTTCTGAGTTGGGCTGAATGATAGAATTTAGAATTACATGCATTTTTCTTGAACAAATAGATATTACTATGCTTGTGTGAAAAATGTATTTGGAGCATTACAATTGGTTGTTGGAGTATTACTGACGAGATTGTATATAATACAGTATAGTACAAGACACCTCTGATTCAAGATAAAATTATGGTACCACTTATACTCCACCCAAGCAGAGGAAAAGGTCTCTGAAAAAGAAAGGCTATCAAATATTTTTCACATTAATACAAAATGTTTGGATAAACTATATCAGATAAGTAAGTGAGCTTTATTTAAAAAGACAAAGTGAAATATTAATCCAAGTCTGATTTATCATTTTTACCATTTGTATAATTTCGTTTTTGTAAATATTGTATATTGTGCCAAGGTGATATGAATAAATTTGATTGATGAGAATTTGTTTTTAGGATAAGCTCTCCTTTTGATACATAAACAGAACCCACTTATTACTGCCTAAAATAAGAACACGTTTCCAAGCCACATTCAAAGTATAAACATGTACATAAATCTGCTGAGGTCCTCCTTTTTGCTCTGTATAGTTAACCATTCCTCTCTAATTTATCCTCTTTATGTTTCCTTAGCACCAATAGCACATTATTATACTTGCGACTCTAAAATATTATTTTTATGTGATGACTATCTGTGGTGAAATCAAAGTGCATTTGTGTGTGGAAACTTTTTCTCCCTGAAATTTGCTATTTTTTCATCCATTTATTTTTCATTGTTATACTTTCCTTACTTTCATATATTTCTTAGAAAAATACTTCTTTTTAAAGGGTAAAAGTTTGGACTCAAACTGCACCTTGGCCACCTATTTCTTTTTTCTTTTTGGTTTATTACAAAAAACACAATAACACTCGTGCTTTTCCTTAACTGATGAAAACATACGAGTCGCATATAATGAGTAAAAAAAAATTAGGGAGAGGAGGAGAGGAGATGAATTTAGCAATAACATTTGCAAGTTTGGATGATAAAATGTAATCAGAAAGAGCCAGACACCATTAACTTTTTACTAGTTTTAGGTATAGCATGTATATGAGTAGGGGCAAGGTTGTCGGAGGCGGAGTAATCTCAGTTATATATACTGACTGATAAAGATTCATCATAGTAACACATGCCTAAAGGACATTGACATGCTTGTATCCTGATTAGATCAGGTCTGGTGAGAGCAAAGTAATACAAAATGAGTCAAGGAGAGGGTGCTTAGGGGAAGATGTCAAGGTGAATACCTAGCTTTGTGTGGGAATATTCCATTCTAATGCAATAATGTGGAGCTTGTGTGTTGGTATGTTTTTTGTAAAAGATTATGACTCTTGTGTGCTGATTCAAAGTTTCAGCAAAGTCTTTCTGAGGGAGATTGTGGTTGATTGGTTGACTCTAATTACTTAAGATCTTTTTAATCTATTCAATGCCCACATAATCTCTTAT
Organism: Elysia crispata; assembly: GCA_033675545.1. Lineage (NCBI taxonomy): Eukaryota > Metazoa > Mollusca > Gastropoda > Plakobranchidae > Elysia > Elysia crispata. Next base: position 400,505 of record JAWDGP010004075.1, on the reverse strand, counting down.
TCATTGTCCATTCTGATCGAAATGGACTATAGGCAGGGCTTTACAAGATTTTGAAGTTAGTTAGAGGTAACAAATTAGGAGTCCGAAATAGAGACTCTCCTAGTCTCTCTCTCTCTCTCTCTCTCTCTCTCTCTCTCTCTCTCTCTCTCTCTCTCTCTCTCTCTCTCTCTCTCTCTCTCTCTCTCTCTCTCTCTCTCTCTCTCTCTCTCTCTCTCTCTCTCTCTCTCTCTCTCTCTCTCCCCCTTTCCCCTTCTACCTCTGCAGTTGCAAATCAATAATTTCATTAGGCATATTTTTTCCTTTCAATAATATAGGCTAGGAGTGGTTTAAGAGGAAGTCAATGATTGCAGTCTTTTCCAAAGGGTTCATCTTTTTTACTACATGCTTCACTCATATACTTTTCACATAGAGTTTGAAAGTTTGTTTCTGTTCAAGTGAGCTGAAACAGTCAAGACCTTAATTATTTGGAAAAAAGAAATGAGCATATCAATGAAAGATAGATGTACCAAAATGGGAATAACTAATTCAGTTCAAATCAGCTCTTCTCTCTTTCTTCACCACAAAGTTTCACACTCGGCTGACTGCTCCTTTTAATTAAAGCATATATTTGTATATGGCAATTACAAGTATGTTATCTCATTGCTTAAAACTAAAGTTAAACATCATAAAAGGAACTCTTGTTTTCTTTAATGATGATAACTTTAAATTGTAAATAATTTTCCTACACTCCTGAAACACAATTCCCACAAAGTAGAGCACAAAATGGTATGACCTAGCATGTAAAGGCATTGTTTCATGTAATATAATGGTTAAGGTTTGTTTGTTTTTTGATTTTGGTGGGATTTTTTGCCTTTGTTTTTTTTTGGCTACATTCTTTTTTTTTTTCAACTGATATTTATACTTCAATGATTGTTAGATCTCTAATGATGAAAGCTGAGATGTCATCAAACGTCTACATGAAGCCTTATTACATTTTTTTTAATTTCAGAAAAACCATGTGCTAACGAATGCTGCAATAAATTTTTTTTCCTGTGGAAAAATATGCATGTTTGAATTCGATACATCACATAGTAATACTTTGTGACATTTCTGTGCAGGGTCAGCATAAATTATACCATACAATGTTCGAATTGAAATTTGCATGGAATTATAATCTATTTAATTTCATTAAAGAAGTAAAAGGTTTGTTTGATTTGATTTGGTTTTTTGTTTTATTACTCAGCCACCAAAAAGCTTAAATATAAAAAAAAAAAAGATAAAAAGGTTTGACTAAAGGCAGTTTTAAATTGGCAATAGCTAGAATTAATAATTTTGTCTATTTTCCTCCTTATTTCATCTTGTTATATTTTTCTACTTGTCTTAATTTGCTACTAAAGTTTTTGACACCATGCATTAGACAAATTTTCAAATCAGAACATTTATGTTTATAATCATAAATTATTTTTTATGTCAATGAAATTTTATTTTAACCCAACCTGCTGCAGGTATTATTTTTTTTTGTCGATTTGAGTATATTATTTTGATGTCTTTTTATTCTAATTTAAAGGTTTCAATCAAAGAATGTATTTGTATAAATTTTTTCTGTTGTGTCATTCAACTATCAGTAATGAATTCATTTTTGTATCTCATTCTTGATTGCACATGCTTTAATACCTTTTTGTTTTATTCCTGCTTTATGATTTTTTGGGGTTTTGGTTTAATCTTAGCTTAAAGCACTGTACAGCTGTCTTTCATAACCATTGGGTTCAAGGCTTACTTACTTAAGGAATCCAGAATGTTTTCTTGTAAGATTTTTTTTTTTTTTTTTTACAAAAATGTTGAGGCTATTGTTTGTCAAAAATAACATTTTCTATGTTAATCTATTAAGCTTATGTTTATATTGCAAACCTGTTTGATACAGAATTGGTTCAATTTATATTTCATTTCTGAAATGATCAAATTTTGTACATGCTCCAACGTCTGCTTTATAGTTATATTAAATCATTGAATGGGTAGATGTGATCTTTTTTATGTAAATTTTGCTAATTGGATTGTTACATCTAAAGTTTTCCATTTTATTCAGAGGGTGTGGGCAACCTTATGTTCTCTTGATATAGTACTTTTTCCTAGAAATTAAAAAAAAAAATTTTTGTATTCTGCTCTCTCTCTCTCTCTGCGAAAATGAAGATAGTAAATTTACAATGATATATTTTTCTAGTGATGAATTAATTTTTTTTTTCACCTCATTAAATGTTAATGAGCTAATAAACCTGAAGATACATTTTTTTTTTGCATCATTTAAAATCTGAAGTTTCATTGTTAAAAGACAGATCATTTTATATTATATTTTATATGAACAGAACCAGTCTCTAAAAATTCTTTAAGGAGAATTTGAACCTTTCTGCCTATTATTATCATGTCATGTTTGTGTAATATATTAATGTTCCAAATGTCACAAAATATTTCTTGCAGATCTTTTCTGTTTTCAAAGAAAAACATTTATAAGTTCTTATTTCTTATCCAGAAGCAATTTTTGGAACAATTGTAAGGAAATTTTTACTATGGTGCTCTTCAAATTATTTTGTATTATACATTTTTTTTTCATTTATTTTTACCATGCAAGCAAGAGGTTTAAAGTATTTTGATAATATCTACCGCTATATGGAATTCATCCTGTTTTCATCTGTTTTGACCATGAAAATTTCTAGTCATGCACTGCTTTTGGAAAAACAATATAGTTTTGATGTGATTTTACAAAGTACAGAAAAAAATCCTAATAGGCGTCCTTTTTAAAGGTTACAAAAGAGTGTAAGCCAGTCACTTCTGGAAAGGTAAAGGATAAATTTATTTTGATTTGTTATACTATACATCCACAAGGCCTTAGTACCTTTGTGATAGCATGAGAGTGCATATGTAATTTTTTTGTTTCTGACTAGGAAATGATTCTTCCATTCTCAATATTGAATGAACGCAGTGCTAGACTGCTTTAATTTTAAAAGGTAACCAATTTAAAAATGTTGGTCTTACATTTAAATGTTGAAACAAGTATAGTTTAACTATAAAGGTTTTACATTCTTTTTTAAGTAGGTCTCTAGAAGAACAATATATTAAGGCCGTGGTATTTGAACAGTAGAATGTGCTCAGCAGACAGTAATATTAATAATAGGCTTAACCAATTTATATTTAAATTGTTACTTTTGTATGAGAATTTTTGCAAGAGTCATCTTAATTTTAAAGGCAATAATAAGCAAAATAATTACTAGTAGCGAGTTTGGAACATTCTTTTCAGATTTTTTTACAAATCAATAATGTATTTTTGTTTGCCTTTGTATATATACTTCATAATATTTCGGAATTGCAGAAAACAAACTTGCACTTCAATTTTTTCCCTTTTTTGTGGCTTAAGCTCAGGAAAGTGGTTTGCTTCATTGCACTTTGTTGCAAATAGGCTATATGAAATTTGTTAGGAACATTTTTTTAAAATATGTAAGCTAATATAAGAACAAACTTGCTTCTGTGTACTGCTTTCTGATTACGAAAATGTGTATTAAGTTTGAAAAAAGTAATTTCTCTGTCCATGTTTTTTTTAGCCAGCTTGCAATATTTCAACATTTCAGAACTAAAGCTTGAATTACAATATTTTAGATTCAGTAGCATGGTGTGCTGGGAAATATTTATTAAAATTTCAAATAAATAATGAACTATGTTGTAAATTAGGTGTATCTATTTTCTCAAGAATGATGTCATTAAAATATCTTGTAGTCATAATTGGTTTGAGCTTTGAGGTTATAAAAAATTACCTGTCTCAAAACTTTGATTTTCTATCTCATAAAGATTACAAATAAATTTTATATGATTTGTATTTTCTTGTTTAAATAATCTAAAGCTTAAGTGGACGCAATTTGGGAGTTTTTTTTAAAAAAAAGCAAAGAAAAACAAATATATGTGCAAGCATTCAATTAAAGAAGATCAAACAATAAATCTCACAATATCACTGTTTTATCATCTTTTTGTAGTGTAAACATTGGCATCCGGCTGTAGGAAAAAAAAATGAACAGAAAAATTGAAATTAATTTTTAGTCATCCTCCCTTATAAGCAATAAAATAAATATTAGTTGCCTCACAAGGGCTACATGGAAAAGAAAATAATTGGCCACTCTGACAGGTCTTTATCCTTTCCTTGTTCTCTTATTTGATGTGCACCAGCTTTCTTTTCTTTTGCTCCCTGCCTGTGGCCAATCCTTGTTTCTGCCCTACTATAGACATTCCCTGCTGTGTCATTGATACCACCTGAAAAATGACACCAACTCTCCTAGATTTAATTTCTATCACATACATTTGTGCAGTATTAGCTTGGAGAAGCATCTTTTGCACAGCATTTGACTGGTTTTGAGCAGGATGCAATATTCAAGGATAAAAAAAAATATAAGGAAAGAAAAAGGGAGAGAAACCTAATTATTGTCTGGAAAAGGTGTGAGGCTTACAAGGTTTTCTGACGGAAAAAAAAAAAAGAAAGGCTGTTAGGTGGAAATTTTAACAAGAATTAGACTTGCATGACTTTAAATGTGATTAGCAGAGTAAAAATGTAAGAGGATATTTAATTTATTTTTGTGAAGTGCAGTCCTAAGCTTGACTTCAGCTTCATAGTTGTTTTTGCACTTCACTTCAATGGAAGGTCTGAAATTTTTCAAATCTAAGTATTCTGCCTGCCTGATATTACTACCAAACATTTCATACTATAATTCATACTGCATTATTCAGAGTTCTTATGATCTATAAAGATTTTTAAAGGTTGAAATAGCTCATTGCATATTTGTGGCAGTTAAGGGTGATCAAGTCTTGCATCTCCTCCTCCTCCCAGCTCTTGCGTGCGCACACTTACAAATACATGAGTTAGATGATGAGATGGAAAAGTGAACTTGGCCGTTGCATATTGAAACAGACTTGAGAGATTGATTTCACATTAAAAATGCTCTTTGCACATGTTCAGATATAGGTGTTTCACATGAAAAAATGTCTTAAATTTATTTGGCAGACTTCTACGACTTCTAACCATGAAAATGTTCCTCAAGTAGTCATTCTAAACCAAGGCCTAAAGTGTCATATTATATTTCCTAGGTTTGCAAGATAAATAATACACACAGTTCAACACAGCAATAGGCTTATATTATATGCTCTCCATGAATTTTGTAAAGAGGAATTTGTTACAAGTCAACAATGAATCTTAAATTCAATCTTTGTTTCATACCTATAATAAGCTTAAATTATAAATCATTTGGCCTCTGCAACAGGTAGAACAACAACATGAGACTGGGTAGATGGACGACTCTGGTTACCGCAGTCTTGTCCCTTTCTGTTTTTTTGTTTTTAAAAGAAAAAAAAGAAATATCAATAAACACACTCCTAGAATACATCTCATTAAATATTACAGAATAAAATAGAACAGTAATGTTCTTATTTGGTTTTGCTTAACTGTAAATAAAACATGTAATTTCTGATGTTTACCTTATGATAAAAAAAATATACCAAGTTTACAAGTGATCTACATTTCCTAGATTTAAGGCCAATGGCATTTTAGAAAATGGTGGGACTAGTCTGTTGTGAAGGAGTTCTTAGAGGTGTATTATTGGTGTAAAATGGAGTGTGCTGTCTCGAGTATCCCTCATTTTTTTAATGATGTTGATTTATTAATGTCCCACATGCAAATAAAAAAAACCCAGGAGAAATCATTGAAACCAGCAGGCCCAATTATTTGCAACTATGAAATTTTTACGAGAAAAATAGATACCTTGGAGGAGGTTCAGGTAGAGGAACAGTATCAATGGGGATCATATCCACTTCATTGTCAGACATAATCTGGTTTTCTGTGAAAGTAAGTTTAAAATGTGAATTTTTATTTCATTCAAGGAAACTTCAAAGGTTCAGAAGCTGATAAAATGATTTATTGCCTGCATGAACCAGTAGGAATTAGTATACACATGGAAAAATCAATAATGGGGACATTAAATCATATTTTCATGTCTATACAGTTCAGTTTGTTTTAATAATGACTTTTTTTTCCTAACTTTTTTTTTTCTTCAAGGCAATGAAGTTTATTGGTCTCCTCATTGGTTGAGGTGTGTTGCATTGCGACACTTGATATTGGCAATTTATTTCTTAATTTTGCATTATTCAAAATCCATGGCAACTCCTGAACTCGTACAAAAGTACTTGATTCAAAAAGAAATTTGATATGACTGATGTCAATGCTGAGCACAACTTTTTTTTTACCTTTATCATGAAAAAGTAGAAATTAAGTATTTAACCAGCATTCACAAAAATATTTCTGGAACATTCAGCTGTGATGCTCATTGGAGTCATGTTCATTGTGTGATTTATAACCACAACTTTTTTTTTTACCTTTATCATGAAAAAGTAGAAATTAAGTATTTAACCAGCATTCACAAAAATATTTCTGGAACATTCAGCTGTGATGCTCATTGGAGTCATGTTCATTGTGTGATTTATAACATGTTTTTCCTGCTTATTTCCCGAAATGACTTTGTTCGAATACATTTAATCCTGATGGATGGGTAGTTAGTAACAATTTAGCTCACATGTTTTATTTCTTCAAATGAAAAAAGTAACGTTAATACTTTTTGAAAGGGCAGCTTCAGACAGAAAAATGGTTAAAATTTGATTTTAATACTAACTTTTTGTCTTAGTTATAAAATAAATAGCACTGTGGCAGTATTCCTAAGGACTTGATTGAACCCAGTCATTCATCCTATCAATCTTTAGCTTGGTTTTAGTTATTTGCTTTGTTCCTTTGAAGCTGCTGCTGTAGAAGATTGGATTTTGTTATCTTAGCTCCAATTTTGCCTTTTCATCTGCTCCGTTATTGCCTTCATTCAGATTAATTATGGAACATTGTTATAGTGAATCAATAGTTAATAATTTGGGTGTGTAGTTAACTTACCGGTGGGTTGATTTCATTATCTTCAGCATTTTGTTTACCAAGTGCTTGAATAGTGATTGAGAGTTTGTAAAAATGTTCTTGATTTTCTTAGCTGAGGTATAAAGCTTTCATTAGTTTTCACTGCTATAAGATGCAGTAAGTTCATAAGAGGTTTTGACCATTTTTGTTTCTTCACTTTATGGCTATTTGATTCAAGACTCAAAGGCCTCACATGCTAATATTTTATTACTTTCACTTTTTTTCAAGTGGCATAACACTAGTATCATATACAAATACTGCAATAGAAATGTTGCATATGTATTTTACTACTACACTTTAGCTATTTTCATATACCTGGACAAGCTTAATCCATCCTAGAACAAGGTATGAAATAGTGTGTGGAGAGTCCTTGTATGAGGCGCAATATTTACATTAAAAAAAAATAAAAATTTTTAATGTGATTGGTTGACTAATTAATATTTGCATCTATGGTAACTTCACTATTTTTTTGCTCAATCTACTTGTTTTCCGAAAAAGTTTGGGTTTTCTGTTTTCACACACTTATTTCTTCTTTATCTCAAATCTTAGAGCATTGAAACGTGTAGAGTGACTCTCCTTCGTTAAAGATGTTTTCAACATTGACAATTTTTAATTTCATATATTAAATTTATTTTAATTTGATGGGAAAAAAGATATGCATAGAAGGCTCAAGGGTTAACAAAATGGGTGGAATAAGCCTGAATGGAACCAATATACCTTTCCTAGGTGAAACAAATCAAAGCAAATGATTGCATCCAGTGAGTTGCTTCAAAAACTTTTTGCACATTTTGTAATTGGCTTAACATTCTCAGGGTAAGCCTACAATGAAAAAAAAAACATGACTTCTATGTTCCTCATGCAAAATGGCAGTTAAGTGGCAACTAACTTAAACAATTTCCAAGCTTTTGGTGCACCTTGTTTTAACATTTACACTGAAGCATGAAAAGTCATAGTCTATGTGCTTTTTTAAACAGAATTGAACATTTTTTATCATGTAATGAACACCTTCAGTTTCAATTCTTCATTTCGAAAAACTCTTTTTGGACTGAAATAAAATAGATATATAACAAATAAAAGAGAGATAACTTTCTGATATAAAAATCTACTGACCGTCTGTTGAAAACATTGCTGTTCCCCGTCCACTTGGAGCAGAGATAGTATACGATATGTAGTCTTTATCCTGGCCAACATTATTTACTTTGCTTCCTCGGCGGATATCCGGCTAGAGATAAAAACAATACTGCATGTTTTTTTTTCCAAAGAACAAGATAAACTGTTCTGAGGCAACAACTTGGCTTCTACTAATCAATAATGCAATGTTTTTCCTAATAATTTGGTCAAATTTAGCATGTGTCGAGCCTTCCAGTGCAGATAATGCATAATTAATTTATTTATAATGCATTATAAATAATCTTCAGTGCTTAAAAATCGATTTGTTACACTTAATTTATAAAAACTTTTGATTACCAATGGTTTCTTTGGACTGGAGGATGGAGCTTTTGTTGGCATCACACCTCCAGGCATGTCTGCCTGAAAAGGAAAAGAATGTAAAAAAGGCATTACTTTTTAATACATGTATGCTTAAATCTTATTAAAAATGAATAATGTGAATGGTTTCAAATCAAAAGGAAACATACAAAACAACAGATAATATATTCATCTTCAAAAAGAAAAAGTAGACTCTGAAATTTTGAAATAAAATGTATAACCATTCCAATCTGGTGTAGTAAACTGATATAGATTGCACCATTTTTAGAAATAATGTTTAAATTACATTATGAATTTTTTAATTTTATTAAATAAATCCAAAACATTGAAATAGAGGCCATTGATTTTGCTGAAGTAATATAATATCAGAAAAGACTTAATTTCAACATTTGTAACTTGAACAGCAACATTTTTCTTTTTGCATATAGAAGTGAAAGTAAATAGAGGCAGTGGGTTTCTGCATCCTACTTGTATTTATTTTTTTTACAAAAAAAAAAGAATCTTTTTTATTGAATTCCATGATTGTACGTCAAATTTGGTAATGATTCCGTTTAAATAGCCCAGTGATAGGAAAGATAATTCATGTTGCCATTCAGTGGGGGTAAAAAGTGGTTAAATCTAAAGAAATAAAAAAGAATTGAATGACTTGAATGTCATTCATTTTGTTAGTGTGGAAAAAAAATATTCTGTGGTTTACATACTTTATTTTAAGTATTTTTTTTTCAACTTGTGCTGCATAGAATAAGTAGAAATGTCATGCATTTAAATTTCAACATTCAAATTTATTGAACTTTAGAACACTAATTTTTATCTGAGTCTGTAGCCAAAGCTGTATAATATAAGAATAGTTTTCTGAAAAAGCAATTTTGTAATGAAAAAACAAAAAGTCATTAAAAAATGTTTGTCTTAATACCAATTCTGATATTCAACTCATTGGAACAGGTGATGAGGTGAATTATCATCAATTTGAACAAATCTGGAAACTGAAATTTAGATGAAAAAAAAAATGAGAGACTAAATCTTTTGCTGACTTTTTCTCAAGTATTAGACCACACTACAGTTACTTTGAGGTCAGATGACAATAGATTTACCATGGTGTTATTCAATCTTAGATAGAGAATGAAGGAAATGATACAGATGAATATTTGAGTCTGACTTACAGCGTAGCTGACAGTGGCATGATGGAGTTGAGCTGCTTGTCGCTGTAAAGTTTGCCTTAGGTAACTCTCATCCTTCAAAGCATGCATGCTGTAAAAGTTATTTAAGACTGAAAATGCGGTGGACAGAATATTGATGTAGCTTTCATATACTGTTCAATCAAGGTAATGAGGTATAAGGTGTGATGTTTGATAAAGTAATCTTATATACGAAGCTTTTTATTGGGGCAGAAGATATCACCTTGTGCCAAATTTAAGTCATCAATATAATAAGTGAAACATTTAGATAATTTGAGATGGTTTAAATGAGCTTTCATCCTTTCATTTACATAAAAATACACTCATGACTCAAACTAGATAAGAAGTAATAAATAAGACTTAGGGAAGGAACAAATAATAAAGAAAATAATTTCTCTCTATAGAATTTCTTGGATAACTTAGGGGATGTTAAATTTCTTAAATAACAATATAAAGTGTAACGCTAGGTAATATGTATCTGATAAATTTCATACAGCATTGGACTTTTTTTTTATGTGGCAAACTGTCACTTTGAGTTAGCATGATGTAAGGGAATCAGGACAGTAGCCATAGTGATGCTAGATTCTTAGCATTTGCAACTGAATTGTGTCAAAAGCTTCTTCAAACTAAATCCAAATCAGTACGACGTATATGCAGCCAATCATCACATATATAAGTAGGTAAAATGAAACAAGCTTTTTGGCTGAACACTTCTCATGCTACTAGACACATCTCTTTCACATCTAAAGTGTTATGACAATCTAACACGTCAATCAACAGATTCTAGGTGTTTGGAAGTCATTTCTGTAAGTGCATTTATATAATTCGGGAACGTAAAAGTCTTCTAATTATCAAGCACAATTTTCACTTTCCTTACCCATAAGAAAACAAGGAAATTCACTCATTTATTACCTCTGTTGCAAAATAGCAAACTTCTTCTCCCAAGTTCTATGAGCTTTCTCCAGTTCTGCGTTTAGGCTGTGGAGTCACAAGTAGAAAATGCAACTTGAATTTGACACGGATGAGCATTACATTTCAGAAGTAAACTAAGAAAGACACAGCTGCACAGCTCTGTGAAACATTTCAATAACCCCAACAATTTGTATCATGATATTCATATACTGAAAAGTAAAAAAAAATTGCACAATAATAATCAGATCGATTTTATCACCTACGACTTTGCATTACTTTTATACATTTACTCCTCACCTGAGGTTGCTTGTTTCTGATTAATAGACTTGATCATTTACACTAATTTCACAACCTACCTGCTTATTTCTGCTCTCAATTTATCTTCTGATTCTTTCAAAGTTTTAGAGCTAGCTGAGTCTTGAGTCATTAATGTACTAGATTTTTCTTTCTCCTGTAAAAAAAGAGCACAAAATAATTGAATATTTATATAAAATTGAACTAAAATGATGAAAAACAATTTATGAAGTTTATCCATGATAATAAGAGAATAACATTAATGTCTTTCCTGCCTGATTTTTTAAAAATTTTACTGAAGATAAATCGAATTTTTGCAGGAACAAATTTTTGGAGATGAAAATTGTCTGTTTGCATCAACTTTTAGATCATAAATGCCTAAGAGTTTATGCAAAGTCAAACCTTGGCAAGTTGTTTTTCTAGATCTGCCATTTGGGATTTTAATTTGTTCAATTTGGCCTGCTCCCCACTCTGCATTTTTTGGTTCTCTTCTTTCATTTTTTCCATTGCCTGAAAAAAAAACCAGAAGCATAGAATGATAAGAATGTAACCCAACAAAAGAGAGTAAAAAGGATGTACAAATAAAAGTCTTATATTTTAAATATTCAAACTGAACAAAATTACTTCTTATCAAGCCCAAATGAGTCACATTCACCAGTGTTGATAATTTAAAAAAAGACTTGCACTGAGCTTCTTTATAGTAAAAATGACATTAAGATATTAGAGCTCTGTAAGGAAATATTAGATTTGGGAATTTGTCCTTATTGAAAATTCCAAATCTGACTTATTAGGAATAGTTCTGAGGCACTAGTTGGATAGACAAACCGATAGGTAGAGAAAAAAGATATGCAAAATCTTTCCTCTACCTGTTATTTTCAGTCTTACCAAAGGCCCCATCCAGCCTAAAAGAATCAAACCGATTTTTTAAATTATTTTGCCTCCAGTGCTCTTTTATGCTTACCCTCCCTTCTTCCTCCTTGTAATGTGTCTTGAAGGATGATTTAATGAAATTTCTTACGGTAAAAAATGATTTACCTCTTCCTTGGCCAAACGAATCTGTTCATCCATCATACGTTTCATTTCTTCTTTCTGATTACCCATCTGTTAAAATAAAGAAAAGAATGATACCAATGAATACAGAAATAAATAATGTAAAGACTTATCAACTTAAAAATTGATGCCTTTTGAAATGTATTCTTGTTTCAGACAGTTTAAAGCATATAATGCATATCCTTCACAGCTGCACATATTTTGGAAACCTGACATTGATTCTCTTCCCTCTGCTTAAATCAATTAAAAATGATATTATCTTGATCACATCAGTGGTGTTTTTGATAAATGTAAGGTATTTTATCTACGAAGATAATAATTGGAAGGGAAACTTAATAATTTCAATTAATGATCAACATCACTAGAATGTACATCTTTTTCTCTGGAACATACGATGGAGCAGTTTGGAAAAAAAGGGGGTGGGAGAGGGAGTAAGGGTTGCAACATATTTGAATAGTTTAAATGACCTGGTTTTTATACTACAAAAAGTTTTCTTGCAAAAAGCAACCTTCTTTCATTAATTCCAGTTGAGTGGACAGGATCTTAAAAATGTTGAAATAAACTTTGGTCTTACTTTTTTCTTACTAGTAGCAGCTGTATTTTGAGGATTATCAAGCCATATTGAGTAAAAGATGGTGATTGATTTTGATTTCCAAGAACACACACACAAAAAAAAAATGAGCCATGATAAAGCAAGAAACAATAAATCAGAGACATACAGTAAGATTATAAAATAGAAGTGATAAGGAGGAAAGATAAATGTGGTTTCAAAGATGAACTGATTTGAGAAAAGTTGCAAAGAGAAAAAGAATGTATTTTCAAGCTAGGGAAAATTAGTTAACATAAGAGGATTTTAAATCTTTTCTTTAACATCATTTGATCCTAGAAAAGAAGGATTGTTAGTATTGTTGAAGGACGGAAAGGAGAAAGCATGTATTTCTCAATGGTCACTTTTCATCAAATTATTTTGTACACTTTCATGAAAGTAAGGTTATGGCTTGATTTTTACATTCAAAACTTTTAAATATCAGTCAAGGTGCAGAATAACAATACTTGCTTCAAAATCACTTTCTCAATGATGCATGAGATCCAGTATTTTTGGTAAACATTTTGCATAGCTATGTAGCTACTTTAAAGGGGCATCAGAATCAAAACACAAATGAGTATGTAATTTTTTCTTCTTTCCAAATAATCCAGTACTGATTACCATTTGGATATTAAAATAATGTAAAAAAAAAAAGTGACGAGAATAGGCATTTAAGATTTCTTCTGTTATTACATTAGCTAGTGTAAAACTCTAAATTTCTCATGAAAGATGAATGAACTTAAGTTCAAAACTAAGTGCAGATACTGTATCATTGTCATCATCAATTGCCAGGCTGTGTTTTAATGACCATCATTTCCTTTCACACTTCCCCATTTTTCTTTGCTTTAAATTTCACTTTTGAATCTGATTCACCTTCCTAAGCTAATTTTTCTATCAAATATTCCAATTGTAGTAAGAGGTTTCAGTCTTTCTCCTTCTTTTCTCATCACATGGTTGAAAAAGTTGCTGGCATTGTCAAATCTTGTTTACTATTGATCTTTTTTGTATGCGCTTCACACCAGTTATTTCATTAGATTTCTCAGCTAGCCTTAGGATACTAAGTTTACTTACCAAGACCAACATTTCTATTGTGCTCATTTTCTCATGTTCCCACACCCAATACCTAAGTAATGCTAAATCTTTGATGGGGTCTTCTCATTATCTTTATGAAAATGCATTTATTGTTAGAATTGTTTTCATTTTTTAAAACTTTTTAAAACTCATTTTCTTCCTGCTTTACTGTGGATGACATTTAAATGGTACGGCTTGCAACACTTGAGAAATAAGTTCTCAAAACAATCAAGGTTTCACGCTATTTGAGTTCTGCTGATTGAAATAATGCATTTTGGGGATTACTGCCTCTGACAATCGACCATATCTTTTGTATTTTTGATACTTCTCTGAATCCTTTATTCTCTTCTTTCTACAGCATCATAGTCTTTGCAAGTCTTCTGATAAAAAAGGGAGACCATATCAGTGTAAAAGAATCATTTCGTTTCTCGACAAAAAGCACCACAAAATGATTTTTAACTAAAAATATATATAATTGATAATTTAATCCTGGTTCTTTTTATTGATAGGTTTATAGCACAGACTTCATGGATAATAAAACTCAGTTGGCTAAGTTGCTTTTACCAAAATCCTTTAACCTCAGAAAAAATAGCATTGATAATAAAAATTAAAATTCAGGATCAAAATCCAGAGATATAAATTTAGATTTAGAGCTTATATCTAAATCATTTATCATTGATTTGTATGCTTATACTTACAAGGAATAAAATACAAAATGCACTGGGTGAACAGGCTTAAAAAGTATGCTTTGTTTTTTTCGCCCATGTTGAATCATTATGCCAACTTTTTTTAATTGGTCAGATTTTAGGAAAATGCTGTTGGCTCAGCATGTACTCTAAAATGTTTGCACCCATCAGTGATAGCAATTTTCATTTCAATGTGGGAAAATGCTTGGGTGATAAAAGATCAGTTTCACTGTATGACAATTTTTTTTAAAGAATTATAAGGCGTATATGACTTCAAGACATCTGGAGTTTAAACAAGATATCAACCACAAATATAAAAAATCTTTTAATTATATCAACATGAACAAACCTCTGCAAGCAAGTTAGCTTTGGGCAAACAATGGTTAATTGATGCAATAGAGGAAAAAGATGTGAGTACAAAAGATTAGATAAGATAATGTAGCATTATTTCTATTCATAATTGTACTGAAAATTCTTTTCAAATTTTCTTGAATGATATTTCATTATATGAATAATTTGGAAAACTTCAAATCATGAGATCAAAATAGGGAAAGAACCTAAAATAAAAAGCGGATCATGTTGACACAAACTTCTAGAATAATTTTTGTGCAAAAACGGATAAGCGCTTTCAGTGTGCAAACTTTCAACTTCAAAGAAGCATGCAATTACAAATAATACACATTACCATGTCTTCTGCCTGTAGTGAGAACAATGTATGAGCAAGTTTAACAATTTAAACTTCACAAACACCTTAAAAGATGCTTATCAATGAAACCTATATGACAAAGAAGCAAACATAAACGGATATAGCTTCTAAGTATTTATTTAATTGTGATGCAATACAAGTCAAAAGAAAATGTGCCACTTAAGTTAAAATTATCTGAAAATCTGCTTCAATGAATCTCCCTTGCAAAAAAAAATGTTTTAAAGAGCAAGTCTTTAGGGCTGCTTTTAAAGAATGGTTTTAAACAAAATATATCAGAAAAAAAAATTAATCCACCTTTGTTCATAATATACCCCATACAGCTTTTACGCAACCTATCTTCACTGAACATTGGATGGCCTAAAATCACGAGTGCTATATGTGTCTTAAGTTTGAGGCCAGTCAACCTTGTGAAGAAGTTTGAAACTGACGCTGTAAAAAATATTAAAGCTACTTGATGAGCAAGACTATTCTCCTCTTAACTCAGGTATGCATCAATCCTTTTTTTCTCTAAAATCTTTTTTTTTTTAATTTTTAAAATACTAATAGGGTTTACTAGCTGTTCTGTCATTAAAAAAAATTCTTGTCATCACACACCATTATCTTTCGATCTTGAGTTTACAATAACTTTATCACCTTTATTCTTTTTCTTGAGAGAAATTTGAATATATCTTTCTTATCACTTTAGTTATCACTATTTTAGAATCAAAATTCACAAAAGAAAAATGTGGCAAGTATTACACACAGAATTCTGGTTCCTAATCAAGTGCTATCACAGTTATATTAAAATAGTACTTTTCAAAAACCAAGTTCTTTATAATTAGTGACTTTAGGGCTCAGCTTTTGTTTATACTTTCACAGTCAAGATTTGTTTGGGGTCTAGAATATGCTGTAGATTTAAAACTCCTTTAAATGACCTCTAGTTCTAGAACACCTGGCTTCTGAAAGACAGTTACATGTTAAAAAATGGCACAGTTTAGCTCTCAGAATGACAAACAACTCAAAACAAGTAAGTTTTTTCAATGAATGCTTCTTCCAAAATGCCTTTTTAATTTTCACTTATTAATTCATATTCTTTTCCATTACCGCTTACATATTAGAATAATTGTATTTAATCTATGTTTTTAGCCAGGATCTTAATCTTGAGGTTCTATTCCTTGATAAGGATTTGTTTTAATCAATGCATCCAACACTCTAAACACTTCTTCTGAGCATGCTTGGAGGAATAAAGTTTGAAATAAAAATACAGAACTATAGTAATAAAGATAAAGAAAGAAAAGAAACCGCCAGAAAGAAACATGGTTATCAAAATGAGCTGTAGAAACTTTTGTTTCATAAATCTAAAAAACATCTTTAGATTGCCCCTTGCCTCCACATCAGTTGAAGAGGAATTGGTACTACTGAACTAGAATAAGTATTTCTTGTTTTAAAAAAAGTGATTACAGCAATATTTCATTCATTCCATACTGTTTTCATCCACCTACTTTACAGTTATGTTCTGTCCCTGCATATTACTTAATAATAATAAAAATATTAGTATCTTAAATCCAGTAACTTAAAGTCGTGAATACCCAAGTGTATTTGCGAAAACCATCAACAACAAACTTCTGTCCACATAATATCAATAGGACAAATGAATAGACTAAAAGTTTGGTGAGAAAAAAAAGGTGAAATTCTAACAAATATTTTTTTATAATATTCGCTTGTTTGAAACATTATCTTTCTTTAACATGATTGATTAATTTTAAGTTTATACATATTTTTTTTTAGCTCATGTTTATTTTGTATGTTTTTTTAACTACTACACCTACAATAGGTATCACAGCACACTAAGAACAGCATTTTAGTTGAGCCAGGCCAAGGGCTAATGCACTCATGAATGATTTATCTTAATGGTGGTCACCAAAGATCCTTTTACCTGCCCGATACCTGGTAAGACATTGGCCTATGTCTTGATTTAAGTACCTCGTAATTTGTGCTCTAAATTGACACATTATTCCAATGCATTATTCATCATTAAAAATAAGTAGATGAAAAGTAAAACTGGGTTTTGAAAAAAGAATGGTATCTTTCGATTTCATGGCTCAAAAGATATACAATTTTAAAATAGGCCTAAAAAGGAATTTGGTATCAATTTAAAACAAATCAATTGACATAAAAGAGACAAGATATTTTATATTAAAACATTTTTTAGAACTTTGTCTCTACTCTAAATGAAATATCTAATCCATTCATGGATTTGTGCTGATATTATAAAGGATAGAAGTTTGCTGTTTTATATATATATATATAAAACTTTTTTTATACTGTTACTTGGAACTTATCATCTAGCTCTTGTGTGATACTTAGTTGTTTTTTATATTAAATTTATAGGTACAAGCAGAGGTAGACAAAGGATTACATTTCTTGATAGCTTGAGCTCTTTTGTGACAGGAAACAAGAAAGACAACATAGCCTTACTGCGGATGACGGAAGATAGGGACAAGTGGAGAATCATGATCGCCGATGTCTGTTCCAGACAGGGCATTTGAGAAGAAGAATAATTATGAGGTTGACAACAACTGTCATATCTCAAAAAAAAAAAAAAAAAAAAAAACTACTGAAAACAACAGAGAAAAGATATTTAAGATAATGAATATGCAAAGCTTCTTTTATTCTTAAAACTTACCATTTTCTTAGAAATTTCTTTTTCTTTAGCTGCAGCCTCTAACTGCTCATTCTGTTCATGCTTTAACTAGAACAAACAAAAATTTTAGATTTTATAAGTGTGCAGATACTGTGTGATTTAGATATTGTGCACAGAGAGTCAGAGATACCTAGTATCAATAGTTTAATTTTGTATGATACTTACTTTAAATATATTGTAATTTTTAAAGATGCAATTGTTAAGTGATTCAATACATGTGTGCAACTAAAAACGAAAATGTAAATATTAAAAATCTATTTCTTTCAATAGAATTTCCTCAAAATATAAATTTGCTGATGCAACAGTAGACACAAGAAAGAAAATGCTCTGCCTTGTTTTCCTAATACCCTAATACATAATACACTGATGCAGCTTTGTAATACAGCAGGGAAACTGCAATATCATCATGTAAGTAAATGAGCTCAAGATTGTTCTACTTTTCTCTCCATCCTTCCATTATGTACATAAAAACTTTTAAAAGAAAATTAGATTTAAAATACCTGGCAAATTCAAAGAGAAAATCAGGGGGATAATGCTCCAGTGCTTAAAAAAAAAGACAAAATAAAAACTACCTACTGTCAAGCATGGATCCCTCGAACTCATTGGGGAATTTGATATGTTTGAGAATGTTGCAACATTCTGTTATTAGCCCCTGGGCCCTGGACTTGATGTTTGGACAGCTATCGCAAATATTTTGATGTATATTAAAAATGTATAGAGGCTTCGTTTTTTTCTTGGCTAATTCTGTACAAGTCCGATCATTACAGGGATACCCAATTTGCTGTATTTTCCCTGCTTCTAGTATTTCAAATAGCCGATTGAAGACAGCTAAGCCTGATCTCTGAACAACCTAATCTGTCATTCTCAACTCGTTTTATGTAAAAACTTGTCTCCAAACCCTAGTGCTAATCGGATTACATACTCTTGATGCTAGATCTAGATCTACATTTAGATAGAAGTCTTTCTAGCTATGTGTAAGTTCAGTCCTAAAGTCGACATTCAAATATTTTGAACCCTCACTTGTTCGCGAATAATCTTTAACCATACAGAGGGTGTATATCAAGGTAAAGCTTGACCTAACCCTACCAGAAAACTCGACAAAGGATTGAACTTGAAGCTGCCTATTGTGAGCCTACTAAGATATCTGGTGTCCTAAACACCAATAAAGAGATCTTACCCGCCAGATTTTTTTCACACCCATGAACTGATTGATTAAGCAAAGGGTGGGCCCAAATGGATTTAACTGTCATCAGAACCCATGTCTTGTACACGTGGAACAGGCAAAGTTTCTTTACATTTGGCCCCTTTGAAGTCTTAGTGACAGATTGACTTAGCAGATGCGGGGTGGTTTGAATGAGACCACAATCCAGTGGGACTGGAGAGGGAATGCCTCGAGAGATCAAAGGGTAGGGCGCCTGTCGACAAATTTTTTTCTACTCATTGAGAGGGAGAGGTAGGGCATATTGTTTGAAAAATAACAACAATAACTGTGTAGGACACTTGGTCAAATCCAAGATCTGCAAATGTAATGAAATACTTTTTTTTAAAGTTATAGTCTTTCAAATTTCTTATGAGGCTAAAATTTTCTTTCTGTAATTGGGGATTAATAGTTCGAAGAACACATGTTAAAACTTTGAACTACTTCGCCGAAAAGTAAGAAATAAAAAGAAAATAAAGAGGGAATCAGAAGGAGAAAATGGATTAGTTTTAGGAATTTGTGATTTTGAGGGATCCATGTTAGTTCATATTGGCACTACAAATACTTTAACAATCTTGTTCTCTTACATGCAAAGACTTTCTTTTTGAAACCGCAACATCATTGGAAAACAAACTCTCTTTTGGAAACTGCAACATCATTGGAAAGCAAACTACTTTTTGAAATAAGATATTGCCGACGTGAAATTTATACAATAATGATATCGACGTCTTGGCAAAATATAAACAACCTGCTCAACCATAATATCACTTCTTTCCAGCTGTTCTTTAAGAGCGTCCATCTCTTTGTCTGCAAGGAAAAAAAGAGTGATGAAAATATACAATGTAGAACTATTGTTCAAATTTGGCATCCAAAGGAGGAAAAAAATTGTTGAAATAACTATAGTTGAAAATAAATTACATAAATGTTCATCTCACTGATTACAAACAGTAAGAATGTCACTGAGTGGAGTATCTAAGGCATTATTAATATGTCTTACACTTTGTCCTAACGTTTACTTAAGAGAGGTGGTATTCTAAAGCACTGCTTTGAACTTTTTTTTAATCATATTCAGACAGATACAAGTCTAATATCACTCTGAGGAAATGTGATAATTTCATGCAATTTCCACTATTGAAACTCTGCAAAATACAATGCTCTGGTAGAAGGAACATGCAATCCATTTGGACTGGCATAAAACAGATTTTTTATTGAGAATGATTTCTGTAAAGATTGAATATAATTTTTATTTACTAAGAGAACTTACGCAGAGTCATGATTTCTTCATCTTTGATGTCAAGAGCTTCCTCCAAACGAGCAAGTTTTTTCCCAGACTTCTCAAGCTTTTGATTGGCTTCGTCCAATTCTTCTTGAGTTGCAGTTAATTGCTCCTGTAGAGCTGAGTCAACTCTTGGCTGGGGAAAAGCATGGCACGTTTAAAGATGGTGGCTTTCCAAATGGCTTTGACATAGCTGAGGGAACAAATGCATTGTTACTAATCCAAAACAGTAAAAAAGAAACAAATGTTTTGAATTTCAATTTGAAAGAAATTAAAAAAAAAAAAACCTTAAAATGTAATCAAACGCCACTTATGTCACAAATTTTGTTTGAGGGTCTTGGAAAAAAAAGTGCACTCAATACAAAATTTTGTTTTAAAAAGAGAAACTATTAAAAGTAGAAACATTATTCTCATTAAATTCAATAGCCATTTGTTTCCATCTGTAACAATCTACATAGATGTAAAAAAAATGTATAAAAATGAAAAAAAAATGTTTAACTGTAAGAATCTTTGAATCAAAAGGGTTAAGAAATGCAGATGTTAAACGGCACTGTGTTTCCTTGAAAAAAACTTAGGTTAAAAAAACACTATTCGCGATCCAAACCACAACAAACACACATACACAAAGAAAAGTTAGAAGCAAAAAGTGAAAAAAGGAAAACAATCAACACAATGTACTAACACATAAAAAATCTTAAGTTAGGAAATCGCAAAAAAAAAAAAACATAATTGTTTGAGGTTACGTGAAATGATTTTCTATAAATCCATCAATTACAAACTGACAAGTAGGACATGAGCTTTCAGTTTAAACTACACAAAAATTATAAAAATTGAAAAAAACAACAACAACAACAACAAAAAAAAACTCATTTGTCATTGCAGAGTCTTATGATGCTCAAAAGTAGCTTCATACTTCACAGACTGAAGATGAACTTAAAAGGAAAGTAAGTATAAATAAGCCCCATAGTAAACCTGCAGTTAAACAGTCAATGTTGATCCCTATATCCTGAGACTTATTGTGATTATTCCATTTATGGTGAATTTCTAAACATTTAAAAAATGCAATTGTATATGAATTTTCTCTGACATTTTTTTCAATATTACCTTATTCCTCTTTTCATATCCCAAACTAAGTTTCCAGGATAGGAGAAGAGAAAAAAATAGATTCTTTTAAACTATCAAATGCTCTATATGTTTCTCTTCAGGCAAAATAGGAGTTGCCCTTTTTCTTTGTTACATATCTCAGTCCTCTCCCAACCCCCTCTACTAAACTCTCTTCTGATATCATATTTTTTTTTAAACTTTAAAAAACAAGTAAAACACATTTTTTCATTTAAAATATCAATAAAAGGCAGTGGGTGTAAAAAATTATGGTGAATGAAAAAGCAAAAAAATGAACATTTTGTAAAAGATACACCGTCAAAACCCAACACACAGATACATGATTAGTCATGGTGTCTAACATCATCACTTGATCATCAGAACAGACACAACTAATGCTTTTAAATTCTGATTTACCGGAGGGGGAGAATCAGTTGCTCGAGATGATTTGCTTTTGTGAGACTGTTATTATCAAAATAGATGTATATTTAAATGAATGTAAGTGAAATCATTTAAAATTACACTGGTTAACTAGATGAGTCTTAACCAGCTCTATAGAATAGCTGCAGTTTTAAAGCATATAATGATGAAAACAATAAAACAATGAAAATACGATATATAAAAAATATACAATATATAAAAAATATGCTCTGCCCCATGTTGAGCACTCTGAGGCATGAATCAATCTAACAAGGATGAATGAACTGTCATTCTTAATGACAAATGAAATTATGAGGAATATAATAACATAAGTAGAAGTGTTATTTAAACAATTTTAAAAAGTAAACTCATTGTCTTAGCAAGTTTTTTGCTCTATCACTTAATGTTGTTTGCTTTTTTGCCGTATCAAATGTTTACATCACCTCTCTCTCTCTCTCTCTCTCTCTCTCTCTCTCTCTCTCTCTCTCTCTCTCTCTCTCTCTCTCTCTCTCTCTCTCTCTCTCTCTCTCTCTCTCTCTCTCTCTCTCTCTCTCTCTCTCTCTCTCTCTCTCTCTCTCTCTCTCTCTCTCTCTCTCTCTCTCTCTCTCTCTCTCTCTCCCTCCCTCTCTCTCTCTCTCTCTCTCTCTCTCTCTCTCTCTCTCTCTCTCTGCTCTCTCCTTTCCTCCCCTCCACAAGTGCTCTGTTTCAGTGTCATTTATTAATTATATCCCTCCTTTTCTGATGACCACTCCCATGTATGTGTGCTATTTTTTAAATTTTTTTCTACCTAAGCTCTATATTTTGCAGGAAACAAGGAAATTCAAGAGTGAGGGAAATATATCTTTTTTTACCTAAAACATATAACTTGTAGTTAAGATCTTTAAAGCTGAATCAGCCCTTAAATTGATTGAATATGAGCTATTCTTCCACATGTCAACAGTAACGATTGAAAAATCTTTTTCATGACACATTACAAAAAATTGTAAGATATTCTTTTGTTGAATAAGAATTGGCAAAACAATAATATATTCGTCTTTCCTCATATCTTAAGTTCAAGATTGAAAAAAAAGAAAAATTTCAAGGTCATAGCAAAAATTTAAAGAGTGTTCAGTATTAAGGAAGAAAATGATATTCTTACTGAACTCTCATCCATGATAAGCCTCCTGTCCATGAATCTTTCATCTTCATCCTCTCGTTGCCTCATTTGTTGTTGTTGTAACTGGGCCTTTAGCATTTGAATGACACCTTCATTTCGCAAAATAGTGGCTTGCATCTCTTTAAATGTTTCCTCTTTTCCTGCCATGTCACTTTTTTGCTTAGTGCGCTCCCTGACCATCTTGATATGCATATTTTTCTTATAAATCAGAAAGGAAAACACAAATTTCAAGTTCAAAATTTTGTTAGAAAAACTGTAATAAAAAAAGGAATAATTCAAACCAGCTTCTTTGAAATTTAGGAATTACTTAGTTTAATCAACAATTTTTTTTGGTACTCTCCCCACTCTCAATGACTGTCATGCATATCAATACATAACGAGTCAGATCTTGCAAATTTTAAGAAATAGAAACTTAATATACTTTTCAATCCATTACACAAGATTTCTAATTGGTCTTTATCTCAATGTAAATCAAGCTTAGTTGGACAATTTGCTTCCAAATATTTATATCATTTTAGGCATGATCTCTTTTCTCCATTTTTGAAGCTGATTGCAAAACATATGCTACACTAAAAAAAACCAACCTGTGTCTTAAAGCAATAAATTAAAGCAGTAATTTTTTCAAAGATGATATATAACTTACTGAAAAGTGAACAGATAACCTTGAAATTGCATCTGCTAATTGCTGACGAAATGCCTTACGCAGTGAGTTGACCCTCTGAAACAAGTAGTTAAATTAAATGATGAAAAGATTAGAAGTTTGAGTGTAATTTCAGTTATATATCATGACCTCCATTAGTCTCAAAATATCAACACATTATTCATAAGACTAATTTGTTGGCTTCATAAACTTTGATAATAATCTTAACTTTGAAATAAATTATCTATTTGCAGTCCTTGAAATAATCAGTTTGGACCTAGAATAAATCCAATATTTGGGTTTTTTTTTAAATGAAAGATAAATGTTGAATCTGTTTTAAGCTATTGAAATAATTAAGGTTGTTTTGGGGGGATACTCACATCTTGATGCATTTTCTCCAGTTCTACCACTTTTTCATTAATCCTGCAATACCTGATGTGTGGATAAGATAAGTCTTTTCTAAATTTTAATTAACAAAAAAAAACAAACCTCAATTACAACAACAATAGAATTTATGAATAAGAAAATTAATCATTTGATTTTCTGACCCTTAATGAAATCTTAGTGTTTAGTTTCTTTCCTGCGAAAAAATAAAAAATTCATTCAATCTTTCAAATTATTTATTTTCAATGACACTTATTGATCATCATTTCACTTTATTGGATTTATCCTCATTTCTCATGAATGAAAAATTTCTTTTTAGTTAGAAATAGAAAAAGATATCGTTAATTTGAACTAAACAGAATTTCTTGTCAAAGCAGATATACAAACATCATGAGCATGCGCTGATGAAAAAATAGAGGGGGGACCTAACTTTCTAGCTCAAACAACAAGAAAAAAAAAAAAATCAGAAATTATGTTTGAAACATTACTCACAGTTCAAGAGATTTTTCTTTTAATTTTGATTCATGGTCTGCACGCATCACATGTTTGGTAAAATTTATATCTCTTCTGAGGTTTGCAACATCCTAAGAGAAAAAGTGTTCATAAATAAAGGTAAATTTATTTTTAAAAAAAAGGCAACTGATAGTAGTTTCTGAGCAATACTCTGCTCAGAAAATGAATCTTTCAAAATATGTTTTTAAACAGAAACTCATATCGAGGGGCGAGTGACAAACTAGAGATCCAAAACAGTTGCACCTTGGCTTAGTGCAGTTTGGCACCTCAGTAAAATAAAAAGCAGTAGTGTTTTTTGTTGCTAGCTTTCTACTAAAAAACTTTTCTTTTTGAAAAACTGTGAGGCTCAAAGTTTAAGCTTTGCATCTGCAAAACTAGTCCTTTTTCTCTTTACAAGATTCTGAGTGAGACATGAGGGGAAACTGTCTACTTGCCTTTCCAAAGTCATAGCTAGCTGCTTTATAAATATATCAAATATTATAGAGGTGAAAGTGTTAGTGATGGAGATTAAAAAAAAAGAAATTGCATTTGATAAATAAATCCGAAAAACAACTCTACATTTTAAAAATTTATTTATCAGCAATTTCTTAATGTAACCTGTAGTTAACTGGAATTAATTCTGTAAAAATTTGATAGGCCTTTGAACTTTCAAGCTAGAGGCTTTTTCATTTTGATTCAGATGGAGGCACCATCTTAGTACACTTAGGATCTGTGTTGAAAGAATACTTTTTGATTTTGTTGAAAAAATGTCCTGTACTAAGATGAGAAACTTACAGCATCAGAAATGTCACAAACCTGTAAAAGAATTTGCAAAACCTCTGTCATTTCCTTCAGATCAACAATTTCTGTGACCTCTGTTTGAGATGCACGATCTAAACTGAAGAAACCGATCTTAGCACTGTCGGCAAGAGCTGGCCTGATTTTTGGAATTAAAAAAAAGGAATATCTTGATTAGAATATAAATGTATGTAAGAACCCAGAAAATCCTCAAGTCTAATCCTCAACTAATTCTTAAGTCAATCTTAAAGTCTTGAGGCACTTCAAACCACACTTGTGTCCCACTTTTTGCTCTGTTCAAAGAAGCCTTGCCTTTGGAAAAAGGTTGAGATCTTTTCAAATTATTCATAGTAGCCCTGGTTTATGGTAAGAAATTTAAAAATGAAAGCTCTTTGTTTAAATTTAAGTCTTTATTTTAAAACGAATATCAAAATTTTTACATTTCTGATTGAATCTAGACTCTAATTTATATAGCATTCAAAATCAAGTCTGTGGAAGCACAGACCTAATTACGTCCAAGAACTAAAGGCAGGCTGAATTGATTCGTGAATCAGAATCCCAATTCAGAGAATTGTAGAATCCAATTGACGATTCTGTGCGAATCTTTAACACTTGCCGGAGCATAACAAAAGCAAAGTAGGTAAGGCAGAGGATGCGACACACGCAATGTCATTGAGAAGGTTGGGAAGGGGGAGGGGGAGAAGGATAGGGGGAGTAACTTTCCTTGTCATCGGTACTACGTGGAGGAAGAGGGTATAGTGGATACAAAATCTTACATGCTTAAGGAAATGATTGGCACCCACTTGGCAATCAATGAACAATATTTTTTTCACTGTTACCATTTCTTTTGAAAATCAGAATCGGAAATGGAATCAGCCATTCTAGTTCTCTCGACTCCAGTGCCCACCCTTGCTAGCAACTCCATACACCCCTCTCTGCCCCTTTTTTTGTTAATGTCACATAAAAACTGCCATAGATTACTGAACACATGGTTATGGTTCAATGGCACTTCCAACTATGGTAACAACTTAAATTTTTCAAGGTATGTTACTCAAATTTAAACGAAGATCTATTTGTTCTGGGTAAAACAGTATCATCATAGAAAGAAATAATTAGATCTAGATCTCCTCTGAAAACTAATTCTTGGTCAAAGGATAATTGGTATTATGTACTAAGATTTTTGTAACCTAAGTATTAAATACATATGAACTTAGTCTTCGATTTATTGAAAGTACAGAAAACATTGTATGGTATGGTCTTGAGAGTGATATTGTTTTTAGATTAAACATATGTTTCAATGAGTATAAAAAAATGCTTAGACCTGCTTTTGATCTTTCATAAGACTATAATATGTAACCAATGTTGTTTATTTCTCATTTTAATGGAACATAACATTAAAACTGCATGCAGATTAAATCTGAATAAAATCAATTAAATTCTTTTGAACCTGTGAAGTTGCATTTTGATCAAAAACTATTTCTATTACAAATTTCCATTCTGGGTAGATTTAGATAAGTTTATATACACCCAAAATACCTAGATCTAGATCTAGATCTAGTTTTACATGGATCGCAACAGATTGTAAATTAATCTAACCTAAACATATCATTTGTTGCTTCTGTAGAGCCATAAATTGTCATAATGTGATCTTGGAGCTCTTGCTCTGCAGCGTGAAAGCCATCATCTTCATTTGAAGATTGTGATGCGGCATCGCTCTTGACAGATCTATCATCTCTGTGACCGTCCGCCATGATTGTTGTATGTAGCAACAAGGCGGAAGAATAAAACGCGAAGTGGTTATGTTTCTTCTTGCGAAGTGGGTATACATACGCGCTTTGAACTTATGACACTCTTATAACAAAAATAAAAGGGATGCATAGGCCTACTTCGAAGGTTATGAATTTATTCGCCTCCTTCTTCTCTGAAAAGGCAGAACTGAAACAAAATTTTGCTTGCATTTTGTATTTGCGAAGTCGAATGCATACTAAATGAATAGTGCAATTAAAACCCAAATTTCTACATAATTGTTTGCAAGACTCTCCCAGATGTTCTTAGAAACATTAAAACCAAAAGTCATAGATATCAATCAACAAATACCATGTCCTATATCTTTACTTCTTAAGTAAATTACACTTTCAGCTTTTACTAGATTTTATAACAATAGAACCATAAGGCATAAATATCAATGAACAGATATCATTTCCTATTTCTTTACTTCAAACTTAAAGTACACTTTCAGCTTTTACTAGATTTTATAAATAACTGTGCGGCTAGAGTCAGATTGCTACCCTTATCATCCTCATCATCATCATCATTATTATTATCATTATAATAATGATAATAATAATAATAATAATAATAATAATAATAATAATAATAATTATTATTATTATTATTATTATTATTATTATTATTATTATTATTATTATTATTATTATTATTACTATTATCATTATTATTATTTCACTCGTGTATACAACGGATCCTTGGACTTATTTATAGTTGTGCCCAAGAGTTTACCATTTGTTTTTGTTTTTTTTTAATTCTATAATTGTCCTCATATAGTTATAGAGTTTTGTAAAAGCCTTGTGATAATGACAAAATTTTAAACTCAAATTCATGTGTCCATTGATTCATTTAATAATCAAAATTCACTTTCACTTTTGCATAAAAGAACCAGAGAGGCAGTGGCACGTACAGAAAGAGAGAGGGACAGGGAAAGAGAGAGAGAGAGAGAGAGAGAGAGAGAGAGAGAGAGAGAGAGAGAGAGAGAGAGAGAGAGAGAGAGAGAGAGACAGACAGACAGACAGACAGGGAGAGGGAGAGGGAAGGGGAGAGAAAGAGAGGAGGGAGAGAGGAAGAGGAAGAGAGAGGGAGAGAGAGAAAGAGAGAGAAAGAGATAGAGAGAGAGAGAGAGAGAGAGAGAGAGAGAGAGAGAGAGAGAGAGAGAGGAGGAGGAGGAAGGGAGAGGGAGACGCACGTCTGTGACGCCATGTGACAACGATACTGTCATGGTGTAATCGCTTGCCGGCAAGTCACTAAACATCGCCAAAAAAATTCTCTCTCTCTCTCTCTCTCTCTCTCTCTCTCTCTCTCTCTCTCTCTCTCTCTCTCTCTCCCTCTCTCTTTCTCACACTTTCTCAGTGTCATTCTCATTCGGTCTCTATTAAATTTTTTTGTCTCTCATTCCCTGAATGTTGTCCGTGTGTCCGTTTTTTCCTATCTGCATGCTTCTTTGTCTTTGCCTACCATGCCTTTCTGTCGCACTTTTCAAACCTCCTCCTTTCTCTCTATCACTTTCCCTCTTTGTCCCTGTCTCTCCCCGCTCTCTCTCTCTCTCTCTCTCTCTCTCTCTCTCTCTCTCTCTCTCTCTCTCTCCTTATATCTCTCATCTCCCTCCTTTGTGCCTATTCCTATCTGTTTTTCTCTCACACTTCTGTCTTAGCCTACTTCTCCCCTTTCTCTCTCTTCTCCATTCACTTTTCTCTCTATATCTCACTTCTGCCCCCCTCTCCCCCTCTCTCTCTGTGTATCTCACTCTCCCTCTTTCTCCCCCTCTGTCCCTCACATCTTCTCTTTCTCTCACACTTTTTCTTATATCCCCTCCTTCTCACTCTCTGTCTCTAATCTCCCGTCTTTATTCCTCTCTTCTAACTCCTCTTTCTATTTGTCTCTTCCCCCTCTGTTGCACTTCTTTTCTCGCTCTTTCTATCTATCTCTGTTCTTACCTCTCTCTCTCTCTCTACCTGCCTGTCTGTCAGTTACCGCCCCCCCCTCTCTCTCTCTCTCTCTCTCTCTCCCTCCGTCTCTATCTATTTTCTCTTAACTGTCAAAATCCACTCTCTACTGCTCTTATTTCTCTCTTTACCTCTCTCTCAGTCTCACTCCCCTTCTCGCCCCCGCCTCTCTTGCTATTCTCCTCCCCTCTCTCATTCCATCGATTTCATCTCCAGTACACATTTTCTGTCTTTTTTTATTCTCCTCTCCCTAACCCATCTTTATGTGTGAGAAATCTCTCTCTCTCTTTCTTTCTCTCTCTCTCTCTCTCTCTCTCTCTCTCTCTCTCTCTGTCTGTCTGTCTGTCTGTCTGTCTGTCTCTCTCTCTCTCTCTCTCTCTCTCTCTCTCTCTCTCTCTCTCTCTCTGTCTGTCTGTCTGTCTGTCTGTCTCTGTCTCTCTCTCTCTCTCTCTCTCTCTCTCTCTCTCTCTCTCTCTCTCTCTCTCTCTCTCTCTCTCTCTCTCTCTCTCGTTCTTTCATGCACAAGTGGAAGTGAATTTTTATAATCATGTAATAAGTGCCTTGAATTTGAATTTATAGGGGATGCCGTCGATTTCTATAAAATTTCGTCTACAGTATAGTATTTCTAATCAATGACGAGAATACATGGAGAGAGAGTGAGTGAGAGAGAGACAGAGAGGGAGAGGGAGAGAGAGAGAGAGAGGGAGAGAGAGAGAGAGGGATAGAGAGAGCAACAGACATAAAGACATACATAAATACAGAGGTACGGGATATATTGTAGTTAGACTGAATTAACTGGTTTACCATCGCAATATATATATATATATATATATATATATATATATATATATATATATATATATATATATATATATATATGTTGCTAAGACTAAGCGGGGAGTTTGCTATCTCTTCTTTCTGAGTTCCCGATTTTTCTTCTTGTTTCTTGTTGTTGTTCTTGCATTGTACTTCTTTTTCTTCTTCGTTTCCTTCTCCGCCTCGTTGTTGTTGATTGTTACTACTACTACTACTACTACTACTACTACTACTACTACTACTACTACTACTACTACTACTACTACTACTACTACTACTACTACTACTACTACTACTACTACTACTACTACTACTACTACTACTAAGGTTTTGTATTCGTAACAACATTTTTTCCGCTGATGTCAATGGCATTATAGTGCCAATGTCTTTATTTCGGATAAGTTTGGCCTTAATAAAAGGTGTTTGTAATGCACGGTATAACTTTTATTAAAATTAAATGCAGAACTTTTTTTTATTCTTCGTACGTTGTCATTCATTTTAACCATTTGACTTGTGACATACTTGGCCATTAGTTCCTACTGTTGTCCTCTGCACACACCAAAGATTCTCATCTCATTACTCACTCACCCATTTGCCCTTTTGCCCATTACTGAATTCTTCAAGTAACGCACATTTTTCTTATCACACAACAGGTTGAAATGCGCTTTTAAAATAAAAAATAAGACCAATCAACTGTGAAAATCCCTCTTAATTTGTAGAACACTCATTATCATTATTTTATGTATGAATAAATGAGCACCCCCAAGACACTTTTGTTCGAACCTACAGGTCCTTACAATATGCGCTTGGACGGATCTTCATATAGATCTAAATTGGAAAAGTACAGAATTACATGTTGTTCAGTAATAGATTCTCAACCAAGTGATCATAAATTTCCAACATCTTTATTAATTCCGATTTCTGTTTGTTTTGTTTCCAACGACGTCCCTGAACTAAACGAGCACCATAAATTACATGTAAAATGAGGACACCGTTCCTTAATTTGTAACGAGCATTGTACTAAGTCACAGTTTTTAATTTCAACATGGCAGCTGCCACTGCACGGTATCATCTGTACCAACTAATAAATGTATCTGAGTGCTGAAAGCCGTAAAGAATCTTATAAACACAAATCTATCTCTATTTTGTATTCTAGGCCTAATCAATGATTTGGGTGATGCCACTGAAAGTTTTCGGAGATAATCAAATATCTTTCCTACCAATAGATCTTGACTGCTCAAGATCATCTAGAAATCTAGATCGAGAATCTAGATTCAGTATTAGAATCTAGACATAGATTCGCGAAAGAACTTCGGATTTATAACCAAAGACTAATGTCTGCAGTGGCTTATTTTAATGTCTACAATGGCATTAGATCTAGATCTAGGTATTTGGCACCCTCTCCCTTCAATGAATCGAAATGCCTGTAAACTGATTCACTTGAACGTATTAAAAAGAAAATAGATAAAGTTCATTTATTTGTTGCACTAATCACTTCTTTAAGATGGCTAAAGTAGTTTCAGTCAACTCAAGTAAGAGTACTAAAACACGTCGTGAAACAGCAGTGAGTATTATGTTTAGGGACTCCTTACCCGGCTCTTTATTTACATGGCAACCATGATGGATACAAAGTCGAAAAAAAAAAAAGCAAAACTGATTCAGTACTGTTAATTGAATTTGATCTAACTCCTGATTTTTTGCCTTTAATCCATAGAGTACTCGGTTTTCCCCCTGTATCCAATATGACTGCCATGTAAATAGACTCCGGACCGCATTGGATAAGGGGTCCCTATGTTAATAATATTAATATTAAATTTTTTGGTAGGACTTCCGGAATATATATGATGCCACAGTTTTTTCTTAAATTGGTAATTGACTGTTGAAAAACGATTTACTCTTACTTGAGGCATAAGTTCTATATATTATATATGGCAATATTGGCCTGTTGAAAATTTGAATTGAGAGTGTTCTCAACTCATAAGTCCTCCATTTGTTAATAAATAACATCACTCACCATTAATTCGGAGGTCCATTCCAGTTTTTAAATGTATTTACCATTAATACCAATGATCAATTCCCTCTAGTCAAATTGAGTTACCTCAAAACCTTTTAAGTCGTGTCTCACCTCTCATAACCAGAAGCCTTTGTAAATTCTATTGCTAGAAAATATTTTGTTAAATATGCACATAATACCAAACTCCAATAAAAAAATGTTGGGATAGAAATATTGAGCTTTACCAATAAAAAAACATCTAGATCTAGATCTACTAATTAATCAGTGTCTGATCTTGTGCTACAAAAAATTTACATCAATGGTGAAACAAAGCCAGGTTGAAAATGTGTGAACTTCATCAAGGCCTTGATAGAAAATTGAAAACTGAATCACATATTTTAAAAAGTTGACCCAGTCTCTGAAGGCTCACAGGAGCAGGTCTAAACTGCTTTACCACATTGCGTTTTTGTTCTAGCCATTTGTACCAAGTTTGATGAAATATGAATGTCTCATTATGATTCTCAGAAATGGAATGCCAGTGAAATTTTAAAAATATATAATTTATCATGATTTTGCAGGTTCAAGGTACAAATGACAGTAGCATTGTAAGTAAATGGTCAACAGCATCTTGTGGATACTTTGATGATTCTTTCCTTCAACATTTTATTTCAAAGAAAAGTCGAAGAGCTCCTCTTATACACAGGTAAATACTTTATCCATACTTAGGCAAGATAGGCAAATTTATTTAAATCCTTAAAATCTTTTTTCCTTTAAACTATGTATACATGGTTTTAAAATTGATCAATTACTTTTTGTGCATACAAAATAAAAGATTTATTATAATCCAATGGATGAAAAAGCTTTCCATCTCTTTGCTTTTTCTTGAATTTTTTTCCTATGAATTTGAAATTTGTTGCTTTTATTTATTAATGGAGAGATTGTGAAAATCGTGCAATTTCTTGTGGATGATGCTTTTGATATCCCTTTTTGCTAACTTGGCTCATTTTTTACCTTCTTTGTTTCCAGGTTATCCTTTTAAATTTCCAAAAGTATCACAGTTGGCATATCCTTACAGCAATAATAATTCTTAGCCTTTGTACCAAATGAAAGTAAGAGGAGCAAAGTTTTTCTCATATATGTATTACCCCACTACTTTTTCAATTTCTTTTGGTTACAAAATAGGACCCCTTTTACTTTGGATAGATATTTACCTTATGAGTGAAAGAAAAACAAAAGTTAAGGAAAAGTCTTTAACTCTCATTTTAGGCTTGTCTTTACACTCCCTCTTTTGTCTTGTGTCAACAACACTAGGTATAACAGATTCTTCCAGAAAACATATGAGAGCATGGAATTTTCAAGCAGGTCTATCTTCTCAAGCACCTTTTTAAGTATGAATATAAAGCAAGGTATATAATTCAATGTCTTCAGTGATGACTTATTTGTTGTTTTTTTTCTTTTAGGGGCTACTACATTCGTGCCAAGGCTTTCGACAGAATAATCAGAAACTTTTTCAAAATTTTTGAGGATGCTAAAAAACAGGTAAAACATTGAAATTTTAATTGAATGAAGAAAATCAAAATAAATAGTTGAAAATGTTCATTTCATCAAGTTACAAAGAAAAAAGTACATTATGTGTGCAGTGTTTTATGACAAAGAAACGTCCAACTTACAAAGGGGATTTAGAAAAAAAATTGAAATAACAAAGTTCTTAAGCCAAAGAGAATGAACTGACGATGTATGATAAGTTGAAACAAAAAAGAAAGAGGAAAAGGAAAAAAAGGACAGGTTTTGACTGGATTTAACATGTGTAAAAACAAAACACGTTTCAAAGTGAAAAACAGCTAATGAAAAGATGGATAAAAACTAGTAGCTGCTGTTATGTATTGGACTAGCAAAGCTTGTTGTCTCAAGAAGTAAAAAGTAATTATTTCAAAATGTTGTTTTATGCTTGACAGGTTATATCATTGGGAACAGGCTTTGATTCAACGTATTTCCGACTGAAAGGAGCTGGACTGCTTAAAGACACTGTTGTTTATGAGGTCAGGCAATTTGATGCATTTGTCCATCTATCATGAGCCTTGATACTATATATATATATATATTTTTTTTTTTTTTTAATTATATTACTTAAATGAGCTGATAATAGTTTATTTTTTTTTTTTTTTTGACTTTTCATAGGCTTTCAATACACTGTATATAAAATGTTTTTAAATTAGATACATTCGTCTTTTTCCATCTATTTGAAAAGAATAAAAGTTCTTTTGTATCCTCGTAAATTTCAGATAATTTTGGACAATTTTTTTACCATGTAGAAGCTAAAAAACGCATTGTTCTATATTGTTTTATATGCCAATATCTTTCAATATGATATGAGAAACATGGGTTCTAATGATTTGGATGTCCGCAATTTTATTTCAGAAAATATACAACATTTAGAATTATATACATTCCTCTTTTTCTAACTATTTGAAAAGAATTGGAGTTTTATTATCTCTCTACAGAATTCAGAAAATTTGTGCATTTTTTTTTAACCATGTAGATTGAAGCTAAAAATGCTTTGTTCTAAATGTCGGTATTTTTTAATGTGATATGACTGACACAAGACTCATTTTGACTTAGTGCAAGGCATATAATTATTTAGTTTTTATTTAATGGTCAGTGGTTGAAAATAAATATGTATCAGGCTATATGGTTGTCAAAAATCTCAATATCAATATCATCTTAACTTATTGTAAAGCTCAATGTACCTTGTGACTGCGGTGACAGGTAATAGAATTTTTCTATTCAAGCTATTATTTAATGTTTTAGTGGAAAAACTTTTTAGTTTTATAATATTATATAGAAATTTTTTTTCAGATTGACTTTCCAGATCTTGTCAGAAGAAAGAGGTTGTTAATTGAAAACTCTCCTGAGCTGGCAAATTTGATTAAGAAACGTGATATTCCACCTTCATCACCACACATTGGTAACTTTACAACTCATTTATTACCAACTTTATTACCTTAATAAAAGGGAAATGTATATATCGACTTATTATAAATTTTCTTTTTTGAAGTATAATCCATTCAGCTAATTTGTAGATTGTTTTTTTTTTTTTTTTTTTTGTTGGATGATCAAACTTATGTTGAAAACATATAACATAAATATCTTACTTTGTTTAAGAACACTCATTAAAAAAAACTTTAAAATTTTTTAATGTTATTTCATCTTTCATCAGTCCCGTTTTATCTCCCACAGCTACTTTGAATTGTGACCCTGCTTTATTGAAATTTATTCCCAGAGTTGAGCTGCACTGACTATCAGTTGCTTGGTGTAGACTTGACTCAACTTAATACACTAGAAGCTGCTCTAAAGATGTGTGGCATCAGTTTTGAGTGCCCAACTTTGCTTTTATCTGAATGTGTTATGACATATATGACCCGTAGATGGTGAGTTTGCTTAATTCAATTTTTATTGTATGATATTAGATTTTGAATTCAGCATAAAGTCTTAATACAACATACATCGATGCCAATTCTCTGTAAAAATAAGAAAATCTGTGAAACTGAAACTCATAGTAAAAGTTCAATCAGTGAGTGTTAATTCAATTTAAAGTTTCGTCAGCAATCATCAACATTTTTTTTTTATTGTAAATTGCTGTAATTTTTGAAAACATGGTTACCAGTTAATCAAGTTCACATTCGATTGTTTCACATCAGTTACACTGAGCAAAAAGTGTGCTATTATGTTTCCACCTGCTAAGTTTCCCAAGAAACTTTATATGGAAAATACCTATTTTAAGATGTGTTTGCCATACTTTTTCCAATGGACACAGATGATGTTTGTCTATCACCGCAAAGTACTGAGCATACAGTCTCATTGTTCAGATAGAGTTCCATCATTTCAGTTTCAATTTCTATTCATTCATCTCACCTATGATACAGATCTAGATCTAGATTTGGCTCGGCCTGCTTTAATCTACCTTTAGATTCCAAGATCTAATTCTTGTGAGGTCAAATATACTCAAAATTTTCCTAAAAAGCTAGATCCTAATCTGGATATATTTTAAATCAGGTAGATAGATTATGGAAGTGACTTGGAAGTTAAAAAATAAAGCTGATGAAACAAATGACCCCAAATATTTTTTAAATCTAAAAGACACTCAAATTTCTTTCTGATTTCTCTACTTTCTTTAAATCTCCTTGTGTCCTACTGCCATCACCCTCACACACAGTCTCTTGGTCTGTCAGTTGCACACTCCTGCCTGTTGATAGTAGGCAGAAATGGGAGAAATCCAATCTTTTTCTATCTCTTATACATGGAAATACTGTTTTATTTCTAAAAGAAAAAAAAAGTAGCTTATTTACTTTTCGTAATAGTGCATAGGATAAAAATTGGATTTTAAAGAAATATATTCACAAGCATAGTCCTGGAATAAAATTGTATTACAATTCAGATGCTAATACAATGCCACGCTATATGATGAGGCACCTGAAAATATCAGAGATAAGTTTCTTATTACATATGCTATTCTTTTATTTCAATCTACTTTTTGCAGGCAACTGTGCAAATTAAAAAAAGATAATATAATATATATATATATATATATATATATATATATATAAAGAATAGAAATTCTTGCGTTTGCCTTGTAGAAATGGCATTTTTTTTTCAAAAAAACCTGTTTGTTTATACTTGTACAAAAAAATACAACACAGTTTGTGCATGCATGAACAAAACGATTTGGAGTTGACCAAGATCCCTTTGAACAACCTTGTTTTGAAAATCGACTATACCCATATATCAAATTTTTTTTAACAGTAGATGCATAAAAAATCAAGTTGTTTATCCTGCATGGGGTCAGGGCTTGTTTGGTGTTTTTGTTTGACATATTTTCAATTTCTATTGCGCTCTTAAATTTTAAACATATCATTTCATAAGAAAAGCATTTGAATTAAAGACACCTCAGTGATCCAACTGTTGTTTTTTTTTTCCTCATGATATCTTTGTTATTCATGGTTAACATTATCAGGCCTTTTCAAAAGTGAAGAAAAGAAGACTTGAGATTTAGGGAGTTGAAGCAATTTAGAAGCGAATTTCTCACACATACTGGAAGAATTTATGCTTTTTGCCTTTTTTTTTTCCAGCTCAACAGAGCTTGTAAAATGGGCTGCAGAAACATTTGAACATGGTGTGTTTGGAATGTATGAACAGGTATAAAATATAAAGTTAATAAATCCACTGTTGCATAGGTTCTGTTTTATTTAGCCCAGAAAGGCTTACACGTAGTTTAGCACCAAGCTAAGGTAATTTAATTTTTGTTTCTAATGTAATTTGATCAAATACACATCTGTTTTTTTTGTTGACACATAGAGAGCAGAAATCATTGCTAAAACATTTATCTGTTAATTTTGTATATCTCTGGTGGTTTACTTTATATTTCCACAGATGCACCCAAATGATGCTTTTGGTCTTTTCATGTGAGCAAACTTTTATTTTATATTAATTTGTTTATTTTTTGAATAACTTAAAAATTCCTACCATTGCTTAAGTTATTTAAAGGATGCCTAAATTAACTGAAATCTCTCCAGCTGCAGTCAAAGGTCATTAATGATTTTATTATTGGAGTTTGACTTATACTAAAAGTGAAAGAGAATTTATAGAGCTTGAGATTATATGTCTGGAACTAATGAGAGGTGATAGAGTTGTTTTAGGCAAAGAAAGAAGTATGTGTTTATCATTAGAAAGACTTTCCTCCATCTTGATATATATTGTTAATATTTTATTTGAAAATATTTAATGTCCATTAAGATAACAATAAGCAATATAGTCTTAAAGGAAGAAATGAATTTTCAAGTTATGTAGAAGCAAAAGAACTGAAAAAAAGAAAATTTTGAGACAAAATGGAAACAAAAAGCATGGCAATTTAACAAATTTCTTTATATCTCTGGTTTTTAGAGTCAATTTGTCAGATTTAGAACTTAATTTCTTTATATATGAAAGATGGGCCACATTGTGTAGACTCCTAGACTTAAGTATTTAATAACATAAGACTGCAGTGGTAACTAAGTGTTTACCTAAGATTTTGATTGTGGTTAAAAAAGTCTGCTACAAAAGATTTGTCAATATCTTATCACCTGTCAAACACATGCCTTTCTTTTAGCACAATAATATTGATATAGATTTTGATGATACATTTTTTTGATTGATGGAGTTTTTGTAAGTCTTTATTATGGCTAGATTTTTATCTCTATATTCCGATAAAGGGCTCTGTTTTTTAACCTTTTTCTTTTTTATTGAATGAACATTGTTATTTTGATTAAATGCCTAATTAAAAAGGCTTAAATCTTTCCAGGCAAGCACACTTTCATTCAATTGGATCGCCCTTGAAATGCATCAACTCATTTCCAAATCTTAAGTCTCAAAATGATCGATTTTTGAATGCAGTGAGTATGAAATTAAATCTTTTTATGGCTTGAGGGTAGTTCAGTCTTCATTTAGAAATGGAATTAATATGCTCCTCTATTGCCTACTCGATTAGATATAATTGTAGATGTGTTTGAATTATGGAATGGTGTTTGTCATGTCGTAATAGCTTTTATTTTTATTTGGCACATGAAAAAGTCTTCAGAGAGTGAAAACAAAGTTGAGAATGACTAAGGATATGTTGAGAGGCTTAGGCTTTTATTGCCTTATTTCCATACTAAGCTACAGATTTATAGATTTACCACCTTTTAATTAAGTTCTGTATACTTAAATTTTGTCAGTTGGAATTATCAAGATAGTTCAAGACCTCCTTGTTTTGTGGAGTTGAAAATTCAAACCTATCCCGTTATCTAGAATTTGATAGTTGATTTATGCACATAACAATTTACTCAAACATAGCTCCTCATTGCAAGAGCTATTTTAAATAGTTTTGAAGCCACACTCTCCAAGCTCTGCAGATACCTCGTGGGTGACTTGTGGATGGCTCTGCATTATGCAATAGTTGTTTAAATAACTATTTGTTAAAGTTCCATCTAAATTTCCTGAAACATAATAAAGATTCTATTTTAGCTTTTTATTTTTGATGATTATATTGGAATGATTGCTCTATTATTTGGGCATAACATTCCTTTAGCAGACTCTTTTGTTTTCTTTGATCCTGATTAGCTTTCCACATGTTGAATTGGACCCTCCATTTGTGATTATTATCTCTGGGAAACTGATCTGTTCACAAACTTGACTAACAAAATAACTCTTTGGCATACCTTTAAATATCTCAACCAATATTTATGTCCCTTAAACATTAAAAACTTACACAAAGAATGAAAGCGAGAGGATTGTTCTTATGTTTTTGTAAGCCATAAAATTTTATTGTCTAGAGATTAACTTTTGCATCCCAAATAAATCCTTTGAATCTCAGGGCTAAACATATGAAGTTATATACTTCACTCTCTTAGAGCAATGAAATTTTACATCTTCTTTATATACTGGAGACTAAAAAGACCTTTGAAGTTTTATGTGTTCATCCTTTCTTTCATTAAACATAATTTAAGCTATGTCTTTTATCTATGCACATCAATCTCATCTTTCCACTCTGTTATGATTTACACGTGTCACTATGATGTTCAGTAAATCTGAGGTCATTGGTTTATATTTTCATAACCGTTTCCAGCCATTTATCATTCTTTCTGACTTTTCGTAAGAAATATTTCTGGGGCTGACATTGAGATTCACTATATTTGAAATATCATTGATTTCTGATAGAGGTATCCCTTCAATAGACTTTAAAAGCCAATGAAACTGTGATTTTTTTATCCAGCTTGATATATTTTGCAGCTAAAGTACAGTGATATGGTTATGATGAATTTAATGAACCAATTAAATTTTTGAATTTTCGCTTTTTTTTTTTCTCTTCTTGAAGGGATGGACCCACTGTGAGTGTGTAGATATGAATACATTCTATTATGACTGTCTTGAAAGGACAGAACGGTGCCGTGTTGAGAGTCTGGAAACATTTGATGAATATGAAGAGCTTAACCTGAAATATTCTCACTACTTCATTTTGACTGCATCAACAGTCAATCTTGGCCAAAGTTTAATTAAAAATGATCAAAG
The DNA here is from genome assembly GCA_033675545.1 of Elysia crispata. Taxonomy (NCBI): domain Eukaryota; kingdom Metazoa; phylum Mollusca; class Gastropoda; family Plakobranchidae; genus Elysia; species Elysia crispata. The sequence continues at coordinate 360,809 of JAWDGP010004075.1, read as the reverse complement.
TTTGCTTAGTAAGTATCTAAACCATGTGTTTATAATATGTTCAAAATTTAGTGTGTTATGTTTAATCAATATTCAAAAGTTATCTAAGTTTAAATCTATCCAGCTTAGATCCTGCTTTTTTTTTCCGTGTAGTATAGGAGTGTCAAAATCCATCATGCAGGTATGGCTGAGACATAGAGAATCAAGAGTTAAAAATGAAAATCGAAGAGTTTTTATTCAAAACTAGATTTCTTCTCTTCCTTGCGTATTTATTCGTTTTTTTTTTTTTATCAAGTTTCTTCTGAATTGTTTTCTCTCATGCCTTCTCCTTCTCTCTCTCTCTCTCCTTTGCTGTTTTTCACCTCTCACTCTTCTTTTTTTCTCTTTCCCTCCCCTTCCTTTGCTCTCTTCTTCTCTTGCAAATGCCAAGTAAAGGTAAGAACTCTTCAAACAGGTGTAATGGCCTGATAAGGAAGTGTTTAAAAAAATCCTAACTTTTCTTTTAGACTCACTTTGTGTCATTGGAACTCATCTTTAAGCCTAATGTTCTTGTAAAGTAAGAAACGGTCATCAGATTAATTATACTTGATAAAAATAAAAAGCGCCAAGAAATGTTAGTTTGAATATCTTTAAATATTTCCCAGAGGTTGACTTGCCTGAAGAATTCACAGATGTTGTAACTGTGTCAAGGCTGCCGGAAGCGGATCAGTCTGTGAGGCGGTTTGGCCATTCATCAAGCCTAGTGGGGAATTGTTTTGCCATAACAAGTGGAGGCTTTGGGGAAACAGATGGGAGGCACCAGAGGCTTGCTGAGCTTACTGTCACAGACCTGAGTTCTCTTAAATCTTATCATGTCTCATGTGGCGTAGCAGACATGCAAAGTAATTTGTAAAAAAAAAATCTTGACATAGTTTTTCATTATTACTTTTCATGCATATCTCGAACATAAAATTTGACACTGGACAATTTTTTGTTTTAATTTCACCCCAAAGAACTGTTTTAGACCATCCCTAAACAACAAGAAGTTAGAAAGTTTAAAGGATTTGCTCTAGAGATTTTGCTTAACAAAGGCAAAGTTATAACGTGTTTTTTTTTCCTTTTATACTTTGTTTCCTGTTTCTCTCTGCCCAGGACTTTCAAATTTGTCCGATATTAGGGTGACTGATTTTCGAATAGTCTAAGCTTAAATCTTATTCAGGCTTTTTGGATCTCTTTCAGTTCCACGAATGCACCATTCCTCAACAACTCTTTCAAATGGTGCAACAATACTCATAGCTGGGAGACAGTCACCTTACTTCATGTGCAATATAATGCTTAAAGTGACTTTGCAAATAACTGAAAACTGTGATGCCTCAAGTGGATTCCAAAATGGTCATAATTCCTTGACTTCTCCATCAGCTCAAAGTGTAAAACGTGTATCACTACCACAGGAAAACTTTAATTCTGAAGATGATGTGATTTCTCAATCACACAGTGACAACAAAATTTCATCTCAATCCCTTGAAAGCCATAATCTTTCAAAGACCTTTGACTTCAAACTAGGTGAATTGACAATTGAGGTAGTTGAGCAAAAGGGAAGTGTTCCAAGAGAGAGATGGAGACATGCCTCAGTTGTTGTTATGCATGAAGGTAGGTATTTAAAAAAAGATAAAGAATCACCTGAAACCCTTAAGTTGTATTCGTATTTTTAAGATCCATGCTGAATGTGTATGATTCTTTTATTTAAATTTCACGACATTTGGTTCAGAATGTTCGATTGGGTTCTCCAGCACTTTTTAGAGCACAAATATACCTTGAGATCACTAAGCAGGACTGCCACGCAATACTATCTTTACAAAAAGCAACTGGGAACAACAAGAGTTTCATAGAATTTCACATTACAATCATCAATATTATTACATGTGTCCTCTTAAAAAGCTATTTTTTTTAACTAGATTCTAATAATGGAGTTAAATTTTTTTTTAGAGGAGAATCTTTTCACATACACATAATTGTAAATTTTATTCTATGTAATCCTATTAAAAGTTTATGAAGATGTGGATTCTCTAACATGAGGGCATTCTTACAATTGAGCGAAGTTTAAATTTTTTTTTTTTTGTAAATGGATCATAACCTTAAATATAAGATAAGATGTATCAAGGTAAAAGGGAATAACAAACATCTTGAACACTACCCAGTTTTCAAATCATATGAATCAATAATTAAGTGAGAGGATCATATATTTTATGATGGAGCCTTGACATGTTAAACATTCTTTATTGGATTGTCAAAACTTTATTTACAATCATCGATTTCTAATGTATCTACAAGTCAAAAAGTGAGTTTGCTTTTCTAAAATTAAACTTTCCTATAGGTATCAATAACATTACTTCTTAGGTGAAGAGAAAATTTTCCTTTTTGGTGGAAAAACAAAATCCGGTGAAGTCCTACAAGACTGCTTCATCTTTAATCCTGTAAAGAATACATGGAATGAGGTAAGCAAATCAAATTTAATTAAATTTGTTTCCTTTCAAAATCAATTTTTTTAATATACTTTTGCAATTTACTAAAACTTTATTTACCATAGCAGCCTAATCTAGTGAAGCTGATGTGAAATCAAACTTTTAGCAATGGAAAACAGATTTAAAAACATACTACAGCTCAAAGTCTAAGTGAAGTCAATATCCCAGTGAAGAAGATTTTTTATTTTGATTTCAGCTATCAAAATTATTGATATGCATCAATCATTATTTTTTAAGCCTTACTTTATCTTAGATGTAATTTGTTTCCTTTTTTTTTTTTCAATATTTGTTTATGATTTTGTTTGATTTTAGTATCATTGTATGTTATAATTAAATTATAATTTCTTTATTTTCAACTCTTAGTTAAGATATTGCAAATGTACTTGCCTCTGTAGGAAGTTGTGTATGTTATTGTTTCAACAAACTGACTGCAATAAAGTGAAGTGAACAAAATTCCAGAAAGCCATGAGAAAGAAGACAAAAATAACCGACTGCATCACACTTTTTTCTTATGGTCATTTGCATGTTGTTAGTGCTTTAGAACAAAGGTTCAGTATACAAATTTTATAAAGCTTTATATTTTAGGCAAATGTAATGTTCACAATAGGTCTTTTAACTTTTTAGTTTATATCACCTTTTAAATCTTGTCTATAATCTTGCTTTTCTCTGCTTCCTGGGACACCAATATCCAAGATGGACTTGACTCATGATATATATTAATCAATCAATCCATTAAAAATCATATATAACCAGGATTATGATCTTAACACATGAGAATTATTGAATTATATTTAATCAATAATCACAGTTGTAACACAAAGCTAACAAATTGAGCAGAGAGCATTGATTTGTTTTATGAAAAGTTTCTAAAAATACAAAATTATGAATTTCTCATCTTGAAAACTGTATCTATCTGCATAATGGCAGAAACACTCAAGCACATACAAAAAAGAGAAAAGAAAAAGAAGATATTCATGAGAAAAATTATTTTATTTTCATTATTTAGGAAATGATAAGAAGCTTGTAACATATCAAATAAATTAATACTTTAATTTTAAGTGCAAATGTCAAATCAGTTTTGAAATGTATTGTAATAAAACGTATACCACATTGAGTGCATGAATGAGAAAAGATATTTACAGTGTCTTTGTAGATTCATCAGACTTAGTTCCTATTTAGCAAGGCAAAGTAAACAACAAATCTTTATGGGAATGGAAGAGTCAGTGGCAAGCAGAATAAGGAATTGGCTGTAAACAAAACAAATGAATATTGCAACCGGATCTAATACACTAAATGGTGAGCTTAAAAATTATTAGTATTTTGGACTTAGCCAAAAAAAAAATACTCAGATTTATCTCTTCTCAAGCTTTCTGTAGAGTTGAGTGCTTTTTGTTGCTTCATTTAAACTATTCAAAATCTTTCTTACTCGTTTCATTGTGGCTTTATTAATCAACACCATTAAATTCTGCTCTCACTCAATTGGCCTGGATTGCCATTATGTGCCATATATTTTGACTTGATCTTGTGCAGTTTTAATTTCATACTTATAAAGCCATATTGATTCATGCTAATTCTTAATTAAGAAGGATCAAACAGCACGAAGGACTGTGTAAGAATCTTTGCTCCCCAAGCAATACTCCTCAGGAAGACATTGGGGCTAGGTGGGCAGTTGTGGAAAAGATGGCGACAACTTTCATATCACAGCACTTGTATTGAATTTTTACTTTGATCTCCTCTTAATTGATTTATTTGGTTATCCACATTCTCAACCTATTTCGCTAAATGAATAAGTTGACCATTTGATATGTTAAAGTTGATTTTATTTCAAGGATATTATCAACCTGTCAATGGTGTCTGTCATGTCCAATTCATAAAGATGCTTTTTGATGTAGATTATGATTACTATTATTCTTTATGAGGTTCGATATCTGAGACCTTTCCTGAATTCATCCGTTTTCCTCTGCTGATTCTCTCTTAATTTCTTTGTTTTTCCTATCGTCGAAGTTAAAGCACATATTCGTCGAACAATCAGTCTTCAGTTATACTAAGAAAATGTTACTTAGTCTCTTAGTCTTATGGAATTAGACAAACCTTGACTTTAAAAAAAATTCCTTTCATCACATTCGCATCTCAAATATTACATTTCGATCAAATATGCAAAACAGTTATCCTTTTAAAAATAACACACACACACACATTGCCTCTCACTGAGCAGACACGATTTGATCTCCAAACGGCAGCGAGAGAGACATTCCTCTCACGCTCAGCCTACTGTCACCTAATCCGATGAATCAGGCTACCAGCACCATTTAGGTCAACATGACTGTGGTTTAAGCTTCAGAGTAGCCGATTGTAAACAATCTCTGCCTGCCCAAAGTGTACATGACAATTAAATCCGCTTGAGCCCATCCTGTGCTCAACCAACGAGTCCACGGATGTGAAAAATGTCAGCGAGTGCAATTATGATTTTGAGCTTAAAATCATTTTTGTGTTACACCGTTATATCTCAGATGGGGAAAATGAGTTTACTTAGAATGGATTAGAAAGGACCACATAATCTGACGGAAAACTTGATTTTAAGTACAGTACTTTGTTTAATTGTCGACTGTAGAATTTATGAGAGATGCAGGCAAAGGTGGCCATCTAATTGTAAACAAGAGTCATACCATGTGTCACGATCGTGTATTTTCTATACATTAGGTTGAAAGTTAAGGGAGTTAGAAAAAAAGTCTAACTTTTCAAACAATTGGCCTTTTGGAAGTCTATGCAGAAAGAAAAAAGCATGACTTTTCTTTCAATATAATTGAAACAAAATTCATAACTCTTAGGTAATCATACTTTGAAGTTTTTCAAAAAATTTTGAGAAATTAGACCAAATTTATGAACAAATTAGATGAACGAGCTGCTTTTGAGCTCATTAGAAATCATTTGAAACTTAAATACCCTCTTCACTGAAGCGAGGAAGAGTTTTGTTGTTAGTCCAAAGAGTTACGCCTCCACAGATGATCTGACACTCCCGTCGGAACTTTGGGCTGCACAGGCCGTAAACAATCCAGTTCACGGCAGCATTGAAAAAATGGGAGCGCACCATTATGTTGTAGGTGATGGAGGCAGCGGGTGTAAGGTTCTCCAAGAACGAGCTTCGCACTGCCTGGGTCAGCTTCAGCGCCAGGTGGGGCAGAAAGCTTAATACAAAGATGAGTGAGATAAGAAAGAGCATGACCGAAGTCTTGCGAAGCCTGGAGCTGTTCAAGCTGCTGTTATCACAGATGCTGTTATGACGAGAGGTTTCGGAGACGTTGTCCAATCCTTTCTTGTTTATGGACAATCGTCGAATGCGATTTGTAAACTCAAATTTTCCCGTAGAGGTTTTGCCTGGCTTCGAGGGCGATGTTGGATTAGACCTGTCGGGTATATATTCATTTATGAGTTACGTTTATGCCTTAAAACAATCAACATGGCTTTATACTTATGCGATTTCAGTACATCGCTCAATGTCTTCTCTTGCAACAATTTCATCACCGCCTCCCCCTCTTGCTTTTTCGATTTTCTCATAATAATTTTAATGAAATTTGGGAAGGAACTATTAATGTGGTAATCATGATATTGATTCATGACACGAAACGTACTTGTCGACAGGGACTAAGTATAAGAAGCGTGTTGTTTTCTAACAGAATATCAGTCATACCAAGTGCGCCCTTCTTACAAACACACACATATACACACATGTAAACACTCAAAAAAGTACCGTGCTGTGACTGATCTACCTGTGAAAATATAGATCAAATAATTCCTTTTTATCTTTGTATTTTTCTGTAAACTTTTTTTTTTTGCTATCAATTCACCAAGAAATCAATCTGTCGATTTTTTATCCATTTATCTATCTGACTAGCCATCCTTCTTTAGAAGCGTATCTATCTATCTAGCTCTCAATCTGTTTTTCTTTCTATCTATTTTCGCATCCTCTGATGTCGCATAGGTCCAGTTTTCTTAATCGTTAGGAACAAACCAACATTTCAATATATATAAGGCGACTTGTTCAACGTGTAGGATCGATTTCACTTTGTTCTCTTTCTCTTACCTCCCGTTTCATCACCATTCACAAAATTATCAGAGGTCACCGGCAAGGCACTCACACGTGTGAAAGAACCTCGAAATTGCAGACAACTGAATCATTTTGGCTCTCGGATATGTTTCCCAATATTCGTACCCTTTCGATTTATCAGAATATTGAAGTATGAGGTTTCCACTGTATCTTTTTTTTTTTGCATCCATCCTTTTTATATCGTTTTATTAATTTGATAATCTTATCTGTCAGAAGAGGAAGTGAAAATGAGGGATATAAAGATGCTGTATTTATTTCATCAAGCCTTTCAAGTTGTTGAAAATATAAATATATTTAAATATATAAATAGCATGGAAGCTATGAAATATACACACCTATACTTACTTTGTGAAGCCCTTGTTGCCATTGGCACCCAGCTCATGATCACTTGGATCTATAATACTTCCGTTTGTTGTACAGACAGAATGCTGGCCATCGCTATCTCCACTAGACTCTGTCGGCCTCTGCGGGCGATATCCTTTACAACTGTCTCTTCGTTGACGGTTTTGTACTAAGTCTCGAAATTGTTTCTGATGCAGAACCTTCCTCCCTATTAACACGTAGTAAATAATCATAGACGCAAAGGCTGCTACAAAGACAAGACATAGCACGGCGTTATATGCCATGCGAAGTGGATGACGTTTGAACGTTTCACTTGTGGAGCATTCTTGACCTTCCAGTCCTTCAATAGGAGTAGGAACACGGGCTATTCCATAAACTAATGCAGCAGGTATGGCCAACACAGTGGCCAAGAGGCAGCTCAACAAGATCCTCTTGATTGCATCCTTTACTGTCGCTTGTTGTCTCAAAGGATGGCAAATACGGCGGTAGCGATCGTTTGCCACACACACTAAAGCGAAACCTGAAGCCATTTGTACGGCTGTCGTTACGAGACGCTGCCCCTTGCACAAGAATTGACTTTTGTAGTTGTAAGAATATCTCATATCCAGAATTTCTCCTGGAATGCATAAAGCACATGTTACTAGATCAAACAGTGCGAGCGCGAGAATGGCTGTCCTAATGTAGCTGGTCTTGAACTTGAAGTAATAGACGAACAGGACAAGCGAATTACCGACTGCACCGACGATCAAGATAACACCGAAGATAATTATTGCTGGAAGGAGAAGCATCGCTGTCTCATCACTGAGCTTGCCTGTGTATCGGTCTAAGTCCACCACGCTCATATTATGAACAGAAACGTTGATCTCAATAAAATCCATGACGACAGTGTCGCTAATATCTGTAGTATTGAAAATTTATGGAACAATCTCACTTTTTGCATTAACAGCAGCCCACAGATATTTTATTACAATAAACAACAGAGATAGTTTTCTGTTTTGTGCCAGGATGACTAGAATTGTCACATTTAATTTTGTTAAATACTGCGAACGATTGGACTACAAATTAATGTTCACCCACGAGCGCTTGCGGCCATCTTGAAGTGTGTACTGCAGCCACTCCTTTTGGACAATGCAATAATCGTCTGTCATTTTTTTTTTTTGTTTTTCGCCCAGGCGTGTGCGCATCTTTCCTAAAAGTCTTTATCACCTTAGTACGGTTATAAGTGCTTATGTTTTTTTTTTTGTTCGGTTCAACGTTCACGCCATTTGTACCTAAACACAAGTACGATTTGTGTTTTCGACTCCGCCACTTAAGATGCTTGTCACATACATCTTTTGCTATAAATATAACTTTTGTAAAAGTGATCCGCTGCTCTTTCTTTCCTATGTAAGCTATTTCCTTTTTAAACTACGGTAAGCTCTTCACAATTTGAAACAAAATAAATGCGTGCATATAAACAAGCCAATTTTAATGCTTCTTTAGTCTCATGGGTGTATCCTTTAGAAAAAAATGTATCTTTAATTCGCTTATATACATCAATTAATATGTAAACAAACATTATTTTTTTTTAAAATTGTGAATTTGAGTACCGACCGAAAGCAGGGAGTAGGCTGATAGATGACTTTGTCACTGATGCATTCAAAACCTTGTCCTGGCTTACATGCTTTAATTAGATTTGCGGAGTTTGAAAAAGAATCTAAAAATATAACAAAACACATACACCTTTTTCTTTTTGGAGATAAGTGCCAGCAGTCCTTAAGATCTTTCAAGACTTTTATTCCGGGTTGAGTCTTCGTATGAGACGGTGAGAAAGACTTAGCAGACGTGAAACGAGTTACAACTACGCTTTTGAGCTTCGCAAATATCAGTGGATGAGTTTTCCCTCCTGTGCTGGAGAGAAAATCTTACATAATCGACCCAAGTGCAGTTACAAAATGATTTTAAAAAGATTCTACAACCCATCTATTATCTCTATGGAGTTCTTTAAGAAGTTATGGAGATGAAGATACACCGAAGACATATTATATTCACAATCAATTTTCAAAGATCAATCAACTAAATATTGATATTACAACATTTTAAGTTTTGGCATCACAATTTGTTCGCTACATCTGGCGTAGGCAAGCGATAAAGAAGAGATTTCAGGCTTACAGTAAAGTATGCATACTTTTCAATACTACGCACTTAAAATGAGATACAGTATATATATATATATATATATATATATATATATATATATATATATATATATATATATATATATACACGTACAAGGTCTATTTCGGGAAGAAAACCCTACTCATAACCTTTATCGCAGAAACTCCTTCGCATTGCTCTTCGTCGCTTTTTTGTGTCTGTATTTCTCTCTCTGTCTCTGTCTCTGTTTCTCTCTTTTTCTCTGTCTCTGTCTCTCTGTCTCTCTGTCTCTGTCTCTCTCTGTCTCTCTCTCTCTGTCTCTGTCTCTCTGTCTCTGTCTCTGTCTCTCTCTGTCTCTGTCTCTGTCTCTGTCTCTGTCTCTCTCTCTCTCTCTCTCTCTCTCTCTCTCTCTCTCTCTCTCTCTCTGTCTCTCTCTCCAAAAGAGTCTGCTCCATCCCACCCTCCACACCCTCTCCAAATCCCAATATATATGTTTAGTATAAACGACGTATTTATCTGTCGGGAATGAGTTTGCTTTAAGGCATGTTAGTCCAAGAACACTTCTCTTTAAGATAAGGGTTTGTACCTGCTCATCTTAAGTTTTTGCATTAAAAGCTAATTCTTATAAAAAGGTTTATACAACAGAGAACACAAACAAAATCCAAGGTACAGAGGCGGCAATGCTCAAATACAAATTTATTATACCTTGTACAAGTTTGGATATAAACCATATGCGACTTGAAAAAAAAAATGTAAAAATGTTTGAAGTCTGTTAAAACCTCGGACAAAGAGTGCAAAACCATTTACTGATCTATTTTTACAAACCGCACCTACTGACACGAGGATGCTTTCATTTTAAGAATCTCCTTCCGTCTCTAAATATACCAGGAATAGCAGCGGCACATAACATAACATACCCAGATCTACATTTATACTGAATAAGTTTAAAATTGGCGTGATCACGGATGAGAAAAAAATTATCTCGGCTGTCATTAAGATTGCACACCGTATTAAGAAACATAAACGATCAGAGCTGAACCACTGCTCATTTCTCGATTCTTCTCCCTGATCTGCAGTAGGCTTTGCAGTGTATATAAGGCACTCCTAAATTTAAAAAAAGAAACATGTCAGTGTCAAACCGCCCACTTTCCTACTAAATAAAAAATATTGGTAGCTGCTCCACTTAACTAATATGGAAGGTTCGATTTTTTCATTAGAGGCCATATTAATGTTTCATAGCTGATCCCTGCTCTGAATACGATGGTTTTTTTTTTTTGGGTTTTGTTTTGTTTTGTTTTGTTTTTGTTTTGATTTTAATTTCCATGTTTGTCAACAAAATAATTCAAAGCGATTGGAACGAATTTATCTATTTTTCTATTTATCTATCTATCTATCTATCTTTCTTTCTGGTTACACTCATATTTAGCTTCAACTTTATGCATTTAATTATTTATCAATCTTTCAGTTTGCCACACAATCTGCTTTTTTTTTTCTTATATATATATACACACACATATATATATATAATATATATAAATGTTTGTGTGTGTGTGTATATATATATACACACACACACGTATGTGCATTATTTAAATGAGTGGGTATCTATTCATCTTTCTATATACGTTTGTATCTATCCACCCTCATGCCTATCTATCTATATTTCTATCTACCTATCTGTCTGTTTGTCGGTCGGTCAGTCTGTCTATCTATCTATCTATCTACCTATCTATCTATCTGTCTGTGTGTCGGTCACTCTGTCTCTCAATCTATCTGTCTATCTATTTACTTACCTATCTATCTTTTCATCTATCTAGCTAAGTAACCTTTTTTTCTTCTTCTATTTTTATTAGTTAATTTGCCTTGTATTTATCCATTCAATAATCTAGTATCCTACATCTTTACCACAAATCTATCCATCGGTATCTGTCTTCCAATCTACTGATGTATAGATTATATATCACTGTAAATCATTTAAAACATAAGTAGAATCGAAAGTTTTTCACAAAAAAAAAAAAAAAAAAATAAATAAAAAATAAAACAGCACACACACACAAACCCCCAATAAAAAAAAAAAAACAACCAACACCTTCCCCCCCAAACAAAAAAAAAAAACCAAAAAAAAAAACGATCATATTGAAAAGAAATTTGGTTATGTTGCAGATATAAGTATTCTATGACTATCCTGATATAATTTTTTGAATTTGTTACACCTTTCCACCGTAAAATATTGGTCACACTTTGAAAATACAAGATATAGATTTTTCTCAATCGATTTATTCATCAAAAAAGGATCCATATGTTTCAATGTGAACTTGAAAGGCTTCACACGATCACTTCTCAAAATTGTGAAGAGATTTCTCTTTTTGAAGGGCTACTTGTTTTCACAGCTTCTCGTTAACTTCAAACGCCTGTAATGATCGCCCTGATAATCTTAAGCCCTTTCACAGCAGCCTTTGTAGTTAGCCGTTTTAGATAGCAATAAGTGCCATTCGTTCCACTCACTTTCGTTGTTGACACAATTTGCTCAATATTTTGCCAAGTTTCTCTATCTGTCTGTCCTAATGATAGTTCCAGATATAAAATCTGTGGTGATACATTAACCTTTTTATGCACCACGAGAATAATTTATACAATATAAAACTATTATTATTATAATCTCGTGAGTGAGTTTTGTTCAATAAAAACAAACGTTACCATTATTGACATCTTCTTTTAATTTTTTTTTTTTTATTTTCTTGTGATTTAAAAATAGCAAACATGGCTTCCTGTGGATCAGTATTAAAAAAAAAAATAAAATAAAATGAAATATCTGACACCGGATGAAAGGAAATTACACCGCCACGCTATAGAGTACGCTGAAGTATAGACAGTGATCGTAGTACACAGGTTTTTTTTGTTTCTCATTTTTATTTTGGTTTTGAAGAATGTTTTACACCTAGATGCAATATTTGGAACATGCAGTCGAATCACTTATTTTTATGTGCTATAGTTATTTAGAAACATGCTGGGTTTTTGTTGTTGTTTGTTTTTGTTCTTATTTTGTTGTATGTTTTTGTTCTTGTTTTTTTTGTTTTTTGTTTCGTAGTCGAAGATCATACCAAAGAATAAAACCTGCATTTTTTGTAAGGTGAGCTGTGTATTTTGTTAGACTTGCAAATTTCTCAAGGCAACTACCCTTTGGATGATTATACATAGACAAACATAACACTTAAAAGCTTTTTGAGGAACAAAAACTAGCCCGGAAATCTGTTTCAAGAGGCAAAAAGATAACTCCCTTCCTAAATCTCTTTTCTTGAAGTCATCATTACAGCAGATCTCGTAACTACACCCAAAGAGCCCTGTCTATAAACCCAAATACACAGAAAATACTCATATTAAGTAAAATTTAATCATACATAATGAATAATTATTCGCTAAAAATGTTGCATGAAAAATGAGCTTTAGATGATGAAAACTGAATGATGTTTTTAATTTTGTGCTCTTGTCACGGCCAGCTATTTTTCTGTGACCATTTTCTTTTTTCAGGCGGTGCCCTGTATCGACATGATGATACATAATCTCGTTAATTTGACTTTTCACGGGCCCAAAATAGGCCTTAATTTTTATGGTATAGTTTCTATGCAGCTTAATAAATTGATAGCTACTTTGGTAATAGAGTCGGAAAAAGTAATATTTTCTTAGAGGAGAAAATGCAGCTCAAATAATCTTTCCTTGTATCTTTTACTCATTTTTTTTTAAATCGTGATGGAAACGAAGCCAAGCCGTATGGAACTGTTCTGGAAGGGAATATAGTAGGCCTACCGCCCTCTAAAACAATATACTATACCGTTTATTATTCTATGGTATATTCTCCTTTACTGTCTAATGTAATGACTCACGGCTTACATAGTGTAAACTTTTCTGCGGGCCGTGATTAATGAAAAAGATCATAGCTCTTTTTTCACAATTCGCTTCCGCCGGCCGCCGGTGAAACAATAGATCCTGTTGTCTGATGCATAGAAACAGAGTTCATCCTTAATTTAACCTACATATTTAATATAAATATGGCGAAAATTTCCTAGTTTGGCAAGAATTCTTTAGTAGAAGATAAGACTCTCCCATGAACAAAAACTACCAGAAGACAACGGTTCTTTAATCTCCCTCGAAGCTTACAATAAAATGAAATTTAATGAATAGATATGTGTTATTGCATGATTATGAAACCCCATTGTTATATTTTTTGTTGCATTTTTTTCTATATGTGTTGAGAAGCTGTAGGCCTACATGTGTTTGACAGATTTGTCTCTGCCAGCAGAGAAATGCAGGATAGTAGGCATGATCGCGGGAAACAGTTGTTAGCTATCAGCGGTCCCAGTGTCTCAGAACTTCGTTTTTTTTATGTCAACGTGCTCTCGGCCAAAGCTTTAAACGATGCCCTCCTATGTACAGCTATGTACAGGCCAAGTAGCCTACTGTTGACAGATATGTGTATCAATTGTCAAACTGAGCTAAACGTTTAATTATTTGGAACAGAGAGGGCGGTTTCACTTTGTTGTCAAGTGGGCTTATGTGCGGACAAAAAGTGCTTTCTGAGTTAAATTCTGTCCTATTCTAAAAACTTCGATGCACCATGGCCTGATCTGTTCAATTTTTCTCGAACTAGGAACTCATCCTTCCCTTTAAATATTATTCTGTAGGCCCAGATCCTGATCCACAGATTAGTCATCCAATCAAGCACTCGCAAAAAAACAAAACCAAGCAACAAACAAAAAAAAAAAAACAAAAAAACAAAACAAACAAACAAACAAACAAACAAACAAAAAATAAAATAAAATAGCTCTCAATCTTTTCGCCTTTGTTCTAAACCATACAGTAAGATAATTATATTCAAGCAGACTCATTCTTTTCTCGAGATGCCCTCATAACTCAAATCCGCCGCGTCAAACTAGATAATGTAATTAAAGATTTAAAATTTCGATTCAATCATGAACAAATGCGAAATTAAGATAAAACAAAAAAAAATTAACTTCTTAAAGTAGCGTAATTTATAAAAGTTTCCTTTCTCTCATCTTCACTAATTTTAGTATAATTATATATTTAAACGCAGTGCGTTTGCAGTGGAACTGCTCCAGGAGCGCGGCACTCACATTGCCTGACCTACTGGCAAGGTCAAGTGATTCTGACCGGAGGCTTGAATCACAACCACGAGCCTACAGATCAAGTGTTTGGTCTTGTTTTGAGCTCAATGACGTGGGAGAAATGGGATTTGGATGGACCCCTTTACGCACGGTTGGTAAAACATTTTCAAAAAAAAATTGAAATAAAAAAGAGTGAGAGAACTACCGTTACTATCTTCACACATCTTTGTGAACTTTAAAACCTTTTGTGCTGCCTCCATTTACTAACATTTCCTTTTTTTTTTTCCGGTATAATTAGACTTCTGGCAATTGATAGGCAATTAAAAATAATTGAAGATAGAGAACGGGACATTGATCTGGAGCGCAACATGTGATGGAGAGATTTTGAAATAAGGCATTGTGTTTTCTCTCATTAGGGAAAGGAATCTGATTTTTTTTTGTCTTCTCTCTTTTAATTATAACAATATTCAGAGGTAACAAAAACCTTTATGCTGTTTTAAAACAAATCTTTCTGTGTCAATTTTGTTCCTTTTATCTTTCAGTCTGTTTGTCTGTCTGTCTGTCTGTCTGTCTCTGTCTCTGTCTCTGTCTGTCTGTCTCTGTCTCTCTCTCTCTCTCTCTCTCTCTCTCTCTCTCTCCATCTCTGTCTGTTTGTCTGTCTGTCTCTGTCTCTGACTCTGTCTCTGTCTCTGTCTCTCTCTCTCTCTCTCTCTCTCTCTCTCTCTCTCTCCATCTCTGTCTGTCTGTCTGTCTGTCTGTCTGTTTCTCTCTGTCTCTGTCTCTGTCTCTGTCACTGTCTTTCTCTGTCTCTCTCTCTCTCTCTCTCTCTCTCTCTCTCTCTCTCTCTCTCTCTCTCTCTCTCTCTCTCCACCTCCCTCCTCTCCTCTTTATACTATGTTTTGTTGTCATGAATTAGATTCACAATTTCTCCACTTTTTGCTTCAGGCAATCATTCATGGAATTTTAGATCTATTTTTGTGAATGCCATCTATTTAGAAGTGTATTTTTCACCAAGTCAATTAGTTACGGTATGGAATGTGTATTATTTGAATAAATATGAAGCTTAAAGAATAGCAGTAAGGTAAACCCAGAAGCAGATGAGGGAAAAGCTTCATAAAACGGTTTGAGATTAGGAAGAAGAAATTAAAACTTATGAGGAAGAAAAAATTGAATCTTATAAGGTTGATTTTTTTTTTCATTATTTTTCATGCCTTGCTCTGTATGGATTTGAATTTTTCCTGGAATTGCCGAAGTTTATTTCTCACAATTTATTTTCTAATTTAGCTGTAGATTTTTATATTTCCTCTCATAAGAATGATGTTATTTACACCATAAACATTTACACTTTTTAAGTTAACTTCAAGTAAGTCATAGTGAGAAAAAAGTCAGACCTCAGCCCATATCTGAGCTTATTAATCGATATACTTTATACCATATCGTGGATATCTCTAGAGACAACTCCTGAAATTTTTGCTTTGAGCTGAAAATGTTTAAAATTGCTTTTTCTCTTCTTTAGATTTTTAGATTTGTAAAGGAGCCCAAAAATTGCAAAACAATGACAATTTTTTTGCCTTTAGTAATTAAGTCCATTGAAACACTAGTATGATATATGACCTGGTGTAAATTTAACTTTATATCCGAACTTGCTTCTTTTTTTTTTTTTCTTTCAATAGTTACTCTCATACAGCACACTTACATGACAACATGCTGCTCCTTGTGGGTGGAGTGAACACTGAGGAGAAACCTCCTGGGCTGGCTGTCATCTCTCTCATTTCCCACACTGCACTAGAGTTCTCGTTCCCAGTAAGGACTGAGCGCATTCCATCTAAAATGCTATTAAAAAAAAAGAAAGCCTTAAATTTAGAACTTGGGATTCTTGTTCCTTAAATCAGTACTTACTAGGAAGACCTCATCAAACCTCATTGTCAATCTTTCTTTCTTTCTCATTCATGCAGACACATGCCTTCTGAAACCTTTTCCCTTTACATATATATATATCATATTTCCACCTTGTGTGGGATTGAGCCTTAGCCATAACTACGTGAAAAATAATTGCTTTTTTCTGTTCGTAAATAGCTGAGTATTTTGTAAAATTGCATATGGCTTTGCAACTGTGAATTTTCTTGAGGGCCTAGTCTTTTATTCCTGGTAGCTGACTGAAAAAAAAAAAAACGAACCGTTGAAGGTCTTTGTCATGTGAAGACATGAAACATTTAAAGTGTAGAAGCACCACACTCTTATATCTGTATTTGATTATTATCATGCAACTCAGATTTACATACGTTATTGTATCACTCTATTCAATTAACTTCCTTCATCCTTCTTTGCCAGACCCAGGACAAGCAAAGCCTTCTGATGCTACATCGCCACACCTCTGTCATGAGACAAAATGTGGGCAAAGCTACACCTCAATTGGTTTTGTTAGGTGGTGGAGGAAACTGCTTTTCCTTTGGCACACACTTGAACCGCACACCTGTCCTTGTGGATGTGGAAGCTGCATGTGCCAGCTTGCAGAGGCAAAGTGAAAATAAATTGTAGTAAAAAAAATTCTTACGAATATCACTGGAAACTTGTTCTTATGCTAGTTTGTCAGAAACTACATTCTTTTGTACACTTAGTTATGGGTCTAAATGCAAAGAGCCTAATTTATGCTGCTTGTTTTTTTTTTTTTCAAAACAGTAGGCCGATTCTTCTGTTTGTTTTTTTCAGGTATTATGTCTCATTTCGGATGTAACACTAAATTCTAGCGCTTTTTAGAGCACTAAAGACTGGAATTAAAGGTATTGCAAACAGACTTGATCAAGACCTGGAAGGCCATAGATCAACCGTGATCAGCATGGAACAGTTTTGTGAGACAAGCTCAAGACGCTCAGTACACACAATGATCTCTGACACTGGTATGCCCACTGATGTGCTGAGTTAGTTTGAATGATTGAGGGACAAATTCAAGAGAATACAAGTACAAATATACCCTCACACCTCAAGGATTTCAACTCTAGCACCATCATACTTTCATTAATTCACGTTTGGTCTCAAATAAAATTGTTCTTGTAAGCCATACTGATGTGGCCAAGTTTTATTGCATTTACTGCTTTTTAATGTTTGAATGAAGTCTTTATCCCTTCGATTGTGCACAGTTTAGGGTGGTTATCATGGGCTCATTGAATAGGGCAGTCAGTAGACATGCTGACTTTTCAGTGATTATGACATTTAAATTGTGATACAATTTAGTAATGTTTTCTTTAAAAAGCCTTATCAGTCTTCTTCCTAACGTTATGGTGTATCAAGGAGTGTCTTAAATACTTCTTGCTTGTAATTTTTCATTTAATTTTGGTTTCTTATCTTTTTTTTTGAAAATACAGCTCTATAAATGGTGCCTGTACCTATTATATAACTAGCTTAAGGCTTCTTTTGAATTTAAAAAAGATGTAAGATTTCCAATAACTATAACAAAAATATAAAAATTCAAACTGTGAATGTTCATTTTGATGCTTAAGAATATTTAAGTACATGTATTAAAAAAATAACACACATCACTTGTCTTGCCTGCTCATAAGGGTTATACTGTCTTTCACCAGAACAAGTTTTAACCTGTTTTACTTTACCATCTGTCTGTCTGTTATCTCTCTCTTTCTCTCCCCATCTCTGTCTATCTCTCACTCTGTCTCTGTCTGTCTGTCTGTCTGTCTCTCTTTCTCTCTCTCTCTTCACATCTTAATGTTAGTGCTTTGCTACTGTGGTAGTAACAGATCTAACCTCACTTAAGTTTTTTAAAATTTTTTTTAACTGCTAATTGGCTTTAAGAAATTGAATAAGTTTGATATCACAAAATTAATTGTTATGTTCAATGGTTGTCCAGTGACTGAATGTTCACTTTTCTTTAAAACATGCACATTTGAAAAGTTGCATGTTATATCCAATGAAAATCATTAAACAAATCGGGCATGGCCATTGAAAAAAAAAATTCTATTTTAATAACAATACTTCTTATTTAAAAGAAAATATTTCTTTAAAGATTTGTGAAAAATGTAAATATGTCAGTTTGCACTTGAAAAATCTGTCGTAGAGGTAGTTCTACAGCTTTATATGTTTTATGCCCACAGTAAAATTGTAAGAAAATTTTGGTAACAACTTTTTCAAGGTTAAAGCATAAAATCTTCTAAAGGTACCTTTCAAAATTCTTTAGAAAAAAGAAATCTCTTACAGATATTAATTTGATTTTTTTTCTTTTTGAAGATGCACCTAAATTTATTATCCTTATAATTTGAAATTTATGGAGGAATTTTATTGTTTTGAATATTTATTGTAAAGACTAACATTGGGTAAAGAAAATGTATTTTTAATTGTGCCAGCTTAACGTAGACTCTCTATTACATTGTTGTAAACCTACTTTATTTCTGCTATACTTAATTTTATATAAATAAAAAATAAAATTAATCAGCGATGAAGACAAAAAAAAAAGCTTTAATTTTTTTATTCGAATCATTTTTATCATTTTCAAACAGGTGCACATTCAATCGTTTTTACAAATCTAATCACGAGTGTGGCCACTTATTTAATCTCTCTTCTAATCTCAATACTATTGCCTTCGATCATGATTCTCTTTGTGCAGTCATGCCAATCTACAATTAGACAAGTTGTAAATCATCGCTTTCTATGGACATGTTAGTACATTTAGTAAGTGTTTTTGCAATAAAAAAAAGGAAAATAAATGATAGGTAGTACATTGCATACGTGGTGAACTATGATAAAGCAGTTCTGTTGATATCAGAAAAAAAAAATAAAAAGAAAGTGTTTAAAAAGTTCTGCTTTACATTTCTGATGTTAGTTTTGGTATTTCCGTCCTTCTTTTCCCCTTCCTTTAACTGCATAGTATCTCTCTAAGTCTAAATCTATGATAATTCTTTCTAAAGATTCAATAATGTTTCAAAATGTTTTCATCGAGTTGAAAGCATGTTTGAGTATTATGACTGTTTACAGGAATTTCTCAAAAAGAACGATTAAGAGGGTAATATGTACTTATAAAAAAAGATAAACACGTCTTTTCCTAGTATACAGTGATTTTAGCCAACATACATGTATTTGTTTTGAAATACTTATTTGATTGAAACTGAAAGGGGGATGGTGAAAGAGAGAGAGAGAGAGAGAGAGAGAGAGAGAGAGAGAGAGAGAGAGAGAGAGAGAGAGAGAGAGAGAGAGAGAGAGAGAGAGAGAGAGAGAGAGAGAGAGAGAGAGAGAGAGAGAGAGAGAGAGAGAGAGAGAGAGAGAGAGAGAGAGAGAGAGAGAGAGAGAGAGAGAGAGAGCACGTACATCTTTAATACTGTATTTATGTGTGCAGTGCTCTTACAGTCCTATTCTTTTATGTATCGCGAACTTATTACATTAATAGATTCAAAAGCGGTGTTTTTCTCCGATCTTTCATTTGATTTTCCTCAATCAAAATCTTTTTGAAGCTATTTTTGAATGTTCTAGATTAAGACATGAGATTGTCATGTACATGTAGTTTTACACGTGTATTATACAGTCTGTTTTAGGCAATGAATCGGCCAGTCACTGGCCCAATCATTTCATAAATACATCAATGGGCAGCCTTTGGATATTTTGACAGCGCTCCGTCATGTCCTCCTGCAATAGCAATAGGCACCCGCCTGTTCAGCACTACATTTATGAAGTCTGAGGTATACATCTCGGCGTCAAAATTATTGCCAAATACAAGTGCAGCAGCAAAAAAATCTAGCAAAATAAAAACCTCCAAAAAAATACAAACAAAAAACCAAATCAAATCATACTGGTATTACTAAAAGATTAATGCCGAGAGCGCTCTAACATATCAACGGTGACAGCTTCTAATCAAGTACTTTGAAGGCGTTTATTTTTGTGGTACTAGTAGCGGCAAAAATAGTTTGATGTACGGGAGATTTGAACAGAGCATCCAAGATAGCTTTGCGTCTTATCAATATGGAATGTTTTAAGCTTATGAACGCAGTCGCCCAAGGTAGTGTTTGTGAGTTTAATCGAGCAAGCATTAAGCATTAGTTCTCGCAATCTTGTTTGTTGTTAACGAGCAGTTGTACCCATGCTGTATACTGGATAGGCGTTGGGTGACAGAAAAGATAACAATCGTGTATTGGCGCAAGAATGATAGTCAAATAAGAAAAAAAAAAATTATAATTTATATTACATTTGTTTCATCAAAACCTTCCCGTCTTTTCTCTTGCATGTTTCTCCTTCCAACTGGACCTAGGTCTATTAATTATATGCCTATCGTTAATATCAATCCCTGTCCCGAAATTGCTTACTTATTCCCAAGACGCAGGAGTCCTCTATCTGGGCCTAGATATGCTTGTAAAGAAATAATACAAAACAAAAACAGGTTAATGCTGAAGATATTTAGGTCAAAAGAAAATTTAGATTGAAAATGAGTTAAATGCCAATAAATATACATAATCAATGGTTAAAACTTTCTACGCAATCGGAATCAAAAGCCGTACATAGCAACTTATTATTTTGTTACACATGCACAAGGAAATGAACTATACTAAGGTAGAAAAACAGAAGGTTCGAAGCTTAAGAAAATAGATTGTTTCACACTCGCGCCCACTCAGACAAATTATAGAGACGTCAGGTTCTGTACCAATTATAATTGTTTTAAGAAATAAAGCTGACACGCATTTTTTTTCTATAATACATGCTACAATTCCAAAACAAAAAAACAAAGCAAAACAAAAAACAAACTAACAAAACAACAGACAAAAAAGCCCCTCTGTTATATTCAAATATTGAACTGAATATGTCGAACACTATCACAACGCATAGCTATCTGATCATCTTATCAAAAATATTACTACAGATTTTTAATGTAACACGATACATGAACAAAATCTAAACGATCTTAATTTCTTTCACACCGATATCGGCGATAACTCTTCTTTACGTTTGTAACTGCAGAGATGACTTCGCAATATTTAAGTGCCTTTATCAAAAAGACTATCCTCTTCGAAAACATAATTTTGCAAACTTCGTTATCGTGTTTACACCTGTGAAAAAGTGTGATGTCAACAGCTTCACTTTGCAGTCGAACATGTGGCCCAAAAACGTTTTTTTTTTTTTGTTTTTTGTTGCTAGAATTCATAAAACGAACAACTAAATTTGAACTACTTATGGCGGCACATTCTTACCATTAATTTTAGTTCTTAGTTTCAGTTGGTAATGCACTTTAAATGAATACCATTGTTGGGCTGTGAACATGGCGTTATATTTATATAAACATAAAGGTTCTAGTTTCTTTATGAGAGAAACTAGAAGCTTGGTACTTAGTGTCTTTGTTATTTGGTCAATTCTTCACGGAGCCCAATCGGTTCTTGCTGGTAAGAATTAAGGGAACTGCGAGCATTATCATTTTGGTTCCTTCGATTTCCAGCGTTGAAGTTTGAGGCAGCACACGTTGATACAAGTGTAGGACTGTTACCGCGTACTTTATTATATCCCAATCATAATTATGAGAATAACTGAAGGCCTAAGTTGCGATTCACAAAAACATGCACTGATGAGCAGCTCAGTGTCCATAATTTTGCGGGACACATTATTTTAAACTTCATGCGTATGTTTGCTTAACTCAACGTTAAAAGAAATGTAAAATTTCACGTACAGCAAAAAGCTTATTTTCTACCAGTCTTTATGTATTCGGTGTATCATGATTTTTAGTAGCTTAGAGCTCACGCAAGAGTCAAATGTACCAAGTTTGCAGTGTGCAGAGCACCAGATTTCCGCTATAATGTTTGAATTTAAATTTTCTAAAATCATAAATTCCCACTATTAAAATAAAAAAAGGCAACGGGTTAAAAACCTTTTGTTTCGATATGCGCGTATTGTTGTGTATCTCCAACCGCAGACGTTGTTTCTTTTTGGGAATAAAAACTGGTTGTGGTTGTCTCCAAACTGGAAATAACATCCCAGCAATTTTTGTAAAAATAATTTCTTAAGATATTAGAGGTCTTGTATTTCTCAACATTCTTCATTTCGAGCACACTGTGAAACGGAACTAATACAGTTATTCAATGCTTTTCTAAAATAATGAAAACAGCCCATCTAGATTTATTCAAAACAGTCCAATAAAAAACCATTGATGTCCCTTATTAACTTTATGAACCACACACACATATGTATATATATATATGAAATAAAATGATAACCTTTTCTTTCTTTGGTATGACACGGGCTGTTGGATTTGAATAAGTGAATTAAAATAATATAGCAAGTAAAACTAGACAGACAAACGAACATGCTTAGCTGTTCTTGTTCTTCTCGGGAAAAATGTTTCATTTTTAAAAAAAATCTTCGTGCATTGATATCGGTTGTAATACTTTTTCATATTTTTCACCTTTCATTCTCAACCGCTCAGAAAACACTACTTCATTTAGTGACCCCACAACAGCTCCAAATCAAGTTTTTACAGAGGAAGTCAAGTTCGACACAAATGAAACAGAAACTAGATTATCTGCTGTAACCACAAAGGGAACAGCTATACCGCATGAAAGGAATTTCTCCCAAGGTGACAAGAATGATTATATATCTTTCATTTTCGTTATGCTTGCATGAAGTAAACGTTATGTCAAGCTGTTTTATAATAAATACATTTCCATCTCCGAGATGTTCTTGTTATTGGTAACGTAATGCATAGATTGAAATGGTAAAACTCACTGCTGTTTTTTTTTTTTCAGTACAAAATACCTGCTCTTCTTCTCGATTGGGAACGTCGTCGTGTTCCTTTCAGAAAGGGCTCTTCTGCGGTGGAGTTGATAATGGTTATGGTTGTGATCATCAGTGGTTTGTTACTAAAGGCAAAACGAGACAAAGCACAGAAAATACAGGTTGGAAGACTGTTATAACAGTGTGTGAATTCTGCATTTTCGAGAGACGTGACATTCACATATTACTATTATATAATAACAAATCATGATATTAATAATAATAATAATAATAATAATAATAATAATAATAATAATAATAATAATAATAATAATAATAATAATAATAATAATAATAATAATAATAATAATAATAATAATAATAATAATAATAATAATAATAATAATAATGATGATGATGATGATGATGATGATGATGATGATGATGATGATGATGATGATAATAATAATAATAATAATAATAATAATAATAATAATAATAATAATAATAATAATAATAATAATAATAATAATAATAATAATAATAATAAACATTCTAGAAGTAACCTCACACTGTTACAGGCAAGAGATCGGAGCCGTGTGCAGGTCTATTGTCCATAGTCTTCATTGCTTTCTTGATTTAATTTTTTGCATAGGTCTACCTCAGTTTTATACGTTTGCTCTGTGGTATAATTTGAGAATGATAAATTTTTTAAAACCTATTTACTCTTTGCCCGATCTCCTCTACTGGTTTATCTTCTTTGCACAAATTTTCATAGTAAATCACATTTCTTTGAAAAAAAAAAAGCGAGTTATCATTCATGATTTTTTTACCTCCAGTACATACGCATTTGATAGAGCATTTTTCTCCTGTTGAATGTTTTAAGATAAATTTTTTTTCTTTTTTTCTGTATTCATTTTATGTCAGCTCCTTTTTTTTTTTTAGCCTTTTCTTCTTTTTTTCATCCGATCAACTCCAGTTTTCTTTGTGTGTTTTGTTCTGTATATGTAATGTTTTGATTGTCAGGATCCTTCTCACATTTTTTGTCGATAACTACTGCAGTATTTCCGAAAGCTTGAGGCTCATCATAATTTGTGTACGCTTTTGTTGTAAAATTGGTATATGCCATGAAGGTAACTTAGTATTTTTCGAATCGTTTCTAGTGGAACTCAAGACAAAGTTCAGAATGTAGGTTAGGGTATAGTCTTCCCTCTATTCTTGTCTGTATAGGTAAATTGCATATTATCGATCGATTGGCCGAAAGGCAAACACACTATTTTGTCAGTGCTTATGACTTTGTTTTCTAAAATTGGATGTAGAGCGGTTTGATAGAGACAGCGGACTACGTTTCAACTGCACCAGATAAAACTTTACTCTATTGCATGGTATGTACAACATTTCATCGGATTCTAAAATATTTTTTACCAAGTTTCACCATTCAAAATATCAAATGAGAATGGACAATTGAACATGTACAGGAAAATATTCGAGTAAACACTTGATAAGCTGCATTTCTCTTTTACAGAAGACGGTTACGCCTATTTGGAAGTCACAGATACAGCTGGTACTCCTTGCAAACTTGAAAGCACTGTATACGGTCAAAGTGTGAAAGCCGTGTGTATCGAGTTTCAGTACACCAGCATAGGAGATAACGAGCATGGTTTTCATGTAGGCTTTGAGCATGGACGACACCAGACCGAACTCTTCTCAGTGCCACCTCGTAATACTGCAGGAAAATGGTACAAAATTGGTGCATCATGTTGTCTCCAAGGAGCAGACAGTGAATCAGAGAGATATGTGAGTCTAGCAGAAAAGATACCATAAATTGGTTTTGGTATTCAAATTAATCATTTGGCTAAATCTAAAAATGGAACATATTATTCGCTGACAGGAATTAAGTTTATTTCAAGTAAAAGAGACAAAACCAGTTCTTGAAAATGTAACGATTTTGTCCTAAGTGCCACAAGAATCTTATTTTCTTTTTCTCTCAACAAATTGATATTAAATAACCACTCTCCCCTATACAAGTAAGCAGAAATCTTAGAAAGTCATAAAACACGGGTATAAAAGTTAATTCTCGTTACCCAAGAAAAAAGATATTAATGACTCATTGGTAGTTGGTATTGCGGATTAAATATAAAGAAAAGCCAAAATTCTCATTTCAGTTATTACTGGAGCTCAAATTTTGTCATAGATTTATATTCAAAATTTTTAATATTTATGCAGCTTTTGAAACTTTAAACCTCGTCTATTAATAGTAAATAACCAGATGCATCACCATTTTCCTAGTTCTACATTCTAAGTACAGTTATAGTTTTAACAAGCGCTTCTTACATTCATAAACTAAATGAAAACTAATTCTCCTATCATAACGAATACTCAGATCAACATTGATATCACGAATGTTACTGTGGACAACACTGTGGCCATAGACTATCTGGACGTGCGTGTGGCCAACAGGACGTGTGGTATTGATGAGCCTCTTTGTACTGTGTTTGAAGCTGGTATACCAATCAATACTGAGCCTTCACAACACCCAACAGGTAAGTATTTTCTTGCTAAATTTGAAGTCTAAAACTTATAATATTTTCAGAAGCATCATAGTTTTGTGCAAAATTACCACTACTGAACAAACTATAATTCTTTTCAAAGCTTTTTTATTCTTCAATTGTATGTATCAGGATGTTCAAAATGCTTTATAGGATTAAAGTTAAAGAGGAACTAAAGATATGAGTAGAAAATAAAATGAGTTTAACATATATTTTGTCTTCCAGTTTAACGTCGTTATTTACATATAAAGACAACCACAATTAAACTATCTTAAAATCCTTTTACAGCTTAGTTACAATTAAATATAAAATATTGCCATCATATGAATGAAGCTGTCGAATTGGATTCATTGAATTAAAATTAAGCAACAATAAAAATACAACCCACATATAAAGGTTGTTTTTTTATGGTTTAATTATTTAATCACTATTTGCTTACAATGACAATAGCAATGAACCTTTCTTTTTTTGCTACGGTTACCTCTTCAACACTCGATAATCTAGAAAACATCACGCGCTTTGATGGTTCCGCAACTCCAACAAATCCAGTTTACACACAGGAAGTCAAGTTGGACACAAATGGAACAGGCACTACATCAATCACTGTATCTGGCAAAGGATCAATTACACCGCCTTTACTAAATCTCACAGGTAAAAAGAATAGTGAACTAGTTTTGTGAAATCCAAATTTGTTCATAGATACATTTTTAACATTCAATATTATGGAAGTTTAAAAAGCTGCTCTGCTAAAAATGTTCTCAACGCTGTGAACTGTTATACTCTGAATGTAAATATCCACAGCTTTTTAATAAGTGTTTAAAATGATCGAAAAACAGACTGGGAAAGAACAGAATTAGTCGCTTTCCTTATGGATAATTTTATGGTTCTTCCTGTGATCCAAAAGTAAGGTTATTATTCAATCAATTTTCATGCAAAGTTCACACTACTGAAACTGGTATAACTTTTTTGTTTCTCTTATGCTTGGAGAGATTTAATGATATGTATTTCTTTTGTATGAAACAGGCTGTTCGGTTATATAATTGAATTAAGTTATATGACATGTGACAAAAGGCATGAAAACTAAAAATTCTTACCGGTTGTTTTTTTTTCTTAAAAAAAAAGGGTTATTTTTGTAAGACGATCTGCGTGCAATGATATCAGTAGTAAACCTGTTATATCTTTCACCTTTTAATACTCAACAAACCAGAGAGCACCACGTTATTAATTGACGCCACAAGTGCACCAAATCCAGTTTACACACAGCAAGTGAAATTGGACGGAAATGAGACAGTTACCAGAACTTCTGATATAACATCCACGCCGTTTCAACGGATTTTCTCAGAAGGTGATCACATTGATTATAAATATATACATTTGATTTTGGTTATGCTTACATAGAGAAAACGTTGTTTCACACCGTCTTATTATAAAATCTTTTTCATCATTGGCATATTATTGTTATCGATAAAGCAGTGCATGAATTTAACTGGTAAACCCTACTGTCTCTTTCAGGTCGAAATGAATGCTCTTCTTCTCGTTTGGGGACTTCGTCTTGCTCCTTCCAAAAAGGGCTCTTCTGTGGTGGGGTAAATAATGGTTATGCTTGCCAGCATCTGTGGAGTGTTAGTAAAGGTAAAAACGAGATAAAACACAGAGGATACAGGTTAGGAGACTATTATAAACACGATGTGAATTATGAAATTTCGAGATACGTTACATAAATATATTTACATTAATGATAATAATAATAATAACAATAATAACAATAATAATAATAATAATAATAATAATAATAATAATAATAATAATAATAATAATAATAATAATAATGATGATGATGATGATGATGATGATGATGATAATAATAATAATAATAATATAATACTGCTACTACTACTATTACTACTACTACTACTACTACTACTACTACTACTACTACTACTACTACTACTACTACTACTACTACTACTACTACTACTACTACTACTACTACTACTACTACTACTACTACTACTACTACTACTACTACTACTACTACTACTACTACTACTACTACTACTACTACTACTACTACTACTACTACTACTACTACTAATACTACTACTACTACTACTAATAATAATAATAATTGTAAGAATAAGAAGAAAAAGAAGAAGACCGTCACAATTCTGAAATGATCAAATCTTTACTTACTAAACTTATTTTTTTTCTTTAAGAGCCTCTAAGGAACACATCAAACACAAAGAAGTGTACCATGTGTTTTTTCTAAATTCTATTGTTTTTTCCATATATTCTCTGTCATTTATTGCGAATACAGCCGCTGACTAAAGTAAGAAAGAAGCTAGCAAAATATTGCGTTTAGTGAACTAAAAACAAGAGTCAGGTATGGCATTTTAAGTACTACATTGTGCATATATTAGATCTGCTTATTTAATAAAACCATTGCAGGTCTAGTTATTGTGCAGATAAAGCTTTCTCTTATTAGATCAAACGCATGTAAATGAAAGAGCTGAGAGAAAATCCATTACATCTAATGATTTAGGGAAACACGTTTTGAGTACTGATAAATCGATTTTTTTGGTAGTCAGTTTTTTTCTCAATAATATTTGATGACCTATATGACATTGGAATGAACAACTTAAAAAAAACAAAACAAAAGAACATGCAAACCAAAAACAAATCTTGAGATGTTCCTTTCATATTCACAAAAGAAATATCAATCCATTGCAGAAGTAAATCGGGTACCTGTTTTTTTTCCAGTTAATTGTAATGTTATAGATTTTTCCACTTATACACCATGTATATTTCATACTTTGAAAATATTATAAATTGCTATCATTTTATATTGAGACGTCTAATGAATCAACGAAATTTATGAATAGATTCATTACACTCAATTTATTTAAAGTCCTCTCTGATTTTTTTAACCATAAGGGTTTCTGTCTCAGATGTTTTTTTCTTTATCAGAGTCATTCTAAACAAAGCCTTTAGGACGTCGTCTTTTTCCATTATTTCAATTCCTTGTAAAAACTTACAATAGAGAACGCAGAGGGTAAAATCCAGAAAAATCTTAGCAAAAGAAAAAAAAAAATATATATATCTATGACATTCTTTACTTTTTTAAGGAGTAATTCAACTCTACTACTGTACCTACTACTAGTGATCTGCATGGGCTGGGTAACCTTTCTTGCTTTTTTTCTTCCTTTTTTATCGTCGGCATTGAAAAGAAGTTTTAAATTAATTTTTGGTAGAAAAGGAAAGAGTAAAGTAAAGTATTTAAAATTATCGATGCAGTCAATCTTAGAATGAATATTATGATAAACAATAAAGGATAAAAAATCATGGGAAAAAGCTCTGCCTCATTTTTATGTGTTTGCTCCTCTGTATAATTCAATTAAAAAAAATTGCTCTTTGCTTTTCTCTCCCTTCTGGCTTATCTGGCTTAAATTTTCATAGTAAATCAAAGTTCCCTAAGTTACAAGGGAGTTACCAGACGAGATGTTTTAACCATCTTTACATGAGCATTTCATACTGCATTCTCCGGCTCTAGATTATTCTGAAAAGAATTGAATGTTTCTCATATGATTTTATCCATTTTATTCCATATCCCTTTTTAGCCTCTTTTTGTCTTCTCAATTCGATGATCTCAACTTGTTTTAGTGTGTTTAATTTCTAGCATTTCATGTTTTTGTTTATTAGGATCTTTCTCAAATTCTCTTTCGAAAGCTGCAACAGTATTTTACAAATCATGGAATTAAAAAAAAAGTTTTTTTGTACGCATATGCTGTAATATCGGTCTATAATTTCAATTTATATCAGTATTTGTGGTGTCGTTTCTAGGAGTTCAAGGAAGTGTTCAGAATGTAGGCTAGGCTTTAGCCACTATCAAGACATTCTCTCTATTCTTGTCTGCAGTGATATATTGCATGTAACCAATGGATTGTCTGAGTAGCGAACGTAGACTTTTGCTAATACTTATGACTTTATTTTCTAACATTGATTGGAATACGATTTATCCTACACGGCAGACTCCGTTTCATCCTGTTCCAGATAGATTTTTACTGTGCTGCATGGTGTTTACTCCAGATATCCAGAAATACCAGCCGGTTCTAAAATATTTCAGCCACATTGCATTAATCCATATATCCAATGTGATTATAAAGGTGAACAGGTACAGGATAATATACCAACACTTGATATGCTGCATTTCCCTTTTACAGAAGACGGTTACGCCTATTTGGAAGTCACAGATACAGCTGGTGCTCCTTGCAAACTTGAAAGCACGGTATACGGTCAAAGTGTGAAAGCCGTGTGTATCGAGTTTCATTACACCAGCATAGGAGATAGCGAGCACGGTGTTGATGTAGGCTTTGAGCATGGAGGATACCAGACAGACCTTTTCTCAGTGGCACCTCGTAATACTGCGGGAAAATGGTACAAAATTGGTGCATCATGTTGTCTCCAAGGAGCAAACAGTGAATCAGAGAGATATGTGAGTGTAGCAGAAAAGATACCGCAGAGAAAGTTTGGCTTTGGTATTAAAATTTATCATTAAACTTAATGAAAAAATGGGCCTTATTTTTCGCTGACAGGAATCGTCATTATTTAAAGTATAATCTGTTTCGCTCATACACATGATGTCGAAAAGAGACAAGACCTATTATCGGCAAAAAACAGGACAAAATGGACATATTGTTCCAACGTCGTGCGACAAGCAAAACGTAAGAAATCATGAAAGATCTCACGCGTCAACTGATTAAAGAATATGACTACAGGCAGAGGTAGGTTTACAGAACGCCAAAGGCAAGACATCCTAAGTCTTTTCTGCCAAGCATCCACTACACAATTCAATGATAAATATATAAGGTTAAGACTGTACAAGATGTGTTAAAATACTGCTATTAGGTCTACAGAAAACTAAGAGCAATATCTCTTTCATTTTTTATATATAATATTATACATTAAATCCATTACGGTCTTTAAACTTTCAGTTGTGATTTTAAAAATAATGATGCCTATATAAAACGCTCTATTTGTTTATTGTATATATTTTAATAAAAGTGTACATTTTTTGACTGTAATTCGGTATATACGTGTTTTGATGATTTACAGCTCTTCAAGTGAATATTGCGCTCTGTTACTTTCGGTCCCCATATACATATACGTAAATATATATGTAGTGTTTTCATAAAGAAATGAATTTTTATTTTATCTATGTATATTTTTTATGTTGATGGGCATACCAAATTGAAATTTACGCAGCAGGGATGAAAAAACCTAATTCTATCTTATCTTATCTAAAGAGCACCCTCCCCCCAAAAAAAAAAAAAAAAAAAAAATCTTACTTTATTTTGCTTTCAGCAAATTGATATCATTAAAGATCCTTTATCTTATAGTATTTAACATAAATATAAGAAGGACATAAAACACCGCTTTGAAAGATTATTTTTGTTTCCTCAAACGAAGATATGACTGAGTGCTTGGTTGCGTTTATACTGCGGATGAAATATAAAAAAAAATGGCAAAAATCTCAGTGGAGATATTACTAGAACTTCATTGTGGTAACTGATTTCAGCTCCTCAGTTACACATACTTATTATTATGTGTTGCTTTTGATACTTTAAACCTCCTCGAGTATTAGAAGTAGTAGTAAATAGCCAGATTCATCCCCATTCACCTTGCACTACATTAAAGATACAGTTTCTCTTTTTACTTAACGTTTCTTACATGCATAACGTATCCTGAAAACTTATGTGGCAGTAAACATATTCTTAATTTTCCTTCTCCTAATACAACCAATACTCCAGATCAACATTGGTATCACGAATGCTACTGTGGACAGCACTGTGGCCATCGGCAAGTTGGACGTGCGTGTGGCCAACAGGACTTGTGATATTGATGAGCCTGTTTGCTCTGTGTATGAAGCTGGTAAACCAATCAATAATGAGTATTTATTCCATCCTACAGGTAAGTATTCTGTTGTTTAATTTTACCAATATTTTATAACTTACAATATTTTCATAAGCATCGTAATTTTGTGCAAGATTACCACTGCTGACACGATTACAATAATTAATATTATTGTTCTCTCACTTAAGTTGTGTTTAAGATATTTTTAGACCTTTTATTTTCACTTGCATCAATCAAGCTGTTCAAAATGCTTTATACAGTTAAAGTGAAAAAGGACCTAAAGATAGGAGTCAAAAATAAAATGAGTTTATATATTTTTTGTCTTCCAGTTTTACGTCACTATTTACTTACAAAGATAACAACAATAACACTATCTTCAAATCTTTTCACAGCTTAGTTGACAATTTAATGTAAAATATTGCCATCGTATGAATGAAGCTGTCGAACCGGATGCATTGAATTGAAATTAAGCAACAACAAAAGTACAATACACATATAAAATTGTTTTTGGTTTTTTCATGATGTTTTAATTCTTTAATCACTATAAACTTACAATGACAGAAGCAATAAACCTTTTTTTTTTCTATAGTTACCTCTTCAAACCTCGATAATCTAGAAAACATCACGCGCTTTGATGGTTCCGCAACTCCAACAAATCCAGTTTCCACACAGGAAGTCAAGTTGGACACAAATGGAACAGGCACTACATCAATCACTGTATCTGGCAAAGGATCAACTACACCGCCTTTACTAAATCTCACAGGTAATAAGAATAGTGAACTAGTTTTGTGAAATCCAAATTAATTTTGTTCACAGATATATTTGTAAGAATCAATATTATGGAAGTTTAAATAACTGCACAGCTAAACATTTACGCAACGCTGTGCACTGTTATGCACTTAATGCGAAAATCCACAGCTTTTTAGTAAATGTTTAAAATGATCGAAAACAGACGGGGAAAGAACAGAATCAGTCGTTTAACTTCAGGACTGATTTTATGGTTGTTCTTGTAATCCAAAAGTAAGGTTATTATTCAATCATCTTTTTATATGCTTGATGAGATTGAATGATATCTATTTCTTTTGTATGAAACAGGCTGTTCGGTTTAAATAATTGAATTAAATTATGTGACATGTGAGAAAAAGCATGAAAACTAAAAATTCTTATCGTTTTTTTTTTTCTTAAGAAAAAAAATGGTTGTTTTTGTAATTCGTTGTTCGTGCAATTATATAAGTATTAATACTGTTATATGTTTCATGTTTTAATTATAAACAAACCAGAGAACACCACGTTATTAATTGACGCCACAACTGCACCAAATCCAGTTTACACACAGGAAGTGAAATTGGACGCAAATGAGACAGTTACTAGCACTTCTGATATAACATCCACGCCGTTTCAACGGATTTTCTCAAAAGGTGATCACAATGATTGTATATTTTTCATTTTGATTATGCTTACATAGAGAAAGGGTTGTTTCTCGCCGTCTTATTATAAAATCTTTTCCATCATTGACATATTATTGTTATCGATAAAGCAGTGCATGAATTTAATTGGTAAACCTTACTGTCTCTTTCAGGTCGAAATGAATGCTCTTCTTCTCGTTTGGGAACTTCGTCTTGCTCCTTCCAAAAAGGCCTCTTCTGTGGTGGGATAAATAATGGTTATGCTTGCCAGCATCTGTGGAGTGTTAGTAAAGGTAAAAACGAGATAAAACCCAGAGGATACAGATTAGGAGACTGCTATAAACACGACGTGAATTATGAAATTTCGAGATACGTTACATAAATATATTCACATTAATGATAATAGTAATTATAATTATAATAAAAATTATAATAAAAATAATAATAGTAATAATAATAATAATAATAATAATAATAATAATAATAATAATAATAATTATAATAATAATAATAATAATGATAATAATAATAATAATAATAATAATAATAATAATAATAATAATAATAATAATAATAATAATAATAATAATAATAATAATAATAATAATAACAATAATAATAATAATAATAAAAATAATTAAATAATAATAACAATAATAATAATAATAATGATAATAATAATAATAATAATAAAAATAATTACATAATAATAATTAAATAATAATAATAATAATAACAATAATAATAATAATAATAATAATAATAATAATAATAATAATAATAATAATAATAATAATAACAACAATAATAAACAATCTAGAAGCAACCTCACACTGTTCCAGGCAAGAGTTCCGGGCCGTGTGCAGGTCTATTGTCCCTTGACTTCAATGCTTCCTTCATTTGTTTTTGTATAGGTCCACCTCAATGTGATGATTGATAATTTTTTTCGTCTTCAATTGAATGTTTCTTATTTGATTCTATCCACTTTATACCATATCTTTTTTTTTAGCCTTCTTTTGATTTCCCACTTCGATGATCTCTACTTGTTTTTGTGCGTTTAATTTTTCACATTTAATGTTTTTTGTTTTAAAGATCTTTCTCAAATTTCTTTCGACATCTGCTACAGTATTTTACAAATCATGGAATTTATATAAAAAAAAACTTTTTGCACGCTTATGCTGTAGTACCGGTCTATACCTTCAATTTAAATCAGTGTATGTGGTGTCATTTCTAGGGGTTCAAGGAAGTGTTCAGAATATAGGCTAAGGTTTAGTCACTATTAGATGTTCTCTGTATTCTTGTGTGAAGTGATATATTGCATGTCTAAGTAGCAAACGTAGATTTTTGTTAATACCTATGACTTTGTTTTCTAACATTGAATGGAGTGAGATTTAATCTACACGGCAGACTCCGTTTCATCCTGCTCCAGATAGAATTTTACTGTGCTGCATGGTGTTCACTCCTGATATCCACAATATACCAGTCGGTTCTAAAATATTTCAGCCATGTTGCACTATTCAAAATATTTAATGTGATTATATAGGTGAACACCTACAGGGAAATATTCGAACAACACTGATATTCTGTATTTCTCTTTTACAGAAGATAGTTATGCCTATTTGGAAGTCACAGATACAGCTGGTGCTCCTTGCAAACTTGAAAGCACTGTATACGGTCAAAGTGTGAAAGCGGTGTGCATCGAGTTTCAGTACACCAGTATAGGAGATAAAGGAAATAATAATAATAATAAGAATAATAATAATAATAATAATAATAATTATAGTAATAATAATAATAATAATAATAATATTAATAATAATAACAATAATAATAATAATAATAATAATAATAATAATAATCATAATAATAATAATAATAATAATAATAATAATAATATAATAATAATAATAATAATAATAATAATAATAATAATAATAATAATAATAATAATAATAATAATAATAATAATAAGAAAAACAAAAAAAAAGAGGACCCTCAGAATTCTGAAATGGTCAAATCTGTACCTACTAAACTTATTTTTTTTTCTTTAATTGCCCTTAAGGAACACATCAAACACAAAGAAGTGTACCATGTGTTTCTCCTACATTCTATTTTTATTTCTACATATTCTCGGCCATTTATTGCGAATACAACCAATTGGCTGACTAAAGTAAGAAAGAAGCTAAGAAGATGTTGCGTTTAGTGAACAAGAAACTAGAGTCAGGTATGGCATTTTAAATACTACATTATTCACATATTAGATCTGCTTATTTAATACAACCAATGCAGATCTAGTTGTTGTGCATATAAAGCTTTGTCTTATTACATCAAACACATGTAAATGAAACAGCTGAGAGAAAATCTGTTATATCTTATAACTTAAAGGTGACACGTTTTGAGTACTGATAAATCGATTTTTTGGTAGTCAGCTTTTTTGTCAACATTATTAGCTGATGTATATGACATTGAAATAAAAAACTAAAAAAAAAAAAAAACAACAAAAACAAACCTTGAGACGTCCATTTCATATTCACAAAAGAAATATCAATCCGTTGCAGAAACAATTCGGGTACCTGCATTTTTTCCAGTTAGGTGTAACGTTATAGATTTTTCTACTTACACATCATGTATATTTCATACTTTGAAAATATTAAAATTTGTTATCATTTGATATTGATTCGTCAATTGATAATAAATGAACTGAATATATATATATATATTGAAAAGAAGTTTAAAATTAATTTTTGGTAGAAAATGCAAAGACTAAAGTAAAGAATTTAGAATTAGCGATACACTCAATCTTAGAACGAATATTGTAACAAACAATAAACGATAAAAAAATCGTGGAAAATAGCTAAAAAAAAGAAGACGAAAAAAATTATCAATCATCACAAAAAAAAATCCCAACAAAAACGAACAAAAACAAAAAAAAACCCTCCCCTTCCCCTTCAACAAAGTCAGGTGTGAAATGATGACTATGATAATGATGATGATGACGATGATAATGATATTGGTAGGGACGATGCTGTTGATAATAATGATGATGATGATGATGATGATGATGATGATGATGATAATGATGATGATGATGATGATGATGATGATGGTGATGATGATGATTTGAGTGCTTGAGCTGTGAGGCAGTTGATAAGTGTTTCAAAATCTTTAGAATAATCTATACGAGGACTATGTTTTCCGTTTATTATTTTTTTTTATGAGTGATTATGTCATTATTCATATAATGGTTGTGAAAATCTTCAGATTATTTTTATAGAACCTGTTTTATTTTTTTTTTGCATTATTAAGAGCTTACTAAATTAAAAAAAAAATGAAATTGCAAGGAGTTAGATATTTCTTTCCAATCCGAATTGGTGGAATTGGAGGGGAGCTAGGTAGTTAAATTTTACTTTGACAGTACTATCTCTTTGTGGAATATGCCTATAGCTAAAATGCCTTACAGGAAGACGTAAGTCCTTATTCTGTAGCTGTAGTGGTTATCATCTATAAAAAAATTATTATTTCTTCCGATGTGGGGCCAGGAAAAATTGTACACTGTTACGGATAAGACCTCGGGATAAGGTGCAGGTGTATTGTCTGTGGTCTCCAATTCTTCTTTCATTTCATTTTTTTGTATAGCTCTGCCTGATTTTTATATGCTTGCTGCTCTGTATAGTTGAATGAAAAAAAATTGCTCTTCGCTTTTTCTCCCTACAGACTTATGTTTGGATAAATTTTCTTAGTAAATCAAAGTTTCTTAAATTACAAGGCAGTTACCTGTCTGGATTTTTTTAACCTTCTTTACATACGAATTTCATTGAGCAATTTTCGGCTCTAGATTATGGTTAAAAAAAAATTGAATGTTTCTTATTTGATTCTATCCACTTTATACCATATCCTTTTTTTAGCCTTCTTTTGATTTCCCACTTCGATGATCTCTACTTGTTTTTGTGCGTTTAATTTTTCACATTTAATGTTTTTTGTTTTAAAGATCTTTCTCAAATTTCTTTCGACATCTGCTACAGTATTTTACAAATCATGGAATTTATATAAAAAAAAAACTTTTTGCACGCTTATGCTGTAGTACCGGTCTTTACCTTCAATTTAAATCAGTGTATGTGGTGTCATTTCTAGGGGTTCAAGGAAGTGTTCAGAATATAGGCTAAGGTTTAGTCACTATTAGATGTTCTCTGTATTCTTGTGTGCAGTGATATATTGCATGTCTAAGTAGCAAACGTAGATTTTTGTTAATACCTATGACTTTGTTTTCTAACATTGAATGGAGTGAGATTTAATCTACACGGCAGACTCCGTTTCATCCTGCTCCAGGTAGAATTTTACTGTGCTGCATGGTGTTCACTCCAGATATCCACAATATACCAGTCGGTTCTAAAATATTTCAGCCACGTTGCACTATTCAAAATATTTAATGTGATTATATAGGTGAACACCTACAGGGAAATATTCGAACAAACACTGATATGCTGTATTTCTCTTTTACAGAAGATAGTTACGCCTATTTGGAAGTCACAGATACAGCTGGTGCTCCTTGCAAACTTGAAAGCACTGTATACGGTCAAAGTGTGAAAGCCGTGTGCATCGAGTTTCAGTACACCAGTATAGGAGATAAAGAACATGGTATTCATGTAGGCTTTGAGCATGGAGGATTCCAGACAGGCCTCTTCTCAGTGGCACCTCGTAATACTGCGGGAAAATGGTACAAAATTGGTGCATCATGTTGTCTGCAAAGAGCAGACAGTGAATCAGAGAGATATGTGAGTGTAGCAGAAAAGATACCGCAGAGAAAGTTTGGCTTTGGTATTAAAATTTATCATTAAACTTAATTAAAAAATGGGGCGTATTTTTCGCTGACAGGAATCATCATTATTTAAAGTATAATCTGTTTCGCTCATACACATGATGTAGAAAAGAGACAAGACTTATTATCGGCAAAAAGCAGGACAAAATAGACACATTGTTTCAACGTCGCACGACAAACAAAATGTAAGAAATCATGAAAGATCTCACGCGTCAACTGATTAAAGAATATGACTGCAGGCAGAGGTAGGTATACAGAACGCCAAAGGCAAGAACAGCAAGACATTCTAAGTCTTTTCTGCCAAAAATCAAGTACAGTATTCAATGATAAAGATATAAGGTTAAGACTGTACAAGATGTGCTAAAATACTGGTATTGAGTCTACAGAAAACTAAAAGCAATATTTCTTTCATTTTTTTATAGATAATATTATACATTAAATCCATTACGGTCTTTAAACTTTCAGTTGTGGTTTTAAAAATAATGATGCCTTTACAAAATACTCTATTTGTTTAATCATTAGAATCTCTACAAGGTAAACAGATTTAGATAATTCTATATTATAATTTTTTAATGCATCTAACCTTGTTTCATATAATATACTAGCTCTATAAAAACATGAATGCATCAAGCTTATATATACATATATGTATATAAATTAAGAAAAGTGTAGATTAAATATTGTAATTCGGTACACATGTGTTTCGATGATTTACATCTCTTGGACGAATAGTAGGCTCTTTCGCTTTCGGTCCGCATGTACATGTACTTAAATATATATTTAGTGTTTTCATATACACCTGAATTTTTATCTTATGTATTTATATTTTTTATGTGGATGGGCATACCAACTTCGAATTGACTCAGCAGGGATGAAAAAACTTAATCCTATCTTATCTTATCTAAGGAGGCCCCTCCCTCCCAAAAAAAAAAAAAAAAAAAAAGAAAATCTTACTTTGTTTTGCTCTCAGCAAATTGATATCGTTAAAGATGCTTTGTCTTATAGTATTTAACATAAATATAAGAAGGGCATAAAACACCGCTTTAAAAGATTATTTTTATTTCCTCAACCGAAGATATGACTGAGTGCTTGGTTGCGTTTATACTACGGATTCTACAGACTTATTATTATGTGCAGCTTTTGATACTTTAAACCTCCTCGAGTATTAAAAGTAGTAGTAGATAACCACATTCATCACCATTCACAGTTTCTCTTTTACTTTACGTTTCTTACATGCATAACGTATCCTGAAAACTTATGTGGCAGTAAACATATTCTTAATTTTCCTTCTCCTAATACAACCAATACTCCAGATCAACATTGGTATCACGAATGCTACTGTGGACAGCACTGTGGCCATCGGCAAGTTGGACGTGCGTGTGGCCAACAGGACTTGTGATATTGATGAGCCTGTTTGCTCTGTGTATGAAGCTGGTAAACCAATCAATAATGAGTATTTATTCCATCCTACAGGTAAGTATTCTGTTGTTTAATTTTACCAATATTTTATAACTTACAATATTTTCATAAGCATCGTAATTTTGTGCAAGATTACCCCTGCTGATACGATTACAATAATTAATATTATTGTTCTCACACTTAAGTTGTGTTTAAGATATTTTTAGACCTTTTATTTTCACTTGCATCAATCAAGCTGTTCAAAATGCTTTATACAGTTAAAGTGAAAAAGGACCTAAAGATAGGAGTCAAAAATAAAATGAGTTTATATATTTTTTGTCTTCCAGTTTTACGTCACTATTTACTTACAAAGATAACAACAATAACACTATCTTCAAATCTTTTCACAGCTTAGTTGACAATTTAATGTAAAATATTGCCATCGTATGAATGAAGCTGTCGAACCGGATGCATTGAATTGAAATTAAGCAACAACAAAAGTACAATACACATATAAAATTGTTTTTGGTTTTTTCATGATGTTTTAATTCTTTAATCACTATAAACTTACAATGACAGAAGCAATAAACCTTTTTTTTTTCTATAGTTACCTCTTCAAACCTCGATAATCTAGAAAACATCACGCGCTTTGATGGTTCCGCAACTCCAACAAATCCAGTTTCCACACAGGAAGTCAAGTTGGACACAAATGGAACAGGCACTACATCAATCACTGTATCTGGCAAAGGATCAACTACACCGCCTTTACTAAATCTCACAGGTAATAAGAATAGTGAACTAGTTTTGTGAAATCCAAATTAATTTTGTTCACAGATATATTTGTAAGAATCAATATTATGGAAGTTTAAATAACTGCACAGCTAAACATTTACGCAACGCTGTGCACTGTTATGCACTTAATGCGAAAATCCACAGCTTTTTAGTAAATGTTTAAAATGATCGAAAACAGACGGGGAAAGAACAGAATCAGTCGTTTAACTTCAGGACTGATTTTATGGTTGTACTTGTAATCCAAAAGTAAGGTTATTATTCAATCATCTTTTTATATGCTTGATGAGATTGAATGATATCTATTTCTTTTGTATGAAACAGGCTGTTCGGTTTAAATAATTGAATTAAATTATGTGACATGTGAGAAAAAGCATGAAAACTAAAAATTCTTATCGTTTTTTTTTTCTTAAGAAAAAAAGGGTTGTTTTTGTAAGACGATCTGCGTGCAATGATATCAGTAGTAAACCTGTTATATCTTTCATCTTTTAATACTCAACAAACCAGAGAACACCACGTTATTAATTGACGCCACAACTGCACCAAATCCAGTTTACACACAGGAAGTGAAATTGGACGCAAATGAGACAGTTACTAGAACTTCTGATATAACATCCACGCCGTTTCAACGGATTTTCTCAAAAGGTGATCACAATGATTGTATATTTTTCATTTTGATTATGCTTACATAGAGAAAGGGTTGTTTCTCGCCGTCTTATTATAAAATCTTTTCCATCATTGACATATTATTGTTATCGATAAAGCAGTGCATGAATTTAATTGGTAAACCTTACTGTCTCTTTCAGGTCGAAATGAATGCTCTTCTTCTCGTTTGGGAACTTCGTCTTGCTCCTTCCAAAAAGGCCTCTTCTGTGGTGGGATAAATAATGGTTATGCTTGCCAGCATCTGTGGAGTGTTAGTAAAGGTAAAAACGAGATAAAACCCAGAGGATACAGATTAGGAGACTGCTATAAACACGACGTGAATTATGAAATTTCGAGATACGTTACATAAATATATTCACATTAATGATAATAGTAATTATAATTATAATAAAAATTATAATAAAAATAATAATAGTAATAATAATAATAATAATAATAATAATAATAATAATAATAATAATAATAATAATAATAATAATAATAATAATAATAATAATAATAATAATAATAATAATAATAATAATAACAATAATAATAATAATAATAATAATGATAATAATAATAATAATAATAATAAAAATAATTACATAATAATAATTAAATAATAATAATAATAATAACAATAATAATAATAATAATAATAATAATAATAATAATAATAATAATAATAATAATAATAATAATAATAATAATAATAATAATAACAACAATAATAAACAATCTAGAAGCAACCTCACACTGTTCCAGGCAAGAGTTCCGGGCCGTGTGCAGGTCTATTGTCCCTTGTCTTCAATGCTTCCTTCATTTGTTTTTGTATAGGTCCACCTCAATGTGAGGATTGATAATTTTTTTCGTCTTCTTTTTTTTAGCTACTTTCCACGATTTTTTTTATCGTTTATTGTTTGTTACAATATTCGTTCTAAGATTGAGTGTATCGCTAATTCTAAATTCTTTACTTTAGTCTTTGCATTTTCTACCAAAAATTAATTTTAAACTTCTTTTTCTCCCTACAGACTGATGTTTGGATAAATTTTCTTAGTAAATCAAAGTTTCTTAAATTACAAGGCAGTTACCTGTCTGGATTTTTTTAACCTGCTTTACATACGAATTTCATTGAGCAATTTTCGGCTCTAGATTATGGTTAAAAAAAAATTGAATGTTTCTTATTTGATTCTATCCACTTTATACCATATCCTTTTTTTAGCCTTCTTTTGATTTCCCACTTCGATGATCTCTACTTGTTTTTGTGCGTTTAATTTTTCACATTTAATGTTTTTTGTTTTAAAGATCTTTCTCAAATTTCTTTCGACATCTGCTACAGTATTTTACAAATCATGGAATTCATATAAAAAAAAAACTTTTTGCACGCTTATGCTGTAGTACCGGTCTTTACCTTCATTTTAAATCAGTGTATGTGGTGTCATTTCTAGGGGTTCAAGGAAGTGTTCAGAATATAGGCTAAGGTTTAGTCACTATTAGATGTTCTCTGTATTCTTGTGTGCAGTGATATATTGCATGTCTAAGTAGCAAACGTAGATTTTTGTTAATACCTATGACTTTGTTTTCTAACATTGAATGGAGTGAGATTTAATCTACACGGCAGACTCCGTTTCATCCTGCTCCAGGTAGAATTTTACTGTGCTGCATGGTGTTCACTCCAGATATCCACAATATACCAGTCGGTTCTAAAATATTTCAGCCACGTTGCACTATTCAAAATATTTAATGTGATTATATAGGTGAACACCTACAGGGAAATATTCGAACAAACACTGATATGCTGTATTTCTCTTTTACAGAAGATAGTTACGCCTATTTGGAAGTCACAGATACAGCTGGTGCTCCTTGCAAACTTGAAAGCACTGTATACGGTCAAAGTGTGAAAGCCGTGTGCATCGAGTTTCAGTACACCAGTATAGGAGATAAAGAACATGGTATTCATGTAGGCTTTGAGCATGGAGGATTCCAGACAGGCCTCTTCTCAGTTGCACCTCGTAATACTGCGGGAAAATGGTACAAAATTGGTGCATCATGTTGTCTCCAAAGAGCAGACAGTGAATCAGAGAGATATGTGAGTGTAGCAGAAAAGATACCGCAGAGAAAGTTTGGCTGTGGTATTAAAATTTATCATTAAACTTAAGTAAAAAATGGGGCGTATTTTTCGCTGACAGGAATCATCATTATTTAAAGTATAATCTGTTTCGCTCATACACATGATGTAGAAAAGAGACAAGACTTATTATCGGCAAAAAGCAGGACAAAGTAGACACATTGTTCCAACGTCGTACGACAAACAAAATGTAAGAAATCATGAAAGATCTCACGCGTAAACTGATTAAAGAATATGACTGCAGGCAGAGGTAGGTATACAGAACGCCAAAGGCAAGAACAGCAAGACATTCTAAGTCTTTTCTGCCAAAAATCAAGTACAGTATTCAATGATAAAGATATAAGGTTAAGACTGTACAAGATGTGTTAAAATGCTGCTATTGAGTCTACAGAAAACTAAAAGCAATATTTCTTTCATTTTTTTTTATAGATAATATTATACATTAAATCCATTACGGTCTTTAAACTTTCAGTTGTGGTTTTGAAAATAATGATGCCTTTACAAAATACTCTATTTGTTTAATCATTAGAATCTCTACAAGGTAAACAGATTTAGATAATTCTATATTATAATTTTTTAATGCATCTAACCTTGTTTCATATAATATACTAGCTCTATAAAAACATGAATGCATCAAGCTTATATATACATATATGTATATAAATTAAGAAAAGTGTAGATTAAATATTGTAATTCGGTACACATGTGTTTCGATGATTTACATCTCTTGGACGAATAGTAGGCTCTTTCGCTTTCGGTCCGCATGTACATGTACTTAAATATATATTTAGTGTTTTCATATACACCTGAATTTTTATCTTATGTATTTATATTTTTTATGTGGATGGGCATACCAACTTCGAATTGACTCAGCAGGGATGAAAAAACTTAATCCTATCTTATCTT
Organism: Elysia crispata; assembly: GCA_033675545.1. NCBI lineage: Eukaryota > Metazoa > Mollusca > Gastropoda > Plakobranchidae > Elysia > Elysia crispata. The sequence continues at coordinate 317,388 of JAWDGP010004075.1, read as the reverse complement.
ATCTAAGGAGGCCCCTCCCCCCCCAAAAAAAAAATCTTACTTTGTTTTGCTCTCAGCAAATTGATATCGTTAAAGATGCTTTGTCTTATAGTATTTAACATAAATATAAGAAGGGCATAAAACACCGCTTTAAAAGATTATTTTTATTTCCTCAAACGAAGATATGACTGAGTGCTTGGTTGCGTTTATACTACGGATTCTACAGACTTATTATTATGTGCAGCTTTTGATACTTTAAACCTCCTCGAGTATTAAAAGTAGTAGTAGATAACCACATTCATCACCATTCACAGTTTCTCTTTTACTTTACGTTTCTTACATGCATAACGTATCCTGAAAACTTATGTGGCAGTAAACATATTCTTAATTTTCCTTCTCCTAATGCAACCAATACTCCAGATCAACATTGGTATCACGAATGCTACTGTGGACAGCACTGTGGCCATCGGCAAGTTGGACGTGCGTGTGGCCAACAGGACTTGTGATATTGATGAGCCTGTTTGCTCTGTGTATGAAGCTGGTATACCAATCAATAATGAGTATTTATTCCATCCTACAGGTAAGTATTCTGTTGTTTAATTTTACCAATATTTTATAACTTACAATATTTTCATAAGCATCGTAATTTTGTGCAAGATTACCACTGCTGATACGATTACAATAATTAATATTATTGTTCTCACACTTAAGTTGTGTTTAAGATATTTTTCTACCTTTTATTTTCAATTGCATGAATCAAGCTGTTCAAAATGTTTAATGTTTTAAATGTTTTAAAAGACCTAAAGATAGGAGTCAAAAATAAAATGAGTTTATATTTTTTTTGTCTTCCAGTTTTACGTCACTATTTACTTACAAAGATAACAACAATAACACTATCTTCAAATCTTTTCACAGCTTAGTTGACAATTGAATGTAAAATATTACCATCGTATGAATGAAGCTTTCGAACCGGATGCATTGAATTGAAATTAAGCAACAACAAAAGTACAATACACATATAAAATTGTTTTTGGTTTTTTCATGATGTTTTAATTCTTTAATCACTATAAACTTACAATGACAGAAGCAATAAACCTTTTTTTTTTCTATAGTTACCTCTTCAAACCTCGATAATCTAGAAAACATCACGCGCTTTGATGGTTCCGCAACTCCAACAAATCCAGTTTCCACACAGGAAGTCAAGTTGGACACAAATGGAACAGGCACTACATCAATCACTGTATCTGGCAAAGGATCAACTACACCGCCTTTACTAAATCTCACAGGTAATAAGAATAGTGAACTAGTTTTGTGAAATCCAAATTAATTTTGTTCACAGATATATTTGTAAGAATCAATATTATGGAAGTTTAAATAACTGCACAGCTAAACATTTACGCAACGCTGTGCACTGTTATGCACTTAATGCGAAAATCCACAGCTTTTTAGTAAATGTTTAAAATGATCGAAAACAGACGGGGAAAGAACAGAATCAGTCGTTTAACTTCAGGACTGATTTTATGGTTGTTCTTGTAATCCAAAAGTAAGGTTATTATTCAATCATCTTTTTATATGCTTGATGAGATTGAATGATATCTATTTCTTTTGTATGAAACAGGCTGTTCGGTTTAAATAATTGAATTAAATTATGTGACATGTGAGAAAAAGCATGAAAACTAAAAATTCTTATCGGTTTTTTTTTTCTTAAGAAAAAAAAAGGGTTGTTTTTGTAAGACGATCTGCGTGCAATGATATCAGTAGTAAACCTGTTATATCTTTCATCTTTTAATACTCAACAAACCAGAGAACACCACGTTATTAATTGACGCCACAACTGCACCAAATCCAGTTTACACACAGGAAGTGAAATTGGACGCAAATGAGACAGTTACTAGAACTTCTGATATAACATCCACGCCGTTTCAACGGATTTTCTCAAAAGGTGATCACAATGATTGTATATTTTTCATTTTGATTATGCTTACATAGAGAAAGGGTTGTTTCTCGCCGTCTTATTATAAAATCTTTTTCCATCATTGACATATTATTGTTATCGATAAAGCAGTGCATGAATTTAATTGGTAAACCTTACTGTCTCTTTCAGGTCGAAATGAATGCTCTTCTTCTCGTTTGGGGACTTCGTCTTGCTCCTTCCAAAAAGGCCTCTTCTGTGGTGGGATAAATAATGGTTATGCTTGCCAGCATCTGTGGAGTGTTAGTAAAGGTAAAAACGAGATAAAACCCAGAGGATACAGATTAGGAGACTGCTATAAACACGACGTGAATTATGAAATTTCGAGATACGTTACATAAATATATTCACATTAATGATAATAGTAATTATAATTATAATAAAAATTATAATAAAAATAATAATAGTAATAATAATAATAATAATAATAATAATAATAATAATAATAATAATAATAATAATAATAATAATAATAATAATAATAATAATAATAATAATAATAATAATAATAATAATAATAATAATAATAATAATAAAAATAATAATAATAATAATAATAATAATAATAATAATAATAATAATAATAATAATAATAATAATAATAATAATAATAATAATAATAATAATAATAATAATAATAATAATAATAATAATAATAATAATAATAATAATAATAATAATAATAATAATAACAACAATAATAAACAATCTAGAAGCAACCTCACACTGTTCCAGGCAAGAGTTCCGGGCCGTGTGCAGGTCTATTGTCCCTTGTCTTCAATGCTTCCTTCATTTGTTTTTGTATAGGTCCACCTCAATGTGAGGATTGATAATTTTTTTCGTCTTCTTTTTTTTTAGCTATTTTCCACGATTTTTTTTATCGTTTATTGTTTGTTACAATATTCGTTCTAAGATTGAGTGTATCGCTAATTCTAAATTCTTTACTTTAGTCTTTGCATTTTCTACCAAAAATTAATTTTAAACTTCTTTTTCTCCCTACAGACTGATGTTTGGATAAATTTTCTTAGTAAATCAAAGTTTCTTAAATTACAAGGCAGTTACCTGTCTGGATTTTTTTAACCTTCTTTACATACGAATTTCATTGAGCAATTTTCGGCTCTAGATTATGGTTAAAAAAAAATTGAATGTTTCTTATTTGATTCTATCCACTTTATACCATATCCTTTTTTTAGCCTTCTTTTGATTTCCCACTTCGATGATCTCTACTTGTTTTTGTGCGTTTAATTTTTCACATTTAATGTTTTTTGTTTTAAAGATCTTTCTCAAATTTCTTTCGACATCTGCTACAGTATTTTACAAATCATGGAATTTATATAAAAAAAAACTTTTTGCACGCTTATGCTGTAGTACCGGTCTTTACCTTCAATTTAAATCAGTGTATGTGGTGTCATTTCTAGGGGTTCAAGGAAGTGTTCAGAATATAGGCTAAGGTTTAGTCACTATTAGATGTTCTCTGTATTCTTGTGTGCAGTGATATATTGCATGTCTAAGTAGCAAACGTAGATTTTTGTTAATACCTATGACTTTGTTTTCTAACATTGAATGGAGTGAGATTTAATCTACACGGCAGACTCCGTTTCATCCTGCTCCAGGTAGAATTTTACTGTGCTGCATGGTGTTCACTCCAGATATCCACAATATACCAGTCGGTTCTAAAATATTTCAGCCACGTTGCACTATTCAAAATATTTAATGTGATTATATAGGTGAACACCTACAGGGAAATATTCGAACAAACACTGATATTCTGTATTTCTCTTTTACAGAAGATAGTTACGCCTATTTGGAAGTCACAGATACAGCTGGTGCTCCTTGCAAACTTGAAAGCACTGTATACGGTCAAAGTGTGAAAGCCGTGTGCATCGAGTTTCAGTACACCAGTATAGGAGATAAAGAACATGGTATTCATGTAGGCTTTGAGCATGGAGGATTCCAGACAGGCCTCTTCTCAGTGGCACCTCGTAATACTGCGGGAAAATGGTACAAAATTGGTGCATCATGTTGTCTCCAAAGAGCAGACAGTGAATCAGAGAGATATGTGAGTGTAGCAGAAAAGATACCGCAGAGAAAGTTTGGCTTTGGTATTAAAATTTATCATTAAACTTAATTAAAAAATGGGGCGTATTTTTCGCTGACAGGAATCATCATTATTTAAAGTATAATCTGTTTCGCTCATACACATGATGTAGAAAAGAGACAAGACTTATTATCGGCAAAAAGCAGGACAAAATAGACACATTGTTCCAACGTCGCACGACAAACAAAATGTAAGAAATCATGAAAGATCTCACGCGTCAACTGATTAAAGAATATGACTGCAGGCAGAGGTAGGTATACAGAACGCCAAAGGCAAGAACAGCAAGACATTCTAAGTCTTTTCTGCCAAAAATCAAGTACAGTATTCAATGATAAAGATATAAGGTTAAGACTGTACAAGATGTGTTAAAATGCTGCTATTGAGTCTACAGAAAACTAAAAGCAATATTTCTTTCATTTTTTTATAGATAATATTATACATTAAATTCATTACGGTCTTTAAACTTTCAGTTGTGGTTTTGAAAATAATGATGCCTTTACAAAATACTCTATTTGTTTAATCATTAGAATCTCTACAAGGTAAACAGATTTAGATAATTCTATATTATAATTTTTTAATGCATCTAACCTTGTTTCATATAATATACTAGCTCTATAAAAACATGAATGCATCAAGCTTATATATACATATATGTATATAAATTAAGAAAAGTGTAGATTAAATATTGTAATTCGGTACACATGTGTTTCGATGATTTACATCTCTTGGACGAATAGTAGGCTCTTTCGCTTTCGGTCCGCATGTACATGTACTTAAATATATATTTAGTGTTTTCATATACACCTGAATTTTTATCTTATGTATTTATATTTTTTATGTGGATGGGCATACCAACTTCGAATTGACTCAGCAGGGATGAAAAAACTTAATCCTATCTTATCTTATCTAAGGAGGCCCCTCCCCCCCAAAAAAAAAAATCTTACTTTGTTTTGCTCTCAGCAAATTGATATCGTTAAAGATGCTTTGTCTTATAGTATTTAACATAAATATAAGAAGGGCATAAAACACCGCTTTAAAAGATTATTTTTATTTCCTCAACCGAAGATATGACTGAGTGCTTGGTTGCGTTTATACTACGGATTCTACAGACTTATTATTATGTGCAGCTTTTGATACTTTAAACCTCCTCGAGTATTAAAAGTAGTAGTAGATAACCACATTCATCACCATTCACAGTTTCTCTTTTACTTTACGTTTCTTACATGCATAACGTATCCTGAAAACTTATGTGGCAGTAAACATATTCTTAACTTTCCTTCTCCTAATACAACCAATACTCCAGATCAACATTGGTATCACGAATGCTACTGTGGACAGCACTGTGGCCATCGGCAAGTTGGACATGCGTGTGGCCAACAGGACTTGTGATATTGATGAGCCTGTTTGCTCTGTGTATGAAGCTGGTATACCAATCAATAATGAGTATTTATTCCATCCTACAGGTAAGTATTCTGTTGTTTAATTTTACCAATATTTTATAACTTACAATATTTTCATAAGCATCGTAATTTTGTGCAAGATTACCACTGCTGATACGATTACAATAATTAATATTATTGTTCTCACACTTAAGTTGTGTTTAAGATATTTTTAGACCTTTTATTTTCACTTGCATCAATCAAGCTGTTCAAAATGCTTTATACAGTTAAAGTGAAAAAGGACCTAAAGATAGGAGTCAAAAATAAAATGAGTTTATATATTTTTTGTCTTCCAGTTTTACGTCACTATTTACTTACAAAGATAACAACAATAACACTATCTTCAAATCTTTTCACAGCTTAGTTGACAATTTAATGTAAAATATTGCCATCGTATGAATGAAGCTGTCGAACCGGATGCATTGAATTGAAATTAAGCAACAACAAAAGTACAATACACATATAAAATTGTTTTTGGTTTTTTCATGATGTTTTAATTCTTTAATCACTATAAACTTACAATGACAGAAGCAATAAACCTTTTTTTTTCTATAGTTACCTCTTCAAACCTCGATAATCTAGAAAACATCACGCGCTTTGATGGTTCCGCAACTCCAACAAATCCAGTTTCCACACAGGAAGTCAAGTTGGACACAAATGGAACAGGCACTACATCAATCACTGTATCTGGCAAAGTATCAACTACACCGCCTTTACTAAATCTCACAGGTAATAAGAATAGTGAACTAGTTTTGTGAAATCCAAATTTGTTCACAGATATATTTGTAAGATTCAATATTATGGAAGTTTAAATAACTGCACAGCTAAACATTTACGCAACGCTGTGCACTGTTATGCACTTAATGCGAAAATCCACAGCTTTTTAGTAAATGTTTAAAATGATCGAAAACAGACGGGGAAAGAACAGAATCAGTCGTTTAACTTGAGGACTGATTTTATGGTTGTTCTTGTAATCCAAAAGTAAGGTTATTATTCAATCATCTTTTTATATGCTTGATGAGATTGAATGATATCTATTTCTTTTGTATGAAACAGGCTGTTCGGTTTAAATAATTGAATTAAATTATGTGACATGTGAGAAAAAGCATGAAAACTAAAAATTCTTATCGGTTTTTTTTTTCTTAAGAAAAAAAAAGGGTTGTTTTTGTAAGACGATCTGCGTGCAATGATATCAGTAGTAAACCTGTTATATCTTTCATCTTTTAATACTCAACAAACCAGAGAACACCACGTTATTAATTGACGCCACAACTGCACCAAATCCAGTTTACACACAGGAAGTGAAATTGGACGCAAATGAGACAGTTACTAGAACTTCTGATATAACATCCACGCCGTTTCAACGGATTTTCTCAAAAGGTGATCACAATGATTGTATATTTTTCATTTTGATTATGCTTACATAGAGAAAGGGTTGTTTCTCGCCGTCTTATTATAAAATCTTTTCCATCATTGACATATTATTGTTATCGATAAAGCAGTGCATGAATTTAATTGGTAAACCTTACTGTCTCTTTCAGGTCGAAATGAATGCTCTTCTTCTCGTTTGGGGACTTCGTCTTGCTCCTTCCAAAAAGGCCTCTTCTGTGGTGGGATAAATAATGGTTATGCTTGCCAGCATCTGTGGAGTGTTAGTAAAGGTAAAAACGAGATAAAACCCAGAGGATACAGATTAGGAGACTGCTATAAACACGACGTGAATTATGAAATTTCGAGATACGTTACATAAATATATTCACATTAATGATAATAGTAATTATAATTATAATAAAAATTATAATAAAAATAATAATAGTAATAATAATAATAATAATAATAATAATAATAATAATAATAATAATAATAATAATAATAATAATAATAATAATAATAATAATAATAATAATAATAATAATAATAATAATAATAATAATAAAAATAAATAAATAATAATAATAATAATAATAATAATAATAATAATAATAATAATAATAATAATAAAAATAATTAAATAATAATAATAATAATAATAATAATAATAATAATAATAATAATAATAATAATAATAATAATAATAATAATAATAATAATAATAATAATAATAATAACAACAATAATAAACAATCTAGAAGCAACCTCACACTGTTCCAGGCAAGAGTTCCGGGCCGTGTGCAGGTCTATTGTCCCTTGTCTTCAATGCTTCCTTCATTTGTTTTTGTATAGGTCCACCTCAATGTGAGGATTGATAATTTTTTTCGTCTTCTTTTTTTTTTAGCTACTTTCCACGATTTTTTTTATCGTTTATTGTTTGTTACAATATTCGTTCTAAGATTGAGTGTATCGCTAATTCTAAATTCTTTACTTTAGTCTTTGCATTTTCTACCAAAAATTAATTTTAAACTTCTTTTTCTCCCTACAGACTGATGTTTGGATAAATTTTCTTAGTAAATCAAAGTTTCTTAAATTACAAGGCAGTTACCTGTCTGGATTTTTTTTAACCTTCTTTACATACGAATTTCATTGAGCAATTTTCGGCTCTAGATTATGGTTAAAAAAAAATTGAATGTTTCTTATTTGATTCTATCCACTTTATACCATATCCTTTTTTTAGCCTTCTTTTGATTTCCCACTTCGATGATCTCTACTTGTTTTTGTGCGTTTAATTTTTCACATTTAATGTTTTTTGTTTTAAAGATCTTTCTCAAATTTCTTTCGACATCTGCTACAGTATTTTACAAATCATGGAATTTATATAAAAAAAAAAACCTTTTGCACGCTTATGCTGTAGTACCGGTCTTTACCTTCATTTTAAATCAGTGTATGTGGTGTCATTTCTAGGGGTTCAAGGAAGTGTTCAGAATATAGGCTAAGGTTTAGTCACTATTAGATGTTCTCTGTATTCTTGTGTGCAGTGATATATTGCATGTCTAAGTAGCAAACGTAGATTTTTGTTAATACCTATGACTTTGTTTTCTAACATTGAATGGAGTGAGATTTAATCTACACGGCAGACTCCGTTTCATCCTGCTCCAGGTAGAATTTTACTGTGCTGCATGGTGTTCACTCCAGATATCCACAATATACCAGTCGGTTCTAAAATATTTCAGCCACGTTGCACTATTCAAAATATTTAATGTGATTATATAGGTGAACACCTACAGGGAAATATTCGAACAAACACTGATATGCTGTATTTCTCTTTTACAGAAGATAGTTACGCCTATTTGGAAGTCACAGATACAGCTGGTGCTCCTTGCAAACTTGAAAGCACTGTATACGGTCAAAGTGTGAAAGCCGTGTGCATCGAGTTTCAGTACACCAGTATAGGAGATAAAGAACATGGTATTCATGTAGGCTTTGAGCATGGAGGATTCCAGACAGGCCTCTTCTCAGTGGCACCTCGTAATACTGCGGGAAAATGGTACAAAATTGGTGCATCATGTTGTCTCCAAAGAGCAGACAGTGAATCAGAGAGATATGTGAGTGTAGCAGAAAAGATACCGCAGAGAAAGTTTGGCTTTGGTATTAAAATTTATCATTAAACTTAATTAAAAAATGGGGCGTATTTTTCGCTGACAGGAATCATCATTATTTAAAGTATAATCTGTTTCGCTCATACACATGATGTAGAAAAGAGACAAGACTTATTATCGGCAAAAAGCAGGACAAAATAGACACATTGTTCCAACGTCGCACGACAAACAAAATGTAAGAAATCATGAAAGATCTCACGCGTCAACTGATTAAAGAATATGACTGCAGGCAGAGGTAGGTATACAGAACGCCAAAGGCAAGAACAGCAAGACATTCTAAGTCTTTTCTGCCAAAAATCAAGTACAGTATTCAATGATAAAGATATAAGGTTAAGACTGTACAAGATGTGTTAAAATGCTGCTATTGAGTCTACAGAAAACTAAAAGCAATATTTCTTTCATTTTTTTTTATAGATAATATTATACATTAAATCCATTACGGTCTTTAAACTTTCAGTTGTGGTTTTGAAAATAATGATGCCTTTACAAAATACTCTATTTGTTTAATCATTAGAATCTCTACAAGGTAAACAGATTTAGATAATTCTATATTATAATTTTTTAATGCATCTAACCTTGTTTCATATAATATACTAGCTCTATAAAAACATGAATGCATCAAGCTTATATATACATATATGTATATAAATTAAGAAAAGTGTAGATTAAATATTGTAATTCGGTACACATGTGTTTCGATGATTTACATCTCTTGGACGAATAGTAGGCTCTTTCGCTTTCGGTCCGCATGTACATGTACTTAAATATATATTTAGTGTTTTCATATACACCTGAATTTTTATCTTATGTATTTATATTTTTTATGTGGATGGGCATACCAACTTCGAATTGACTCAGCAGGGATGAAAAAACTTAATCCTATCTTATCTTATCTAAGGAGGCCCCTCCCTCCCAAAAAAAAAAAAAAAAAAAAAAATCTTACTTTGTTTTGCTCTCAGCAAATTGATATCGTTAAAGATGCTTTGTCTTATAGTATTTAACATAAATATAAGAAGGGCATAAAACACCGCTTTAAAAGATTATTTTTATTTCCTCAAACGAAGATATGACTGAGTGCTTGGTTGCGTTTATACTACGGATTCTACAGACTTATTATTATGTGCAGCTTTTGATACTTTAAACCTCCTCGAGTAATAAAAGTAGTAGTAGAGAACCACATTCATCACCATTCACAGTTTCTCTTTTACTTTACGTTTCTTACATGCATAACGTATCCTGAAAACTTATGTGGCAGTAAACATATTCTTAACTTTCCTTCTCCTAATACAACCAATACTCCAGATCAACATTGGTATCACGAATGCTACTGTGGACAGCACTGTGGCCATCGGCAAGTTGGACGTGCGTGTGGCCAACAGGACTTGTGATATTGATGAGCCTGTTTGCTCTGTGTATGAAGCTGGTATACCAATCAATAATGAGTATTTATTCCATCCTACAGGTAAGTATTCTGTTGTTTAATTTTACCAATATTTTATAACTTACAATATTTTCATAAGCATCGTAATTTTGTGCAAGATTACCACTGCTGATACGATTACAATAATTAATATTGTTGTTCTCACACTTAAGTTGTGTTTAAGATATTTTTAGACCTTTTATTTTCACTTGCATCAATCAAGCTGTTCAAAATGCTTTATACAGTTAAAGTGAAAAAGGACCTAAAGATAGGAGTCAAAAATAAAATGAGTTTATATATTTTTTGTCTTCCAGTTTTACGTCACTATTTACTTACAAAGATAACAACAATAACACTATCTTCAAATCTTTTCACAGCTTAGTTGACAATTTAATGTAAAATATTGCCATCGTATGAATGAAGCTGTCGAACCGGATGCATTGAATTGAAATTAAGCAACAACAAAAGTACAATACACATATAAAATTGTTTTTGGTTTTTTCATGATGTTTTAATTCTTTAATCACTATAAACTTACAATGACAGAAGCAATAAACCTTTTTTTTTTCTATAGTTACCTCTTCAAACCTCGATAATCTAGAAAACATCACGCGCTTTGATGGTTCCGCAACTCCAACAAATCCAGTTTCCACACAGGAAGTCAAGTTGGACACAAATGGAACAGGCACTACATCAATCACTGTATCTGGCAAAGGATCAACTACACCGCCTTTACTAAATCTCACAGGTAATAAGAATAGTGAACTAGTTTTGTGAAATCCAAATTAATTTTGTTCACAGATATATTTGTAAGAATCAATATTATGGAAGTTTAAATAACTGCACAGCTAAACATTTACGCAACGCTGTGCACTGTTATGCACTTAATGCGAAAATCCACAGCTTTTTAGTAAATGTTTAAAATGATCGAAAACAGACGGGGAAAGAACAGAATCAGTCGTTTAACTTCAGGACTGATTTTATGGTTGTTCTTGTAATCCAAAAGTAAGGTTATTATTCAATCATCTTTTTATATGCTTGATGAGATTGAATGATATCTATTTCTTTTGTATGAAACAGGCTGTTCGGTTTAAATAATTGAATTAAATTATGTGACATGTGAGAAAAAGCATGAAAACTAAAAATTCTTATCGGTTTTTTTTTCTTAAGAAAAAAAAAAGGGTTGTTTTTGTAAGACGATCTGCGTGCAATGATATCAGTAGTAAACCTGTTATATCTTTCATCTTTTAATACTCAACAAACCAGAGAACACCACGTTATTAATTGACGCCACAACTGCACCAAATCCAGTTTACACACAGGAAGTGAAATTGGACGCAAATGAGACAGTTACTAGAACTTCTGATATAACATCCACGCCGTTTCAACGGATTTTCTCAAAAGGTGATCACAATGATTGTATATTTTTCATTTTGATTATGCTTACATAGAGAAAGGGTTGTTTCTCGCCGTCTTATTATAAAATCTTTTCCATCATTGACATATTATTGTTATCGATAAAGCAGTGCATGAATTTAATTGGTAAAACCTTACTGTCTCTTTCAGGTCGAAATGAATGCTCTTCTTCTCGTTTGGGAACTTCGTCTTGCTCCTTCCAAAAAGGCCTCTTCTGTGGTGGGATAAATAATGGTTATGCTTGCCAGCATCTGTGGAGTGTTAGTAAAGGTAAAAACGAGATAAAACCCAGAGGATACAGATTAGGAGACTGCTATAAACACGACGTGAATTATGAAATTTCGAGATACGTTACATAAATATATTCACATTAATGATAATAGTAATTATAATTATAATAAAAATTATAATAAAAATAATAATAGTAATAATAATAATAATAATAATAGTAATAATAATAATAATAATAATAATAATAATAATAATAATAATAATAATAATAATAATAATAATAATAATAATAATAATAATAATTATAATAATAATAATAATAATAATAATAATAATAATAATAATAATAATAATAATAATAATAAAAATAATAATAATTATAAAAATAATAAAATAATAATAATAATAATAATAATAATAATAATAATAATAATAATAATAATAATAATAATAATAATAATAATAATAATAATAATAATAATAATAATAAACAATCTAGAAGCAACCTCACACTGTTACGGGCAAGAGTTCCGGGCCGTGTGCAGGTCTATTGTCCCTTGTCTTCAATGCTTCCTTCATTTATTTTTGTATAGGTCCACCTCAATGTTATATGTTGGCTCCGTGGTATAATTTAAGAATGATAAATTCTTCAAAGCCTATTTGCTCTTTGCTCTATCTCGCCTACAGGCTTATCTTCTTTGTACAAATATTCGTAGTAAATAACATTTCTTTTAAAAAAAGCGAGTCATCACTTACAATTTTTTCACCTCCAGTACATTAATATTTGGTAGATCATTTTTCTTCGGTTGAATATTTTAAGAGAACATAATGTTTTCTCCTTTTCCTGTATTCATTTTATTCCAGCTACTTTTATATTTTTAGCCTTCTCTTACTTTCTACATTCGATCAACTCCAGTTTCTTTCGTGTGTTTTGTTTTTTATATTGAATGTTTTGGCTGTCAGGATCCTTCTCACATGTTCTTTCGATAACTGCTGCAGCATTTCCGAAAGCTTGGGGCTCATCATAATTTGTGTACGCTTTTGCTGTAACATTGATCTATGCCATCAAGCTAAATAAGTATTTGTTGTATTATTTCTAGGGAATTCAAGACAATGTTCAGAATGTAGGCTAGGGTTTAGTCTTCAATAACAACTTCCCTCTATTCTTGACTGTGTAGGTAAATTGCATGTTATCGATCTATTGGCCGAGAGGGAAACACAATTTTTTGTTAGTGCTTATAACTTTGTTTTCTAAGATTGGATGGAGTGCGGTTTGATATAGACAGCGGACTACGTTTCACCTGCACCAGTTAAAACTTCACTGTTGCATGGTGTTCTCTCCGGATATGTACAATATTTCATCGGGTTCTTAAATAGTTTTAGCCAGTTGCACTATTCAAAATATCCAATGTGAATGGATAAATGAACATGTACAGGAAAATATTCGAGTAAACATTTGATAAGCTGCATTTCTCTTTTACACAAGATGGTTACGCCTATCTGGAAGTCACAGATACAACTGGTACTCCTTGCAAGCTTGAAAGCTTGGTGTACTTACAAAGTGTGAAAGCCGTATGTATCGAGTTTCATTACACCAGCATGGGAGATAACGAGCACGGTATTCATGTAGGCTTTGAGCAGGGAGGACACCAGACAGAACTCTTCTCAGTGCCACCTCGTAATACTGCAGAAAAATGGTACAAAATTGGTGCATCATGTTGTCTGCAAGGAGCAGACACCGATTTCTACAGATATGTGAGTCAAGCAGAAAAGATACCATTAATTGATTCTGGTATCCATTTTAATAATTTCACTAAATCTAAAAATGGGGCGTATTTTGCGCTGACAGGAATCAGGGATATTCCAAGTAATATAAATTAACTTAGAAAAGAGACAAGTCCAGTTTTTGGAAAATAACGATTTTTCCGTAGGTGCCACAAGAATGTGGTTTTCTTTTTCTCTCAACAAATTTATTTTAAATAAACGCTCTCCCCTATACAAGTTAGCAGAAATCTTAAAAAGTCATAAAATACGGGTATAAAAGTTCATTCTGGTTCCCCCCCCCAAAAAAAAAAAAAAAAAAAAAAAAGATATTAATGACTCATTGGTTTGTTGGTATTGCAGATTAAATATAAAGAAAAAGCCAAAATTCCCATTTGAGATATTACTAAAGCTCAAGTTTTGTCATATATTTATATTCAAATTTTTTTAATATTTGCGCAGCTTTTGATACTTCAAACCTCCTCTATTAGTAGTAAATAGCCAGATTCATCCCCATTTGCCTAGTACTACATTATAAGTACAGTGATAGTTTTACTAAGCGCTTCTTACATTCATAAACTATTCTAAAAACTAATTCGACACTAAACGCAGTCTTATTTTTCTTTCTCCTAACACAACGAATACTCAGATCAACATTGATATCACGAATGCTACTGTGGACAACACTGTGGCCATAGATAATTTGGATGTGCGTGTGGCCAACAGGACGTGTGGTATTGATGAGCCTCTTTGTACTGTGTTTGAAGCTGGTGAACCTATAAAAACTGAGCCTTTACCACATCCTACAGGTAAGTAATTTCGTATTAAATTTGAAGTCTAAAACCTATAATATTTTCGGAAGCATCATAATTTTGTGCAAAATAACCACTACTGAACAGATTATAATTCTTTTCACAGCTTAATCATGATCAAAATGTTTTTTTTTATATTTCAATTGTATGTTTCAGGCTGTTCAAAATGCTTTATGGGATTAAAGTTAAAGAGGAACTAAAGATATGAGTAGAAAATGAAATGAGTTTTACATATATTTTGTCTTCCAGTTTAACGTCACTATTTACAATCAAAGACGACCACAATGAAACTATCTTAAAATCCTTTCACAGCTTAGTTGAGAATTAAATATAAAATGTTGCCATGGTATGAATAAAGCTGTCGAATTGGATTCATTGAATTAAAATTAAGCAACAACAAAAGTGCAACCCACAGATAAAATTGTTTTTGGTTTTTCCTGATATGTTAATTCTTTAATCACTATTAGCTTACAATGACAGAAGCAATAAACCTTTTTTTTTCTACAGTTACCTCTTCAACACTCGATAATGTAGAAAACATCACGCGCTTTGATGATTCCGCAACTCCAACAAATCCAGTTTACACACAGGAAGTCAAGTTCAACCCGAATGGAACAGGTAATGCATCTTCCACTGTAACTCCCAAACGAACAGCCACACCACCTTTACTGAATTACACAGGTAGTTATTTCATGAATTATCCGAAAGTACAGTTTCTTTCCCGGGACTTATTCTTTTGTGCAAGACGACCACTACTGAACCTATTTTAATCTTTTGTATTACTTAGTTATGATTTACGAGCTTTTATGTTAACTTTTTCTTTCTTTGGTATGAAACGGGCTACTGGATTTGGATAAGTGAATTAAAATTATGTAGCAAGTAAAACCAGACATGAGAAAAGAACATGCTTAACCACTGTATTTTTTCCTCAGGAAAAATTTATCATTTTTAAAAGACGATCATCGTGTATTGAGATCAATTGTAATCCTTTTTCACATTCTTCACCTTTCATTCTCAACCACTCAGAAAATACTACTTCATTTAGTGACCCCACAACAGCTCCAAATCAAGTGTTTACAGAGGAAGTCAAGTTCGACACAAATGAAACAGAAACTAGATTATCTGCTGTAACCACAAAGGGAACAGCTATACCGTTTGAAAGGAATTTCTCCCAAGGTGATAAGAATGATTATATATCTTTCACTTTCGTTATGCATGCATAAAGTAAACGTTATGTCAAGCTGTCTTATAATAAATACATTTTCATCTCCGAGATGTTCTTGTTATTGGTAACGTAATGCATAGATTGAAGTAGTAAAATTCATTGCTGTTTTTTTCAGCACAAAATACCTGCTCTTCTTCTCGATTGGGAACGTCGTCGTGTTCCTTTCAGAAAGGGCTCTTTTGCGGTGGAGTTGATAATGGTTATGGTTGTGATCATCAGTGGTTTGTTACTAAAGGTAAAACGAGACAAAGCACAGAAAATACAGGTTAGAAGACTGTTATAGCACTATGTGAGTTATGAATTTTCGAGATACGTGACGTAATAATAATAATAATAATAATAACAACAACAACAACAACAACAACAACAACAACAACAACAACAACAACAACAACAACAACAATAATAATAATAATAATAATAATAATAATAATAATAATAATAATAATAATAATAATAATAATAATAATAATAATAATAATAATTACAATGAGTATGATAATAATAAACAATCTAGAAGTAACCTCACACTGTTACGGGCAAGAGTTCCGGGCCGTGTGCAGGTCTATTGTCCCTTGTCTTCAATGCTTCCTTGATTTTATTTTTTTTTGTATAGGTCTACCTCAGTGTTATGTTTGCTTTGTGATATAATTTGAGAATGATAATTTCTTTAAAGCCTATTTGCTCTTTGCTCTATCTCCGCTACTGGCTTATCTTCTTTGTACAAACTTTCATAGTAAATCGCACGCCTTTAAAAAAGCGAGTCATCACTCACAATTTTTTCACCTCCCCAGAACATTAACATTTGACAGAGCATTTTTCTCCTGTTAAATGTTTTAAGAGAAAATGATGTTCTGCTCCTTTTATTGTATTCATTTTATTCCAGCTCCTTTTATATTTTTAGCCTAATCTTACTTTCTTCATTCGATCAACTCCAGTTTCTTTCGTATGTTTTGTTTTTTATATTGAATGTTTTGGCTGTCAGGATCCTTCTCACATGTTCTTTCGATAACTGCTGCAGCATTTCCGAAAGCTTGGGGCTCATCATAATTTGTGGACGCTTTTGCTGTAACATTGATCTATGCCATCAAGCTAAATAAGTATTTGTTGTATTATTTCTAGGGAATTCAAGACAATGTTCAGAATGTAGGCTAGGGTTTAGTCTTCAATAACAACTTCCCTCTATTCTTGACTGTGTAGGTAAATTGCATGTTATCGATCTATTGGCCGAGAGGGAAACACACTTTTTTGTTAGTGCTTATAACTTTGTTTTCTAAGATTGGATGGAGTGCGGTTTGATATAGACAGCGGACTACGTTTCACCTGCACCAGTTAAAACTTCACTGTTGCATGGTGTTCTCTCCGGATATGTACAATATTTCATCGGGTTCTTAAATAGTTTTAGCCAGTTGCACTATTCAAAATATCCAATGTGAATGGATAAATGAACATGTACAGGAAAATATTCGAGTAAACATTTGATAAGCTGCATTTCTCTTTTACACAAGATGGTTACGCCTATCTGGAAGTCACAGATACAACTGGTACTCCTTGCAAGCTTGAAAGCTTGGTGTACTTACAAAGTGTGAAAGCCGTATGTATCGAGTTTCATTACACCAGCATGGGAGATAACGAGCACGGTATTCATGTAGGCTTTGAGCAGGGAGGACACCAGACAGAACTCTTCTCAGTGCCACCTCGTAATACTGCAGAAAAATGGTACAAAATTGGTGCATCATGTTGTCTCCAAGGAGCAGACACCGATTTCTACAGATATGTGAGTCAAGCAGAAAATATACCATTAATTGATACTGGTGTCCATTTTAATAATTTCACTAAATCTAAAAATGGGGCGTATTTTGCGCTGACAGGAATCAGGGATATTCCAAGTAATATAAATTAACTTAGAAAAGAGACAAGACCAGTTTTTGGAAAATAACGATTTTTCCGTAGGTGCCACAAGAATGTGGTTTCTTTTTCTCTCAACAAATTTATTTTAAATAACCGCTCTCCCCTATACAAGTTAGCAGAAATCTTAAAAAGTCATAAAACACGGGTATAAAAGTTCATTCTGTTTACCCCCTCCCCCCCCCCCAAAAAAAAAAAAAAAAAAAAAAAAAGATATTAATGACTCATTGGTTTGTTGGTACTGCAGATTAAATATAAAGAAAAAGCCAAAATTCCCATTTGAGATATTACTAGAGCTCAAGTTATGTCATATATTTATATTCAAATTTTTTTAACATTTGCGCAGCTTTTGATACTTCAAACCTCCTCTATTAGTAGTAAATAGCAAGATTCATCCCCATTTGCCTAGTACTACATTATAAGTACAGTGATAGTTTTACTAAGCGCTTCTTAGATTCATAAACTATTCTGAAAACTAATTCGACACTAAACGCAGTCTTATTTTTCTTTCTCCCAACACAACGAATACTCAGATCAACATTGATATCACGAATGCTACTGTGGACAACACTGTGGCCATAGATAATTTGGATGTGCGTGTGGCCAACAGGACGTGTGGTATTTATGAGCCTCTTTGTACTGTGTTTGAAGCTGGTGAACCTATAAAAACTGAGCCTTTACCACATCCTACAGGTGTGTAATTTCGTATTAAATTTGAACTCTAAAACCTGTAATCTTTTCGGAAGCATCATAGTTTTGTGCAAAATAACCACTACTGAACAGATTATAATTCTTTTCACAGCTTAATCATGATCAAAATGTTTTTTTTTTTATATTTCAATTGTATGTTTCAGGCTGTTCAAAATGCTTTATTGGATTAAAGTTAAAGAGGAACTAAAGATATGAGTAGAAAATGAAATGAGTCTTACATATATTTTGTCTTCCAGTTTAACGTCACTATTTACAATCAAAGACGACCACTATGAAACTATCTTAAAATCCTTTCACAGCTTAGTTGACACTTAAATATAAAATGTTACCATGGTATGAATAAAGCTGTCGAATTGGATTCATTGAATTAAAATTAAGCAACAACAAAAGTGCAACCCACAGATAAAATTGTTTTTGGTTTTTCCTGATATGTTAATTCTTTAATCACTATTAGCTTACAATGACAGAAGCAATAAACCTTTTTTTTTCTACAGTTACCTCTTCAACACTCGATAATGTAGAAAACATCACGCGCTTTGATGATTCCGCAACTCCAACAAATCCAGTTTACACACAGGAAGTCAAGTTCAACCCGAATGGAACAGGTAATGCATCTTCCACTGTAACTCCCAAACGAACAGCCACACCACCTTTACTGAATTACACAGGTAGTTATTTCATGAATTATCCGAAAGTACAGTTTCTTTCCCGGGACTTATTCTTTTGTGCAAGACGACCACTACTGAACCTATTTTAATCTTTTGTATTACTTAGTTATGATTTACGAGCTTTTATGTTAACTTTTTCTTTCTTTGGTATGAAACGGGCTACTGGATTTGGATAAGTGAATTAAAATTATGTAGCAAGTAAAACCAGACATGAGAAAAGAACATGCTTAACCACTGTTTTTTTCCTCAGGAAAAATTTATCATTTTTAAAAGACGATCATCGTGTATTGAGATCAATTGTAATCCTTTTTCACATTCTTCACCTTTCATTCTCAACCACTCAGAAAATACTACTTCATTTAGTGACCCCACAACAGCTCCAAATCAAGTGTTTACAGAGGAAGTCAAGTTCGACACAAATGAAACAGAAACTAGATTATCTGCTGTAACCACAAAGGGAACAGCTATACCGTTTGAAAGGAATTTCTCCCAAGGTGATAAGAATGATTATATATCTTTCACTTTCGTTATGCATGCATAAAGTAAACGTTATGTCAAGCTGTCTTATAATAAATACATTTTCATCTCCGAGATGTTCTTGTTATTGGTAACGTAATGCATAGATTGAAGTAGTAAAACTCATTGCTGTTTTTTTTTCAGCACAAAATACCTGCTCTTCTTCTCGATTGGGAACGTCGTCGTGTTCCTTTCAGAAAGGGCTCTTCTGCGGTGGAGTTGATAATGGTTATGGTTGTGATCATCAGTGGTTTGTTACTAAAGGTAAAACGAGACAAAGCACAGAAAATACAGGTTAGAAGACTGTTATAGCACTATGTGAGTTATGAATTTTCAGGATACGTCACGTAATAATAATAATAATAATAATAACAACAACAACAACAACAACAACAACAACAACAGCAATAATAATAATAATAATAATAATAATAATAATAATAATAATAATAATAATAATAATAATAATAATAATAATAATAATAATAATAATTACAATGAGTATGATAATAATAAACAATCTAGAAGTAACCTCACACTGTTACGGGCAAGAGTTCCGGGCCGTGTGCAGGTCTATTGTCCCTTGTCTTCAATGCTTCCTTGATTTTATTTTTTTTTGTATAGGTCTACCTCAGTGTTATGTTTGCTTTGTGATATAATTTGAGAATGATAATTTCTTTAAAGCCTATTTGCTCTTTGCTCTATCTCCGCTACTGGCTTATCTTCTTTGTACAAACTTTCATAGTAAATCGCACGCCTTTAAAAAAGCGAGTCATCACTCACAATTTTTTCACCTCCCCAGAACATTAACATTTGACAGAGCATTTTTCTCCTGTTAAATGTTTTAAGAGAAAATGATGTTCTGCTCCTTTTATTGTATTCATTTTATTCCAGCTCCTTTTATATTTTTAGCCTAATCTTACTTTCTTCATTCGATCAACTCCAGTTTCTTTCGTATGTTTTGTTTTTTATATTGAATGTTTTGGCTGTCAGGATCCTTCTCACATGTTCTTTCGATAACTGCTGCAGCATTTCCGAAAGCTTGGGGCTCATCATAATTTGTGGACGCTTTTGCTGTAACATTGATCTATGCCATCAAGCTAAATAAGTATTTGTTGTATTATTTCTAGGGAATTCAAGACAATGTTCAGAATGTAGGCTAGGGTTTAGTCTTCAATAACAACTTCCCTCTATTCTTGACTGTGTAGGTAAATTGCATGTTATCGATCTATTGGCCGAGAGGGAAACACACTTTTTTGTTAGTGCTTATAACTTTGTTTTCTAAGATTGGATGGAGTGCGGTTTGATATAGACAGCGGACTACGTTTCACCTGCACCAGTTAAAACTTCACTGTTGCATGGTGTTCTCTCCGGACATGTACAATATTTCATCGGGTTCTTAAATAGTTTTAGCCAGTTGCACTATTCAAAATATCCAATGTGAATGGATAAATGAACATGTACAGGAAAATATTCGAGTAAACATTTGATAAGCTGCATTTCTCTTTTACACAAGATGGTTACGCCTATCTGGAAGTCACAGATACAACTGGTACTCCTTGCAAGCTTGAAAGCTTGGTGTACTTACAAAGTGTGAAAGCCGTATGTATCGAGTTTCATTACACCAGCATGGGAGATAACGAGCACGGTATTCATGTAGGCTTTGAGCAGGGAGGACACCAGACAGAACTCTTCTCAGTGCCACCTCGTAATACTGCAGAAAAATGGTACAAAATTGGTGCATCATGTTGTCTCCAAGGAGCAGACACCGATTTCTACAGATATGTGAGTCAAGCAGAAAATATACCATTAATTGATACTGGTGTCCATTTTAATAATTTCACTAAATCTAAAAATGGGGCGTATTTTGCGCTGACAGGAATCAGGGATATTCCAAGTAATATAAATTAACTTAGAAAAGAGACAAGACCAGTTTTTGGAAAATAACGATTTTTCCGTAGGTGCCACAAGAATGTGGTTTCTTTTTCTCTCAACAAATTTATTTTAAATAACCGCTCTCCCCTATACAAGTTAGCAGAAATCTTAAAAAGTCATAAAACACGGGTATAAAAGTTCATTCTGTTTACCCCCCCCCCCAAAAAAAAAAAAAAAAAAAAAAAAAAAAGATATTAATGACTCATTGGTTTGTTGGTACTGCAGATTAAATATAAAGAAAAAGCCAAAATTCCCATTTGAGATATTACTAGAGCTCAAGTTTTGTCATATATTTATATTCAAATTTTTTTAACATTTGCGCAGCTTTTGGTACTTCAAACCTCCTCTATTAGTAGTAAATAGCAAGATTCATCCCCATTTGCCTAGTACTACATTATAAGTACAGTGATAGTTTTACTAAGCGCTTCTTACATTCATAAACTATTCTGAAAACTAATTCGACACTAAACGCAGTCTTATTTTTCTTTCTCCCAACACAACGAATACTCAGATCAACATTGATATCACGAATGCTACTGTGGACAACACTGTGGCCATAGATAATTTGGATGTGCGTGTGGCCAACAGGACGTGTGGTATTTATGAGCCTCTTTGTACTGTGTTTGAAGCTGGTGAACCTATAAAAACTGAGCCTTTACCACATCCTACAGGTGTGTAATTTCGTATTAAATTTGAACTCTAAAACCTGTAATCTTTTCGGAAGCATCATAGTTTTGTGCAAAATAACCACTACTGAACAGATTATAATTCTTTTCACAGCTTAATCATGATCAAAATGTTTTTTTTTTATATTTCAATTGTATGTTTCAGGCTGTTCAAAATGCTTTATTGGATTAAAGTTAAAGAGGAACTAAAGATATGAGTAGAAAATGAAATGAGTTTTACATATATTTTGTCTTCCAGTTTAACGTCACTATTTACAATCAAAGACGACCACAATGAAACTATCTTAAAATCCTTTCACAGCTTAGTTGAGAATTAAATATAAAATGTTGCCATGGTATGAATAAAGCTGTCGAATTGGATTCATTGAATTAAAATTAAGCAACAACAAAAGTGCAACCCACAGATAAAATTGTTTTTGGTTTTTCCTGATATGTTAATTCTTTAATCACTATTAGCTTACAATGACAGAAGCAATAAACCTTTTTTTTTCTACAGTTACCTCTTCAACACTCGATAATGTAGAAAACATCACGCGCTTTGATGATTCCGCAACTCCAACAAATCCAGTTTACACACAGGAAGTCAAGTTCAACCCGAATGGAACAGGTAATGCATCTTCCACTGTAACTCCCAAACGAACAGCCACACCACCTTTACTGAATTACACAGGTAGTTATTTCATGAATTATCCGAAAGTACAGTTTCTTTCCCGGGACTTATTCTTTTGTGCAAGACGACCACTACTGAACCTATTTTAATCTTTTGTATTACTTAGTTATGATTTACGAGCTTTTATGTTAACTTTTTCTTTCTTTGGTATGAAACGGGCTACTGGATTTGGATAAGTGAATTAAAATTATGTAGCAAGTAAAACCAGACATGAGAAAAGAACATGCTTAACCACTGTTTTTTTTCCTCAGGAAAAATTTATCATTTTTAAAAGACGATCATCGTGTATTGAGATCAATTGTAATCCTTTTTCACATTCTTCACCTTTCATTCTCAACCACTCAGAAAATACTACTTCATTTAGTGACCCCACAACAGCTCCAAATCAAGTGTTTACAGAGGAAGTCAAGTTCGACACAAATGAAACAGAAACTAGATTATCTGCTGTAACCACAAAGGGAACAGCTATACCGTTTGAAAGGAATTTCTCCCAAGGTGATAAGAATGATTATATATCTTTCACTTTCGTTATGCATGCATAAAGTAAACGTTATGTCAAGCTGTCTTATAATAAATACATTTTCATCTCCGAGATGTTCTTGTTATTGGTAACGTAATGCATAGATTGAAGTAGTAAAATTCATTGCTGTTTTTTTTTCAGCACAAAATACCTGCTCTTCTTCTCGATTGGGAACGTCGTCGTGTTCCTTTCAGAAAGGGCTCTTTTGCGGTGGAGTTGATAATGGTTATGGTTGTGATCATCAGTGGTTTGTTACTAAAGGTAAAACGAGACAAAGCACAGAAAATACAGGTTAGAAGACTGTTATAGCACTATGTGAGTTATGAATTTTCGAGATACGTGACGTAATAATAATAATAATAATAATAATAATAACAACAACAACAACAACAACAACAACAACAACAACAACAACAACAACAACAACAACAATAATAATAATAATAATAATAATAATAATAATAATAATAATAATAATAATAATAATAATAATAATTACAATGAGTATGATAATAATAAACAATCTAGAAGTAACCTCACACTGTTACGGGCAAGAGTTCCGGGCCGTGTGCAGGTCTATTGTCCCTTGTCTTCAATGCTTCCTTGATTTTATTTTTTTTTGTATAGGTCTACCTCAGTGTTATGTTTGCTTTGTGATATAATTTGAGAATGATAATTTCTTTAAAGCCTATTTGCTCTTTGCTCTATCTCCGCTACTGGCTTATCTTCTTTGTACAAACTTTCATAGTAAATCGCACGCCTTTAAAAAAGCGAGTCATCACTCACAATTTTTTCACCTCCCCAGAACATTAACATTTGACAGAGCATTTTTCTCCTGTTAAATGTTTTAAGAGAAAATGATGTTCTGCTCCTTTTATTGTATTCATTTTATTCCAGCTCCTTTTATATTTTTAGCCTAATCTTACTTTCTTCATTCGATCAACTCCAGTTTCTTTCGTATGTTTTGTTTTTTATATTGAATGTTTTGGCTGTCAGGATCCTTCTCACATGTTCTTTCGATAACTGCTGCAGCATTTCCGAAAGCTTGGGGCTCATCATAATTTGTGGACGCTTTTGCTGTAACATTGATCTATGCCATCAAGCTAAATAAGTATTTGTTGTATTATTTCTAGGGAATTCAAGACAATGTTCAGAATGTAGGCTAGGGTTTAGTCTTCAATAACAACTCCCCTCTATTCTTGACTGTGTAGGTAAATTGCATGTTATCGATCTATTGGCCGAGAGGGAAACACACTTTTTTGTTAGTGCTTATAACTTTGTTTTCTAAGATTGGATGGAGTGCGGTTTGATATAGACAGCGGACTACGTTTCACCTGCACCAGTTAAAACTTCACTGTTGCATGGTGTTCTCTCCGGACATGTACAATATTTCATCGGGTTCTTAAATAGTTTTAGCCAGTTGCACTATTCAAAATATCCAATGTGAATGGATAAATGAACATGTACAGGAAAATATTCGAGTAAACATTTGATAAGCTGCATTTCTCTTTTACACAAGATGGTTACGCCTATCTGGAAGTCACAGATACAACTGGTACTCCTTGCAAGCTTGAAAGCTTGGTGTACTTACAAAGTGTGAAAGCCGTATGTATCGAGTTTCATTACACCAGCATGGGAGATAACGAGCACGGTATTCATGTAGGCTTTGAGCAGGGAGGACACCAGACAGAACTCTTCTCAGTGCCACCTCGTAATACTGCAGAAAAATGGTACAAAATTGGTGCATCATGTTGTCTGCAAGGAGCAATAATAATATAAATTAACTTAGAAAAGAGACAAGACCAGTTTTGGGAAAATAACGATTTTCCAGAAAAAATTGTACACTTTTACGGTCAGACGTCGGATCAGGGTGTAGGTCTATTGTCTGTGGTCTTCAATGCTTCTTTCATTTCATTTATTTGTATATGTCTGCCTCATTGTGATGTGTTTTCTTCTTTTCAAAATTTGAGTTTTTCGAAAAACAATTTGATTTTTTCACAACAGGCTTATCTTTGAATAAACTTTCATAGTAAGTCATAGTTCCTTAAATTAAAACGGAGTCATAGATCACGATATTATCTGCTTTACATAAGCATTTTATAGAGCATTTTTTTGGCTCTAGATTATTCTACAAAGAATTGAGTGTTTCCCCTTTTGCTCCATCCATTTTATTCCAGCTCCTCTTCTTAGTCTCTTTTTGGTTTCTTAATTCGATGAGCTCCCAGTTTCCTTTGTATGTTAAGTTTTTCAAATTTAATGTTTTTGGTTGTCAGGATCTTCCTCAAATTTTTTTTTGATAAATGCTATGGTATTTCGCAAAGCATGGGACGCATGAAAAATTTTGCACAGTTATGCTGTAATATCGGTCAGTGCCTTCAACGTAAAGCAATGTTTGTTGTATCGTGTCTAGGGGTGGGGTGGCGCGGTTCAAAGAAGTGTCTAGAATGTAGGCTAGTGTTTAGTCTGTAGTAAGACATTTTCGCTATGTTTGTCTGCAGTGATACATTGTATGTATCCGATCGATTGTATGAGTAGCAAAAGAACATTTTTGCCAATTATGACTTTGCTTTCTAACATTGAATGGAGTGCGATTTAATCTACACGGCAGACTCCGTTTCATCCTGCTCCAGATAGAATTTTACTGAATTGTATGGTGTTCTGTCCAGATAACCACAATATACCAGTTGGTTCTAAAATATTTTAACGACGTTGCACTATTCAAAATATCCAATGTAATTATATAGGTGAACACCTACAGGAAAATACTCGAGCAAACACTTGATATGCTGTATTTCTCTTTTACAGAAGACGGTTACGCCTATTTGAAAATCACAGATACAGCTGGTGCTCCTTGCAAACTTGAAAGCACTGTATACGGTCAAAGTGTGAAGGCCGTGTGTATCGAATTTCATTACACCAGCATAGGAGATAACGAGCACGGTGTTGATGTAGGCTTTGAGCATGGAGGATACCAGACAGACCTTTTCTCAGTGGCACCTCGTAATACTGCGGGAAAATGGTACAAAATTGGTGCATCATGTTGTCTCCAAGGAGCAAACAGTGAATCAGAGAGATATGTGAGTCTAGCAGAAAAATACGGCAGAGAAAGTTTGGCTTTTGTATTAAAATTAATTATTAACTTAATTAAAAAATGTGGCGCATTTTGATGAATTAATTGCAATAAAAATAATTATAATGAACTTTCAAGAGCATGTTTAGCCTAAATCCATAACTTTTCTTTGAATTGTTTCTACCACATCGCACAAAAAAATTAGTAACAGTCATCACTGTATTTTGAGTTGTTTTAGAGGTGATCGAAGTTGCCTTTTATAATATTGATTAGCACACTACATTACATCGTCAATGTGACGATTCTGCTTTATTTTTTTTGCTCTCAGCAAATTGATAATATAAAAGACGCCCTATCTTATAAAATTAAAAGAAATCTAAGAAAGGTATAAAACACACTTATGAAAGATTATTTTTATTACTTGAAAAAAATATATGGTTACGTTGGTACTGCGGATAAATTATAAGGAAAATGACAAAATCTCAGTTGAGATATTACTAGAGCTTCAATTTGGTAACAGATTCAAGCTCTTAAGGTTCAGCACTATTCACCTGGTAGATATTTAAAGATATATTACTTCTTTTAATTAGCGTTTAAATCTAATGCGGCACTACACACATTCTTTATTTTCCTTCTCCTAATAAAACCAATACTCCAGATCAACATTGGTATCACGAATGCTACTGTGGACAGCACTGTGGCCATCGGCAAGTTGGACGTGCGTGTGGCCAACAGGACTTGTGATATTGATGAGCCTGTTTGCTCTGTATATGAAGCTGGTATACCAATTAAGGATGAGCCTTTATTCCATCCTACAGGTAATTAATTTACTGTTCCATTTTTAGTCGAAAACTCACGATACTTTTCATAAGCATCATAATCATATTCTTGTGCAAGATTACCACTGTTGAAACGATTATAAGTCTTTTCACAACTTAGTTATGACTTCAATTTTTTTATATTTTATTTTCGATCGTATGAACTTTCAATCGTATGAATCAGACTGTTCAAAATGCTTTATAGGAATAAAAGGAATGAGGAAATAAATATATAATTACAGAGTAAAACGAATTTTGTTTTATTTTGGTTTTAGTTTCCCATCACTATTTACATATAAAGACAGCCACAATAACCTTTATCTTTTTTATCTTTTCTCAACTTAGTTGGTACTTAAATATAACATTTTCCTAATGTATTAATGAAGCTATCGAACTGGATCCATTGATTTGAAGTTAAGGAACAACAAAAATAAAACCCACCGATAATTTTTTTTTGTTTTTTCTCCATGTTTAATTCTTTAATTACTATTTGCTTACAATGACAGTAGCAATAAAACTTTTACCCCTTCAACACTCGACAATCTAGAAGACATCACTCGCTTTGATGGTTCCGCAACTCCAACAAATCCAGTTTACACACAGGAAGTCAAGTTTGACACAGATGGAACAGGCACTAAATCTCCCACTGTAACTGCCAGTAGATCAATAACACATCCTTCACTCAATCCCACAGGTGATTATTTAATGTTTGTCTTTGCAATCCGAAACTAAGGCTACTTTACAAGGCATCACTTATTGTGCAAGACTACCACTTATTAAGTTATAATGTTATTACAATTTTTTGCGACTCTTATGGTTGAAGAGCTTTTAGGATATATTTTTCTTTTGTCTGAAGCAGGCTGTTCCATTTAAATGACTATATCAAATTGTGAAGCAAGTAAAAGAAGGCATGACAAATAAATGTGCTTACTTGCTTTTTTTTCTCTGAGGAAAACACTGTCAGTTTTGAAGCCGATGTGCGTGCAATGAAATCAGCAGTAAATCTTTTATAACTTTCACCTTTCAATCCTCAATAAACCAGAGAACACCACTACGAAAGAGACACTCACTCAGTTTGAACGAATTTTCTCAGAATTCAACACGAATGATTCCATATTCTTCATTTTGGTTATGGTTTTGTAAAGTAAACTCATTTTTTTTCTCTGATATGTTTTTGTTATTTGTCAATCAACGAGTAAAACAACTGCTAAATGTTTCTGTTTTTTCAGGAGGAGAAAACTGCTCTAATTCTCGACTGGGAACGTCGTCTTGCTCCTTCCATAAAGGTCTCTTCTGTGGTGGAGTTAATAATGGTTATGATTGTGAGCATCAGTGGATTGGGACTAAAGGTAAAACAGGACAAATCACAGTCGGCTTCAGCCACGAAGAAAACACAGGTTAGAAGACTGTTATAAATAAGATTTAAATTGCGTTCTAACTTTTCAAAATTTCAATATTATATATGTTTCCTTCATAAAAAAAAAGAAACAAAAAATTCTTAGAACAACCTTACCATTTTCGTTTTTTATTTGTGCTTACTTTGTTCATCCGATCAGATACGAATACCGCAGAGATGTGTAGCTCATTTCTTATATTTGAGAAGCAAAGTGAAGTTATTAATATCATCCTCGAGATGTTTTTGTAACGAGGTGTCTTGTGTGTTTGTTTGTTTGTTTTTTTTAATTTCTTTGCCCTTTTTACTGTATCTCCCGGTTTAAATAAAACAGACACAAATTTTTTACAGCCACGAGGCCATGCATTGTTTCCTTATCAAACTTTGTTACTATTCTAAAAGAGTATTTAACCTTGACGCGAATGAGTCATACACTTTTATGTGTCAGGAATCCTGACATTCTAATATTGATTTGATGTCTTTCTAAAACATGCAGTGAATTGGTTGCCTTTCAAAGAAAGCAGGGAAAAAAAAATTGCGTTTGCCAACTTTAACGTCTAAAATGTTAAACCTTTATCAAAGTGCTAAATGAAGCAGCAAAAAGGTTAATTGTTTGTAAAACAGCCAATTTTTTTTCGGATTAAACTGGAACTAAGTTTTTTTTTATAACGCTAAACGTCTGTATTAACGGGTAGCATTAAATAGATAGCACTCCAAATTCAAAGTTGTAACAATTCATCTTGGGGAACACTTACAAATTTTTTTTTTTTATAACAGAAATGTTGTAGAAGATTTGCAAGGTACTCTCTATTGAACCAGATAGAAGGAAGTCTTCAGAGAAGAGCAACTCCCCCCAAAAAGCAGCTTGATAATGACCCCTATTTTCCTGCCAGCTACATTTCTCGTGATCTGAACTTTTTCCTACAGAACCAACCAAATCTACGCTGCTGAAATGATTATTTCTCCAGTTGGAATGAGTCCTTAAAAACGTTCTTCACTTTCCTTCCGATTACATAATTTTGAAACGGATTTTAGAACATGCAGCGCTCGGTGGCTAGAAATATTTTTTTTTCCAGGAGCCCATTCTTTTAATCAACACAGGTTTTCATCATTTATTCGCTATGATTTTTCTTTTGCTTACGCAAGTTCAATTTGTTTTGTCTTCCATTTTTCTTTAATTTTATTCTGGCTTCGAAGTGCTTTACTTTGAAGGTGTAATACACATGGTTGCAGACAGTTTTACTGAAAGTGTCAAGGTTATGATTATTTCCTTTAAGTGTTCTCAGCTTCATAAATGTCTACCTTTAAGATGTTCCCATCGTTTGTCTGTTCTTGCTGGTAGGCCGTTCAGACTCTTGGTCTGGCTCTTCAGCATGGACTTCCTTAGCGCTGTGGTTTTGAAACTGACATTGGTTTTCCGACGTCTCAAGTGACGACGCAGAGTGCAGCTGGTCACTGGACGAAGACTTATAACAATGTATTGGAGTCCACTAGATCTTCATCCACAAATGTTAAAACTTTTGATGCATGTACACGAGTAGTTCAGTTCCTTATTTGGATTCCGCTGTCCTGTTCTCATTAACCTTTGGGCGTTTCCAGTTGTCATCACATTGTCGCCATTAGATCCGTCATTATCTTCCCCTTAAGGCGGATCTTTGGAGCATACTTCTGTATTCAATTTGTAGCGATAATTATAATTGAGGAGCCAAGGAGTTGCTAGCGCACAAGTCCCCGACTCTTGTCTTTCACAATGTCTATTGTTTTCCAAAAAAAAAAAAAAAAAAAACCTTCGGACCCACCTGAACGTCCTACGGCTTATTGCCAGAAGACAATGGCTAAACCTACTTTCATGCAAGTGGCTAAAAATATTGACACTAGACGAGACCAGACAATTGTCTGTTTGATATCTATTATTGATATCTATTAATCTCATTTTTAAGTTTAAAGTCGCAGTGTTGTGCTCGATGTATAGTTGCATGGCTCAATTTAAAAATTTTTTTAGAAAGATATGCAACTCTGAAGATTCAAAACAAGTTTCAACTTTTAATGCTGCATTGAACCTCTGCTTTACATTTGATTTAATTGTACCTTACAACAAGTAGAATCGTGGGACTTGACAAGCTTATGCAAGTTTAAAAGAAAAAGATCTGAATGCGAAAATTAAAAGTGGTTGAAACATAACCAATCCCCACAAAACCAAGGAAAGGCGATCTTTTCTCATTGAGGCTATAAAATATGTTTCCTGCTTTCAAACGCCAACACCAGTTGCAGCTCATTATCTACAGCCATCTGATGAGAACCGTGCAGGCATGAAACTGTTGAGTAATGACCAAGAACAGCTAGCTTATCTATTTTATTATACATAAAAAATAATATATGCATTGCCATTTCACCTTTTCAGATGATGGTTATGCGTATTTGGAAGTCACAGGCACAGCCGGTCCTCCTTGTAAGCTAGAGAGCAACGTGTTCTATCCGAGTGTGAGAGCAGTATGCATCGAGTTTCATTACGCAAGCACAGGCGATGGCGAACACGGCATTAATGTGGGATTTGAGCATAGGGGACAACAGACACACCTCTTCTCAATGCCACCTCGCAATACGGCGGGACTATGGTATAAGGTTGGCGCTTCATGTTGTCTTCAGGCTGACGACAGTGACAGATATAGATTCGTAAGTAGAAAGCACCTAGAAAGCAACGAACTTAAATAAAGATCGAAAGAAAAGTTGAATAAATCGTAGAATAAGAAACTTGTTTAAAAATATATTCAACCCCTCCGCGCCCCCCCCCCCCAAAAAAAAAAAAAAAAAAAGAAAAAGACAAAGAAAAAAAAAATTGTTTGGTAAAAATCCCCCTTATTGTGTAGGGTATGTTGTTGCAGTATTGTCAGTGAAACAAAATATATATATCTTACAAAATATGAACAGAACGCTGAAGAATGAAAAAAAAAAGGAAAAATGTGTTAATTATCAGGTATGAAATCAATTTGCTATCTACTTTCAATATATTTTATTGCTGCAACACCATTAATACTTCAGTTATGTCTGTACATTATTATCAGAATAACAACAGTAAATATAAATGTGGATAATCAAGAGCCTTGCAATTGATATAAAGTTTAATTCTTTACACAAAATGTAGGACATAAGAACGATAGAAGGAATCAAATGGGCCCAGACAAATGAGACCCTCTGAATATAAATTTGATGCGGTTAATGCCTATGTTGCCGATGTAATAATAATAATAATAATAATAATAATAATAATAATAATAATAATAATAATAATAATAATAATAATAATAATAATAATAATAATAATAATAATAATAATAATAATAATAATAATAATAATAATAATAATAATAATAATAATAATAATAATAATAATAACAACAATAATTAATTGCGTTTATTTATTAATAATGCTTTTTGTTTCTACCTTTTGCTCTAGATAGCAAAATGTTGCCATACATATGTTGTAACTCGAAAATATGCTCACAATTTTGTAACCAGTTATACAGGACGTGGATTCAACTTGTAAAAATATTCTCCAGATCAACATAGAAATCACGAATGCTTCTAAGAGTAGCACGGTCGCTTTAGACCAGTTGGACGTGCGAGTGTCAAGTAAGGCGTGTCCTGCTGATGGGCCTCTTTGCTCTGTTTATGAATTGACCAGACCAACCGTACAGCAATATCCAGGTATTTTTAAAAAAATATTTTTGTTATGTAAAAAGCTCACACAACCATTCTTTAAGACATCATCAAGCATAATTTATAAGCACCAGCAAATAAACTTTCATATACTTTGTCTTAACTCCTACTATTTATCGTTATCAATATTCTTCTAACTGACATTACTATATTCGACGTTGATTTCATAACCATTATTAGCGAGGCAAAAATTATAATCACAAGAATCGATTCTCCACACACTCGCTATCTAATTTACGAGACCAATCAAATAGTTATTGTACACTCGCGATCAGCACCCTCCAAAGGTTTAATGTTACACATATAAGAAAAACAAAATTACTTCATTCATTCAAAAGTTGAATGATAACTCTCTGTTCTTTTTGTAAAATCCCAGGAGCTTAAAAAAAGAAAAGCCAGAGTCTTTTGATGTATCATGAATGAATTATATACAGTAAAGATTCATAAACTAAAAATGCCCCTGGACCTGGAGAAGTCAAAGGCGGTGCATCTAGACGCACTCAAAGTAAAACTTTCATCAAAAAGATAAGACTAATCTATTCGAACACAAACTCTAAACGAGTGGAAATGTGGGAAATGTGATCAATTTGAGAAAAAAAAATAAGAGGAGACATCTTAGAAAGTAGTTATAAAACATCTAAGCAGATTACTGAACTCAACGTGACTGCATGACATTGTCAAGACACTTCTTTGAAAATCCATAGGCCACGTGCAAATGACCGTATCCTATTATTCACTGAACACGTAATGATTCAAGCGCTAAAATCAGACTCCAAGATATTCCACGACAAATTGAGCTAAGGATGAAAAACTGCTATATACTTAACACCTACTTGACACGAATTTTTCTTTATACAGTCTACCCCCAAAAGGAAAATAATTTGCAGCATCAAATGAATGGGCAACATTTATCACAACCCCCCTCCCCGCGCCCCCTCCAAACGTTGACGTTACATTCGGTTACGCTCTTACAAGGGAAGAGGCAGAGGAAGCAGAGGTCCATGTCGAGTGAGAACTCGCTCATTATTCTGCTTTACATAGAAGGGGTCTTACAGTATAAAACCACAGCCTAAGGGGGTTCAGCAAGTGTAATATTGACACAACACAGGTATGAAAGGCTGATGAACAGCAGAACATTTTTTTCCATATGATCTGGAAAGTTCAAAGGAATACAAAATCAATCCAATTAAAGCAATGATAGAGCTACCCAATAAAATCAGATTAAAATTTAAGCTTCCTGTCCCAGGTTTGGTCACTAGAGAAAGTATATGATACTCATTCTATACCGCAATCAAAATAAAATATATATTCTTAGCAAACAATCGTCCACACCAGTAATTAATTGGAATGATACACTTCATTTCACAATGAAAAACATTATTTTCATATGACATATCCATACTAAGAACTTCCAGGAAATATTGATTTCCGGCTGATGGTTTAGCTGATATGGCTTTCAAAAGGGTGAATCAGAAAGGCATATATAATTTTTTTTTTTGTAAAATGGGATGAAAACATGATACCACACAGATAGAGGTATTCACTTGCACTTGTTGGGCAGAGTTAGAGGCGTTTCAGCAGAGTTCTGATATATTGCGTTATGTCTTTTGGCTTTTATTAAGCGATGGTAAGTTAGCTGTGGTGATCAAAGGCAGAAATAAGAAAAGCATAAATAATCTGATT
The DNA here is from genome assembly GCA_033675545.1 of Elysia crispata. Taxonomy (NCBI): domain Eukaryota; kingdom Metazoa; phylum Mollusca; class Gastropoda; family Plakobranchidae; genus Elysia; species Elysia crispata. The sequence goes on along the minus strand of JAWDGP010004075.1, from coordinate 283,207 downwards.
ACTATTTAGGAATCCCTTTGCAAAGAACTGACTGTGAATTCATAGTTTCTAAAGGAATTGTGACACATTTGTCACTATGATAATACGTTTTCTATCAAGGAATCGGAGAATAGCAAGTGAAAAGCGACTCATCACCTTACAACATCGCAGTCGTTGTTATCATAATTGTAAATAAGGGCCTCTCAAACCGTGCTGTATATAAGTAAATTAATCTTTCATCAAAACCATTAAAACTGTTCTAGTGATAAATCTTTCGACGTCAATTTTTTTTAAAACTTTTGCTTACTACTTTATTTATCTACACTCAAAATTCAAAATTCTTGGACTTTTCTTATAAATTTATTACTTTCATACATCTATTTCAATTTCTGTCATATTTAATCTACTTGTTGACTTCACTCATATTCTAGATATCAGAAGCGCCTCTGGAAATCAAAGTTTGACAAAAGACTACCCTCCCGGTCGAAGTGCCTCCCACCGCTCGTCTTTACTCTCAAACCAGGACACAGGCCTAGCAGTCGCTGGGTTTGCTCTAGCCATCATGCTAGTAGTTGTTGTAGCCGGCACAATTTCCAAGATGGTCCGCCCCAAAGTGGAAGCCGAAGATCATTTTAATTTGCATGACTTCGATATGATCGTCAAACCGAAATAGACTGAATAGGACAGCTTCAACCTTTGACTTGGCCAAATACGTTAACCGAGTAAATCTGATTTTATCTTGCGGATTTTTGCTGTGTTTTTAGAAACCGCTGGTCCTCACGTAAGAAAGAACATAATGGGGAAGTTTACATTATTATAAACGATATAACATTATTCGTTGTTTTAATTGGAACATGCTAATTGAATTATTTTTACTAGAACTTAATGGTAAATATTTAAATTATCAATTGAATACCAATTCTCTCTCTCTCTCTCTCTCTCTCTCTCTCTCTCTCTCTCTCTCTCTCTCTCTCTCTCTCTCTCTCTCTCTCTCTCTCTATATATATATATATACACACACACACACACATATATATATATATATATATATATATATACATTTACCCTCCCCCCATATATATATATATATATATATATATATATATATATAAATTATATATATTCATAAAACTCGTTTTCTCTTACCTGCCAGCCGAACTGTTTGTCGTATGCACGTCTTTATTCTTCTCTTTGTCTCCCTTTCTCTCTTGCTTGAATCTAGTTCAACATACAAAAAGCCTTAAAGTGTTACCGCTATTTAGCTTTCTTCTTTTTGCATAGAAGAACTTTGAACACAAACCCACTACTATGTTACTACTACTCTTACTACTATTAACAATATTTGCCACTGAAATATATATAATATTATTGTAACTTTTAAAAGAAATAAAAGGCCGTGTTTTTTTTTTCAAACATTGCTTTAAAGTTGCTTTTTTATTACAAAGAAATTTGGTTTGAATTCTGAGGAGAATGCCTTGCGTTTTACTATTTCGATTATTTATTTACTCTAGCCCGATTCATGCTTTTTCATATCAGCTAAGAATTGTAGATTTAGAGTTAGGGCCATGTAAATTACAAGACGATGCATTTCTTTCCGAAAAGCAAAACAAAACAAAAAGTTAGGCCTACTGACTGAAATCGGTCATTGGGACTTTCGTCAGTCGCCCTCCCCTGAGAAACTTGAATGGCCATCATCTGAAATAGCGACGACCTTTAAGAGATTTTATCCAGATTTTCAAACCGGAAATGCACCGGAAATGTCCACTTATCGACGGAAGCAGCTTTAGTATAGGTCCAACTCATTTTACCGGTTGATTTTAACACATAATAAACAATAAATAATATATTCTGTTCTTTCATACGCAGGCGAATATGAAAAGATCAGGCTCTGTGGAATAACAGATTTCAAGAATCAAAATGATTGCTTACCCTATCACTCCAAAATGAGACAGTCTTTACATCTCATGCAAGATTTAAACGAAGGGGAGTTATTTAAAGTTTATAGTTTCGGAAAAAATATATTAGATAAGCTCCCCTTTTTGTAGACTTTAGAACGAAGGGAGTATGTTTGAAAACTGATCATCATTAACGTTACCTTTAAAAGTTTGACTCATGCACCTATTGTGTCATTTTTTCAAAGCGGTTATCTCAACGAATGCACAGACGGATAGGGTAGTGAGTGACGGTATAGGGCGTGGATGAGCCTGTGCCATTCTTCTAGACAATTTATGAAATTTTAATTATTCTTAAGAATTTTTTTATTTAAATGCATGAGCCATTTCGACAAAAATTCATTTTTTTCTGAGTTCACCTCAGATCAAATGTTGACTGTTAAAGCCTAATTTCTTTACTATTGACTTGGAAATGAATTATTGTTTTAACTACAAGGCCATTTGCACAATTTAACATTAAACAAAATCATTAAAGAAAACTCTGGGTATTATCTTAAGTTCTTGTTAAAACAATTTAAAAAGAAAGAGTTTTAAAGCATTATTTGTCCGATAGCCTCTAACATCGTCGGATATGTTTAATATGGAAATTACGAGAAAAGGGCGCCAAATACTTTGATCAATTTTGAAATTAGATCAAAACTCAAATAATTAGATGATTAGCATTTTACAATTTATCCAACTCGAGATGTATTAGCAAATGAGTATCGCGTCGCAAGCAACTATAGTCTTACTCCTGTGTTTATACTTGAACCCTGAATTTAAAAAACCACGCCCCCCAGATAAAGAATACTTCTTTCAAAACGTAACTCGTAGGCCTCAGGATAGAGAGATATATGACTCATTATCTGGTTGTACTTTGTGAAAATGTCATGAAAACAGGTATTTTTTAGGGGTAGGAGGTCACTATTCCGTGCATATATCTTGTTTTCAAAGCTAATCTTCCATTTTTTTTCAAAATACCCTTAGTTTATGTGCTTAATAGAGTCAATGTCCTAAAGTTACTCCAAAAATATATAGAAATTTATAAGAAGAAACTTGCCATAAAAAATTCAAATTTGACTTAAAAAAGCAAACACAAAACAAAAAAATGTAATATTTTCTGTATTATAATGTTCCATTCATACCGATTCTACAATTAAACTTTCTGAAAGTCTAATTAAAATTTAAGACTCAACGGAATATGTACTACAATAGAGTGTTTATAAGCGAGAGTCTCATTCCAACTGCTTCAACTTAAAAGGTGCTTCAAGCAATTGAAATCAAATATTTTAGTAAATATATTTAGCTAGTTTTTCTTTTTTGCCCACTGGCGCGAAGGAAATTATAAAACATAGTTTGCTCTATTTGCTCCATATTCAACGCAGGTATGATCCTTTCTGGTCCTTCCAATTTTCGCATCAATGATGTAAGTGACACTATTTTTTCATTCATTAAAAATTTGTATAGGCAATATACGAGACAGGCATATTACGTGCATTTCAAAACACAAGAATAACGTCTTGGGCAGCTTTTCATCCAGTTCATTATATTTTGAACTACTGTTGACATGTTCCAAATTCCTGCGCTATACAACCAGCGGCTCTTTAACCTTTGAATTTTTATTTTCTTCGATACATTTGTAAGTAAACTGATTAAAAAAAAGATTACATACTCAAATTATACAAAAAACCCCAAAATAAAACAAAAAACAAAACGAATGTAGGCTCAGAAATTGAATTTGACGTAGATAAACTAAAAATATTCTATGCTCACATTGATTTAGAAGACAGCAGGACAAATTTTGAACAATGTAAATGTGTATTAAAGACAACCTAGAAGAAGACCCCCCTCCCCCTCTGCATTTAGTGAAAACGATACGAAGACCATGTTTTGAAGACTCAGTGGAAGAAAATCTGCAGGACCAGACGGTGTCAAAGGAAATTATTATGAGTTGGTGCAAAGGAACTAAGTGACATTTATACCTATATCTTAAATATATATCTATCTTAACATCCTCTATACCCAGTATCTGAAAGACCTAAAAAATAATTTCAGTTGCAAAGGAAAGCAGAAATATTGTAATGAATGATCTTAGACCGGTGACTTTAACATCGGTAGCAATGAAATGTCTGTCTAGAAAAACTGATTTTGAGAAAACTCAAAAACCACAGTCATGAGAGCATTGCTAGATCCCTGTCAATTTGCATATCAAGCAAAGCGAAGTGTCGAAGATGCAGTTCTAGTCTTTACCAATCATTTAGACGGGCCCAATAGTTAATGTAGGGTTCTTTTCATAGACTTCTCTTCAGCATTTAACACAATGAAACCCCATTAAATAATCCACAAAATGTCAAATCTAAAAATAAATAAATGCATAATTTCATGGGGTCTTAACTTTTTGACCAATAGTTCACATGATGTTCATGCTGGTAAGATGATATCAAAACCCACAGCAACACACACTGGTGCTCGAGTCTACAATTGTGTATGATTTTATGATTGCACTTTTATTTAATCTACTGACACGTGTGAAATAGAATTTCACTAAAGGGAAGAAAATTAAGTTTATTTTATCTTATCTTAATTTGTTATGGTCTTTAAACTTTAAGATGTGATTTTTAAAATAATAATACTGTTGTTATACACTCTATTAATTTATACATTATAGTCTTTACAAGGTCAACATTTTTAGATATGTAAACTTACTCTACATTATATACTGTCTTGCTTTGTATAGAAACATGAATACATCGAGGTTTTATACATATATATATATATATATATATATATATATTTTTTTTAATTTATATATATATATATATATATATATATATATATATATATACATACACGTATGAATTTTTATTGTATGTATTTGTCTTTTTATGTTAATGGGCATGTCAGTTTTGCATTTCCCAAGAAGGATGAATAAAGCAAATCTTATCTTCTTATCTTATCTTAATGCTTTCTGCTGCAAAGAAAAAAAGTGTATCTTTAAAAATAATAACCCACGAATCGTTCTCACTCATTCATGTGCATGTTGGTGATAAAAGTAACAACAAAGTTCATATTTCCTTGCAGAAAACTTTGTACATTCGTTCTAGTCAAGTGTCCTAGAGCTTTGTGGACACATAAACTTGCAATAATAGTATCAGCCTTTTTATCTACCATAAGAAGGCCTTTTAATGGATATTATTTCCTATACTCCACAGACATTTATTCTTTTGTCTTATGAAAAGAATGGGATTAAAGTTCGAGCGTATAATTAATATCTGTGGTTAGCAGCTCCACAGATAAACATAACAAATTCACGACTTTCTAAGCTTTTCTGTACATATAAAATATCCAAGCACCCAAAATGGAGATAGCTGTGCATATAAGAAATGTTATACCAGCAAAACTGATGGACTTATATAATTAGCAGATAAAAGAAACATGTAAAAGAAACTTTTTTGGGTAAATTTTAATTGAAACTATCGTACTTTGTTTACCTAGGGGGTTCAAAAAGTCTTTGATCTGAGTAAGAAAGAATCAAGGAAGAGTTTTGAAATTTCGTCAGCCTTTAGATTATTTCTTTGAAAGGCGAGATGCAAGTTTTCAGAAAAATCCGATGGTAATTAGACATTTATTAGCGCGCTTATTGAAACTAAAGTAAAAATTCGTTTGTTTTTCTTCGCTGAAGCTGCATCATGGAGCCGGCTGAAAATCACTTGGTTGTCAAGTTTCTACACTTGCAAAAAGAATTCTCTTCTGTAATTATCCGATAAATGTCCTTGATATAATAGTGTAACATGCTGTGTAAGAAAAGTGAAATCTAGGTTCATGTCGCTTATGGATGAAGATCGTGACGGGCGCGCAGGAAATTATAAAACATAGTTTGCTCTATTTGCTCCATATTCAACGCAGGTATGATCCTTTCTGTTATGAACCTTTTGTTGAACCTGAAGATAATGTTAATAAAGTGAAAAGACTGGTTCTACCAACACATAAGAGTTAAACAGCTGTCAAATAAAACTGGAATCAGTGGAGGCTTAATTGAATTGATTCTCTAAGAACAACTTAGCATGAAAAGGTTTCCACGTAGTGGGTCCCTCGCCTTTTGACCAGTGAGCAAAAAAAGCAATGCATATAAAACTCTTCGTTAAATGGAGTCCAACGATAACATATTTTTTAAAAACATGGTTTCTATGGGTCAAACATGGATTTATCATAAAATTGTGTCAGAACAAAAAAGAATGACCTCCATGCAATAGAAAATTCCTTCTTCTCCTTCACCAAAGAATGCAAAGATCATGTTGTCATGTTTCTGGCATTGTGACGGGATAATTATGAGGAATACCGGGAAAAAGGACAAACCGTTACAGGAAACTACTGCTCGGGTTTGCTGAAAAAAACTGCGGTCCGAATTGGATTAACAAATAGGCTTAAAAAACTCAGTAATGAGGTCCTCCAACTGCATGACAACGCCCTTGCGTAGAGGCACTAGAAGCAGTTCAGACAACAGAGAAGTGCGGCTTTGAAATCCTGCAACGCCCAGATTATTGAACAGACTTCGCCCCATAAGACTTTTTTATGTTAACTAATGTCAAAACGTTACTCAAAAGACACCGTTTCCTAGACAAAGAGGACGCCATTGAAGCTGTTGAAGACTGGTTAGGGAGCCATTCTGGATCCTTTTATTCTAATAATTTTTGAAGGTCAAAGAAATGTGTAAGAAATATGTAACTGCATGGTAGTTATGTATAAAAATAAAAGAACAAGCGCTGAATTACAAAGCTCTATCTTTACTGCTTCATATCTAGACCAAAGACTTCTAGAACAGTCCTAGAATTAAAAACAAAAACAAAAAACCAAGCTTGAAAATTTCTGTATCCTACCAAGAGATAACAAAAAAAACAAAACAAAAAAAAAACTGTCTAACATGTCCCAAAGAGAGGTCGGTAGCTGGGGTCACCCTCTCTCATTCCGACCTCATCATAAACTCATTATGATACGGAAGTTGTTTCATCTCCTGGTCATTTAAGACACATTATATCGCTGGCGGCCCACACGAAAAAGTCCCTGCGAATAAACGAGGTGCGGATTATAATGCTACACTCTCGGCTCAAAGTGTGGAGATGGAAAACTTTGTCAAATATGAAAGATAATTGAACATTTCAAGCTAATAGCTATTGGCCGATCTAAAATCTCTATCCCTTCAACATTTTCATACTCCCTCCCCTCCCCCACAAAAAAATAAAAAAAAACCCAAAAAAACAAAAACAAAAAAAAAACAAAACAAAGCACAACAAAAAACAATACCAAAAAAAAAAAAAAAAAAAAAATCCATACTCTTTTCAGCAGGTAACATATTGCATAATTTTTTATTGCAGAATTTTTTTAATCGGAGTCCTCAAATAACAACTTACACAACGCACATCTAGAACAATCCTAAATATAACAATGTTATTATTGCTAATACCACAATTATTTCTACAACCACTACTATTACCACTATTACTACTACTGCTACTGCTACTACTACTACTATTACTACTACTACTACTACTACTACTACTACTACTACTACTACTACTACTACTACTACTACTACTACTACTGCTACTACCACTACTACTACTACTACTACTACTACTACTACTACTACTACTACTACTACTACTACTACTACTACTACTACTGCTACTACCACTACTAGTCTAATACTGCTATTACTACTACTACAGCCACTAAATCTAGTAAGGTAAACAAATACGCTTTTTGGAATTTATGTAATGTAGATGTTTTGAAAGTTATGCATCTGCAAAACAATGATGAAAAAAGGGTATTATTGGAAAAAATGTACACAAAAATAGTAGAAATTATAAGTTTTGGAATTGCACCTTAAAAGATGAGATTTTGTAAGTCAATTTGGAAGTAGCAACATACTATTGCAACTGGTTTTACATATTCAGATAATTTGAACAACATCTTAAGACCAACATATAATATTGATCTTTCCAAAAATGTCCTTAAGCGCATTAGAGATTCCCAAAGAATGCATTGAAAGTTCTAGACGGGGATAAAATAATTTTCAGACCATAAACGCGCTTTTGTAAGTGTGAAGTTGTTTGAGTGACTGCCAAAACATCTCTTTATTGAATTTCAATAGAGATAAAGCACTTGATCGTTTAAGTGCTTGTAAGACTAAGTGATCTGCGTGGTTTTGAAAAGAAAAAAAGTTTCTGGACGTATTTTTTGTGATTTCTATTGTACAATAAAGAGTTGCAGCAATCATGTTTAGAGTTCACTAAAAGAACGAGATTTCTGTGGCATCTTTGATTATATAAGATCTCCATTGTTTCCCAACCTGTATTCCATAAAATGCTTAAGGGACCTGGGTTCCAGATGATGTTTCATCGTGTGTATCTTCAATTCTGAGTTTATAGCGCACAGCTCTATAGAAAAGTCTATAGATTAAATCAATTTGCAAATGCTAATTTCAACTCTACTTTTATAACTTAAATGGCAACCTAGTTAATCCAAGTATTGATAGCTTCTTTTAGATTAATTGGTAAAACATAAACATTTACGGCAGTTCTGTGAAGAGTTTCTATTTTAGAAAGCCAACATAAAGGATCCCTAGAAATCTTTCAGTGTCTCGTGTTTATCGCCGGGGTTAATGGGTTTGTTTTTACCAAGTTCTTTTGGCTGTTTCTGTTTTCTTTCCTTATGTTGTCTTATAGTGAGACGGTTGTAGCTACCGCTAGTGGTAGCTTCAGTTTTCTTCTCCTTTCTTTTAAGAAAAAATTACTTTCTCTCTCACTCTCATACATCTATATGCCCCTCACCCCCTCTCAGCCCGCACCCTCTTTCTTCTTCTTCTTCTTCTTCTTCTTCTTCTTCTTCTTCTTCTTCTTCTTCTTCTTCTTCTTCTTCTTCTTCTTCTTCTTCTTCTTCTTCTTCTTATTCTTCTTCTTCTTCTTTTTCTTCTTCTCTCTCTCTCTCTCTCTCTCTCTCTCTCTCTCTCTCTCTCTCTCTCTCTCTCTCTCTCTCTCTCTCTCTCTGAATCTTCTTAAGAAAAACATACAATATTGGACTATTGATACTTTCATTCCAATATTTTTCAATCGGCTCGTCTTTCTACTACCAACAGATATAGTCAAACATTGAAAAAAAACGGGGACAATACAGTGGTCACCGAATATATCATCTGAAATGAACTAAAAATAAAATACTGACTGTAGAATAGCGTAGGTGTTCATTAAACTCCATACGTGAAAATTTCAAGATAACATGGATAATACAGATGGTAGCGACTCGCAAAGCTTGTACCATGCTAATTTTATCGAGATATAATTTATAATACTAAGGTTGTTTTTGAAGCTAAAAACCACTCCTGTTAAGATGTTTTTTTTTTATTATTGAAAAAGCACTATCGATTGGAGTATAACCTAGTAAAAGACTCTAAGAGACACCCAGGGGATACTAGAAATTTTACAGCTGCTCGAACAAATTATAAAAAAAAAAAATCCGCACATCTTGTGCTAACTTAAGGACGCCATAATCATAACTGGTATTTTTTTGCTACAATTATCATCGATCCATTTGGGTATTTTTTTGTAACAAAATACGTTGTTAAAATATATCTGTTGCTGTGTAGATCTCTAACACTGGTCTTGATAAATGTAACGTACTCGTTACGTTTTCACCATTCCACTGGCGAATACAGTCTCAACCCCTGTTGGGGCTTGAGAACTAAACCCATCTCTGTCGTCCCAGAAGGCAAGAAATCCTGTCTAGTCACAGGAAACAGACAAACAATCTCTGGTTACATGCCATCACCAAGATAAAGAAGAGAGAGAGAAAGAGAGAGAGAGAGAGAGAGAGAGATAGAAAGAGAGAGAGAGAGAGAGAGAGAGAGAGAAAGGGAGAAAGGGAGGACAGACAGACAGACACAGAGAGAGACACAGAGAGAGAAAGAGAAAGGGAGAGACAGACAGACAGACAGGCACAGAGACACAGAGAGACAGAGACACACAGAGAGAGAAAGAGAAAGAGAGAGAGAGAGAGAGAGAGAGAGAGAGAGAGAGAGAGAGAGAGAGTGTGAGAGAGAGAGCCTGACACCTGGGTCCTCTCTAGAGAGATGTAGGAAACTCTTGATAAATTGTTCAGGTTGTTTGAATTGAAGTCTTTTACGTCACAGCCATCAGGCAGAACAAGAGATGTGTGAGTGGGTAAGTATTTGGGAACAGTGTAGAAAAACAAACCTTTTCTCATGTCTCCAAGGATATATAGAGAAAGAGCACCTAAGAGGATTGGTTGCTAGCGGAAGTCAAGTATATAATAATAAATCTTCCTAAGGTCACATATGTTGTTTCATGGATTACTTCCTCTTCTTTGTGCTTCATTCTAAGTCGAAAAAATTCATTCACATATATATTTATCAAGAAAACTTATTTAAAATCGTACACACGACTGCAATGAGAATTTATGCTGATATCACGATAGCAAAATAATATTTTTATAAAAGTTGTTTTAAATTCATGAAAAGCATTAAAAAAATGTCGTGGGAGGGCCAGTGTCTGTGTATCATGAGGTTCGCTAGACCTTTACAGCATGGTTTCGAGCTAACTCGTCCTATCAGTAGATCTTAACTCTTGCTTCACTGGTGCTTTCATCTTGGTTTCATGTTTGATATAGCAAGGCTTTTTGTGGACGAGCATATCAATCCCTTACCATCCTTTTATTAATTAATAATGTTTCAATAACTACTAAGTAACCCATGGTTAGAATTAAAGATACAACGTATCTCACTTAATCATTTGTCTACACACACTTTTCTTTATTGCCATACAAAGAACTGACTCTACTATTTTTGTAGATGCGGATAGCTCAGTGGTTAAGTGCCTGGTCTTGTCTAGGCAAGGCGATGGGTGCCGTATCGAGGTACAGGTTCGATCCCTGTTCATTCCATCTGTAGTTATGTTTTCACGTCTTTCGTCTTAATTGTCGATCTCGAGCTAAATCTAGGTTTGTGGTTGATTTTTCTATTCTTCTTATTTCTTTATTTTCAGTCACTTGCACCTTTAGATCCGTAGATCTAGCTTCGTCTGTCTCAGCCTCTAACGTTGTTTGACTGCTTTCTTTATTTCTATACTCATTTATGTCTTTCAGTCAAAAGTGCATCTTTCTAAGATCCGTTAGAGGCTAGTTTGTTTATGTCCTGTAAAAAATATGGACTTGATAGTTCTTAGCGATTCAACTTCTTTGTCTATTCAAGCCAGAATGAAAGTCACTGTTCCTGAAGCATCTAATTTTGTAGATGCGGATAGCTCAGTAGTTAAGTGCCTGGTCTTGTTTAGGCAAGGCGATAGGTGCCGTATCGAGGTGAAGGTTCGATCCCTGTTCATTCCATCTGTTATAATGTTTTCACGTTGATTTTTCTAAACTACTTCTCTCTCTCTCTCTCTCTCTCTCTCTCTCTCTCGGTTTGTTTGTCTGTCTGTATATCTATCTGTCTGTCTGTCTCACTGTTCGTCTGTATGTCTGTCTGTCTGTCTGTCTGTCTGTCTCTCTCTCTCTCTCTCTCTCTCTCTCTCTCTCTCTCTCTCTCTCTCTCTCTAACGTCCGTCATTTATCTTATCTAGATTGAGTCACACGTAGACATGATTTAAAAATGTGTATAAGTGACGAGGCGAGACTTAAGACCCAGCCGTTTTTGTTAATAGATAATGATAGCAATGTAATCAGAGCAAGGGTGGATCGATAATCAGAACTGCTTGATGTGGCACATACTATTTCTTTAAAGAACAAAACAAAACAAAAACTTTGAGGAGAATGGCGAGATAAAAGTGAAGAAGTACCACAAAACAAAACAAAACAAAAATTCCTGATTTGACGTTTTCTAAGTTTTCTTCATGATGTAAAAGTGCAAGATATTGATCTAGCACAAGCAACAGTAGATGAAAGTTTGAATATTATGTTAACATACAATAAAGTTTACTGACACTCTTTTTTTTAAATTATCACACAGTTCTGAAAATGAGATTCGAGAAAAATTGAGCTCGAAGAAACAAATCAAAACTTACAACGTTTGTACCTATACTAAAAGAAATTAAACGAAGTAAAACGAAAAAGTAAACATCGCAATTAAAAACAATCAACAACCAAACAACAACAACCCCCCCCCCCAAAAAAAAAAAAAAAAAAAAAAAAAAAAACCAAACAAACAACAAAAAAACATAAAAAAAACCAACAACAAAACAAACAAAAAACAAAACAAAAAACAAAAAACAAACGAACCCAAAAAAAAAAAAAAAATTAAAAAAAAAACAAACAAACCCAACAACAACAAAAAACAAAACAAAAGAAAAAATAAATAAAGAAATGAAAATTTCCTCATTCAAATCAAAAGAATGTATTTAATCTTGATAAGCAAAGCCCAATGGAAAATGAAGGTATGTAATATTTGGCATACTTTATTAGGTCACCCCAAACAGTTAGATCTAGAAGAAAAGACCAATGATATTATTTTTCATTGGCTTGTGACAGTGCTTTCAGTTGTTCCAGAGCGCCTGGCTAACGTCTGTGGAAGCCAGTTTTATTACAATAAGACTGTTGTCAGTTACCAGCTTACGGAACATCTTGGTCTAATGGGACAACTGATAAAAGTTCTACAGACTAAAAAAAAAATAACAAAAATAAGCGCAGTGAAGGCTTTGATCATGACCCGGCATGACGCAGGTTCTTTTACGTCCAGAGTTAAATCTAGATCTGAAAGATCTTGGGCCTAGATAAGAAAATAAATAATAAGCATCAAAATACAAACTAATTTGCGCGCGAGTTGCGCAAAAATTAATATTGATGCTTTGATTACGAAAATGCTTATAGATTGTCAATACATATAAAAAAATAAGACCTCATTTTTTGGGGTCACGGGCACGCCTAAGGCTTAGATGAGTCACCCTCATTACAAGACTATAACATTGCCAACTTATCCGCAACATCTTGTCGTTTTCCCCTATGCAGTGGTCTCCACTTTCTTCTCGACGAACGAACTTTATCGAAAAACTTGTTTTTTTTAATTATAAGAACCTAATGCTGTATTTTCACTAATGATTTTACGAGAGAAGAACAGATTCTGGACTGTTCTGTTATTTATAAGTGGATTCAAAGAGTAAAATTGAATCCGAACTGATTCTTAGCAAGATAAAACAGGCTCCCGTCTTGATTGTAGCATCCAATCGAAATTTCACCGCATTCTTGGATTAACGACCGTTGATTGTTTTAGCAATCGAAGAAATTTATTAGTTTTCAGGTATATAATCTTTAAGCATTGAAGAATCGGTACATGAAAATGCTAAAGATAACATTCGAGATACACACATCTAGATGTAAATAGCAATAGAGTTCTGTTTTAAAGCTTTATATAGAAATGTATTTTGGACCTTTTTAGGCTAACAACATGACCCCAACAGCTTGCGCAATTGCGACACCCTCGGCCAAATCATTAAATTTTGGGCAAATGTTACTGCAGAACGTATCACTGGATGGTTATTTTATGAAGTGCTTGGACATAAATTTGATGTTAACCTAGCCAATCTTCTATATGCTTTTAATTTAATTATTTAACAAAGTTGTCTCTGAGCGGCATAAAACATAGATGAAAGCCTTTGTTCGGCGTTTATATTCACCGACTCTATATAATAGAAAAAGGAACTTTTTTTCCAAAGATCTATAGCATTACCTTGGTCTAAAAAATCCAGAAGATACGCAAGCCTATCATCATTCTCTAGTTTACTGACTGACCGACAAAGATTATCTTTTTGGCTAATGTTTGGAATAAAAAATCTTTTTTGCCAAAGATACATTTTCTTGCAATCTCGGCACCTTACATGACGTAAACTAGGTTTTGCTTTACAGCAGACCATTCTAAGCTGTATATTGTACTAAAACACAACAGTAATTGAGTTCTCTTTGCCAAAGAGTACTTCGATCAGTCGTTTGTTCCATTTTTTTTCCCATTTCTCAAATTAGGAAAAGATGAGACAGTGTAAATGAAAATAGACTGGCCTACAAACATTTTCCCACAGAATTGTAACGTTACCAGCACTCCCGTTTCAAAAAGGACTCTAGTTATTACACAATGTGTTTTGGCTTTCCTCCCAACCTTTTTTAGATGTGCTAAATCATCGAGGCAGATTGAAAACAAGATTGGGGAAGGTAAATAACTAAAGATTTCTCTCTCTCTCTCTCTCTCTCTCTCTCTCTCTCTCTCTCTCTCTCTCTCACTCTTTCTTTATTTGTCTGTATGTCTGTCTCTCTCTCCCTTTCTCTATCTTTCACAAACCAAGTTATTTGAAAACTGAAAACAATCTAGTGACATTGCATAAGCTTGTCGTAATTTACCCTCGTCTTCACCTTTCTACCTTCTCCTCATAACAAAGAAAAATTAGCTTCTAATTTCTTGTAACTGGTGATATTTATCACTCCAGCAAAGAAATTCCTTTTCTGGATTGTCTGCTAAAGACCAATGCTTTAATTAAAAAAAAATAAATCTTTATTTAACTTCTGTTTACTAAAACATACAAAACTGCGAAAACTCACACGCCTTGTATTGTCCCACGGGTTGGCATAATTATCTAAAACATCACAGGCGACCATTGTATGGGGAAAATTTTATGGTTTGTTTTTTCTTCGCTTTCTACGTGGATTTTTTTAAGAGATGTAAACTAATATAGATCGTTTACATGTAGCCAACAGAAATAGTGCGCTAAAAACTTTCTGTAAAGTCTCTTTCTCTTAATTGCATCGTGCACATGTCCTGCTTTGCCCGCTAAATGAACGCGATAATGACCATGTAAAATCTATCAGAATAATGAGAACGAGTCCACACCATAGTAGTTTTCGTTGTGGTGCTGTCATTGCTGTGCATTAAGGAGGACATGATGTAACTCCCTCACCCCCCCTTTTTTTTCTTCTCCCTTAGATGGACAAAAATAATCATTCTTCTTGGTATTTCTCAGATTTCCCCTTTAAGTCAAGAGTATTCTTTAGTTTAGCCGCTCCTGTCGGGGAAAATGCAGCTTACCGTTCAATGCATTATGCAGGAGGCAGACCAAAGAAAAGATCCTTCAATTTAGCCTACTTTATCCTTCCCGCCCCTAAAAGATCCCAGTTTCTCCTCCTCTCACCAGCCGCTCTTCCATCATTAAATCTAGAGCGTCTCAAGTTTCATCCCCAATTTTCTCCTTCTCATTCCGAATTACCATCTAGGATCCGCTTAACCAGACAAGATAGCCATCGGCCCAGCTTTTATTTTTTTCCACCCCAGTCCTATTACTTCATATACGGCTCAAAAACATTCAAAACATACTGTATGGAAGGAAAAAAAATATACATTTGACCTATTCCATTCGCAATGTACCAAACATAATTATATTCCTGGTTAGTTTAGTACTTCCTTTCAAAATTTTATAAATTTCCTCTTCCCTCACACATTTTAAATCAAACTTTTAGGTATGAAAAAATGGACATTTTCTTACTTACAGGTACTTTTTTAAAGTTGTGGTTAGCATAGGAAAAGCTTAAAAAATTGTACCTTTTTTAAATTTTTTTTCTTCGTGGAGAAGTCTTTTTTGAAATCTTGATACATCGATGTCATAACTTGAATATGTAGAAATCAAACGTGCTATTAAAAAAACCCCATGAAATTCTAAAACGGCTTCTTTTTTCCGAAAAACTTACCTTACCACACCCAGTATTATTTCTTGAGAACCCTCTACTTCTCCTCATGCTTTAAATAATCATACGATCATGTCATTCCTACTGTATTTTTTTTGTCTCAACCGTCTATCTATCTATCTGCCAGTCTGTCTGGTTAGGAGTCTACCTCTATCTGTATAGTCCTGGTGTTTTACCGATGACAGAACAAGCTATCACCTCAACATCAGCGCCCACTTTGTAAATTGTGAGCTCTGCCAGTATCTTCACGGCTCGACTCAGCTCGTACATCATGGTACAGATAATTATCTTCTTTTTTATGTAGACGCGTCGATTCAACCATAACATGCTTAATTTATAGTGGTCGCTTGTGTGGGATACTCTTTCTTAAATCCGTTGTTGGTTCTTTCCCCCTTTAGATTTCTCCATCTTATCAATGATCGTTATAGGCTCTAACCGGCTCCAGTATGTCGTTTGCCCTTTACATCTTTCGTCTTATTCTTTACTTTGCTTATTTGCCTAGACTAAATCTATCTCATTTTGCAACTTCCAGCGTGGAATGAAATTTAACTTAGCGTGCCTCATTTATCATCATTGCCCTCTTACTTTTTCAAAACTTTCACTCTCAACTTCTTACTCTCTCTCTCTCTCTCTCTCTCTCTCTCTCTCTCTCTCTCTCTCTCTCTCTCTCTCTCTCTCTCTCTCTCTCTCTCTCTCTCTCTCTTACCCATCTTATATTAACTGTTTCCCATAAAACACTACTGAATTATTAAATCTAACGATATTGTTGCAGACTGTACTTGATTTTTTTTTAAACGCCTCAAACTATTAATTTTATGAGTTATATTAGCCAAAGAAAATGTATATTAAATTGATTAAAGTTATTGCACGAACCAATGTAATTTTTAGTGAAAATGGGTGTTTATTCAACGATCACTGGAAAAATACTAAAATTAAGAACACAGATAAATAATAGGGTTCATCTAATATTGTCAATTCTAGTTCTAGTGTTGAAAATGGCTCCACATTTTGATATGTGTCTGAAAGGGATTTAGAAAAACATTTTTATGATATTTTTTAATGTTCAAGAAGAAAAAATTGGACGACATATCTATACAAATTGAATGGCAGTAATGACTGCATTTGGCATTTGAGTGATTTTTGAACAACATGATTTCAGTAACGGCAGAATCAAATGACATTTACCATTAAATTTTTACGGAAAAATTTTGGTACAGCTAGTCTTTTAACACACAAAAAACCCCAACAAAAACAGCAGCAACAGCAACAACAACAATTCCAAAGTAAATAGAAATTATAGTTGAACTTAAATCAAATGTCACAGTATGCCATAAGCAGTAAAGAAAGTTTTCCTTTGCCATGATCTCTCTTGCAAATTAGCCTGATTTTTTAATAATGATCGTTTTTAATAAGTATTTAAGCTTAAAATAGACTTGCTAGTACGGAAAAAAAAACTTACTGAAATATGAAAACGGCTAAAAATTTTTTTTATCTTTTTAAATGCCCATGCCTACTATACCTAGACTTTAATTTAAATAAATCCTTAAATTTATTCTCCTTTTACTCTAAACATAAAATAAGAATTGGACGTGTCCCTCAGTTGAGTGTATTATTCACGTTCCTCCTCGAAGTAGGCTACGCAGAAGTATAAACAAGCAAGAAACCTTCAACTGAAACTGTTTAAAGCTTGCCAAAGTTTGAGATTAAGATAAATCGATTTAGACGCAAGCGGCTCCTCTACAGGGCGCACGCCCCATTAGCGCTGCCAATCTTGAATGCTTTGTATAGTGATAAGAACTGATTGTGTCTTTTAAATTCATCATTGGTTTTGTTCTGCTCTCTCTCTCTCTCTCTCTCTCTCTCTCTCTCTCTCTCTCTCTCTCTCTCTCTCTATCTCTCTATCTCTCTCTGTCTCACTCTCTATCTCTCTTTTTCTGTCTCGCTCATTCATTTATCTTGGGACATTTCGGATCTTTTATTAAGATGCGCCAGCTGTCACACTTTTTATCATAGGTTCTGAGGTCTGTCGAAGTTCTGCCCTGAGAAGAAAACAAACATCTCTTTAGAATGAAGAAATCAATCCGATATAAGTATTGCAACCAATTCAATAGAACAAGATTTCTAGAGATTTGAACAAGCATTGAACAATTATTCTTTTTGTATGGTCGCAATCTCTATTATAGATCGAATCTAGAATCCAAGTGTAAATTATATAAAATACTGTAAGGCTCAGACACAGATCGAAGGATGTATCTTAGAAATCTGCGATTGGGTTTTAGGTCTAGCTCGAGATTTAGTAGGAAGAGAATCACATTCAGAATGTTATAAACATCTTTAGCAGATTTCTAGAATTTTCGGAAGCATCTGTTAAAGAAATGAGAAAGAATTGCATAAAGACGACGACAAATCTTTTAACGTTATTGAGTTTCATTTTTATTTCCCTCTTTATTACAATAATGCTTCAAAGAAGTTTTAGCCTATGTTTCATTTCAAAGTATTTTCGAAGCGAAACTTAAGATGCGTAGGAAAAAGATAGAATTAAGATTGTCTGATATAATGAAATTGCTTGGAAAATAAAATTGCTTTCAAACTTCTTTATGGTGTTGGTATACATCTGGGTCCTAATATTGGATAATCTTTAAAGCTATTGTAGGTTTAAATTTAAATACTTTTTGGGTTTTATTGGTCACAATTGAGACGGTCATGCCTGTTCAAAGTTCTACAAACTTTATCCTTGTTTAACGTTTGCTTTTTATAATAATTTTAATACAGCCAATGATGGTCATAACAATCCACGCCAATAGGATGTCTACATTTTTTCCTTGCCTCAGCCATCACTTTCATATTCTAAAGTTGATGATCCTGAACATTGTCAAGTTAGCATATTTATTGTTTCATAATAGAATTATACTACTGTCTTAAAACTGAAACTTATTCAGTTAACTGTGCCGCCAGTTTTTAGCGTGTAATAAACAAACCACTAAAACTATCAATACACTTTGTCTTCAACCGAAAGGAAAGCTTTAATAACAAATCGTTATGTCATGCATGATGTGGACAGAAAAAAAAAAGGTTTGATCAATTCCTTTTAATTAATTAATAATAATAAAAATACTTATTTTAGACCAAGTTCACAAATCGATTTGACTTTTGAATATTACTAATAAAATTTGTTTATTTTTGTTTGATACAGTTCGTCCGCAATATGGCTACCCCAGGTCTTTTAGCATATTTTATTTAAGCCTCCGACGGCAGAAAAAGAAACAAGTTAGCATAAAATAAAAAGGCGTAAACTTGCAATGTTCTGCGCTAGTTTAGTCCAAATGGAATAAAGACCTGTATCACATGTTTTTTAATAAAAAATTAATTTACACCTGGTTGGCAACAGCAATTAAATATTATTGGAGTTGTTTGTATCGAATAAAAGTTTTTTAAAAAATTGGATATTCCTTTCATACTCACCAGTTCTGACCACATACACCCTTTGACAGAGATTCACCAATTTGACAGTTTTAAGAGGTTTCCCAGGCAGAGGAATTTCTCCTGATTGCTTTATTACACGTCAGTCTTTTCCAGCGCCGCGGTGTTTCTGTCTGAGAGAAGTGAGCGTTAACACCTGGAGCGTTTCAATAAAATCGTCCTTTGACTGGCTGTCATTCTGTCTGCTGTATGTCTCTGGTCTCTTTCATCTAATGTAAAAGTTAACGTCTCATTAATTTTTGGAAGATAGTCTTAGAAAAATGGCATTGTGTTTGAGTAGATTTACCTCTAAATCGAGTCAAGCATCAACCGACAACGGCCAATGTTAATAATAATTCGTGTGTGAACTGAGGTGAATCAATCTTGGAGAGCAAATAATATTATCGTTCTCTTGATCTCACCTTAAAAACCCTTCTCCCTTTTCCTTGCGAGAGAGAGAGAGAGAACGAGAGAGAGAAAGAGAGAGCGAGCGAGCGAGAGAGAGAGAGAGAGAGAGAGAGAGAGAGAGAGAGAGAGAGAGAGAGAGAGAGAGAGAGAGAGAGAGAGAGAGAGAGAGAGAGAGAGAGAGAGAGAGAGAGAGAGAGAGAGAGAGAGAGAGACGTTAAGTTTCCTTCCACGAATAGATACTAGACCTACCGTTCACAGGGCAGTAGGTTCATTTCTTCTTCTCACCCCAGCGGTTGAACAAAAGAAGATATCTGTAAGTTGTTTGCACCGGGTGCCAGGAAGATGTACAGAAGTGAGTGGCAATTTCTATGCATAGACACGCCGACGCAAATATCGACGAATGGGCTTATAAACCATTCACTCATCTGGTTGCTTTCAGCTTTATTCTGAGACGCTGAAATAAGATAGTTTCGTTTGTTACAAAATTTAGACAGCTTCATAGCCTTCTCATTTTTAAGTCTTTGCATTTGTTTTGGATAAACAACTAAAACACAAAAAGGAACACGTTTATATTTCGCCTTCCCACATAATCTGGTTTCATTTTCATCTTTCTAAAAAAAGGACTTTCGGAAAAAAATATATTCTATTGCACTCTCTGATAATACAAATTTGTTTTGTCAAATATTTCCTTTAACTCGTAAATATCTATTTATCTCTTTTTCCTTCCCCTCACCTCTCTCTCTCTCTCTCTCTCTCTCTCTCTCTCTCTCTCTCTCTCTCTCTCTCTCTGTCTCTTACAAATATCTTTCTCAACCTCTTTACCCCCTCTTCCTTCTAGTAGTTTTTGTAAAAGTAGTTAGTGGTAGAGGTGGGAGTCGAAGTAGCAATGAAATTAATTGTTATAGAAGTAGTAATGGTGGTGGTACTAGTAATAATAATATCAGCAGCAGCAGCAGCAGTATTAGTATTAGTAGTAGTAGTAGTAGTAGTAGTAGTAGTAGTAGTAGTAGTAGTAGTAGTAGTAGTAGTAGTAGTAGTAGTAGTAGTAGTAGTAGTAGTAGTAGTAGTAGTAGTAGTAGTAGTAGTAGTAGTAGTAGTAGTAGTAGTAGTAGTAGTGGTAGTAGGAGTAGGAAGAGCAAGAGCAGGAGAAGGAGGTAAAGTAAAAGAACGAGGAAAAGCGCAATGGGAACAAATTAAGAAGAAAAATAATAAATTTCAAAAAGAATATAATTCTTCTTCTTTTTCTTCTTCTTCTTCTTCTTCTTCTTCTTCTTCTTCTTCTTCTTCTTCTTCTTCTTCTTCTTCTTCTTCTTCTTCTTCTTCTTCTTCTTCTTCTTCTTGTTCTTCTTGTTCTTGTTCTTGTTCTTGTTCTTGTTCTTGTTCTTGTTCTTGTTCTTGTTCTTGTTGTTGTTGTTGTTGTTGTTGTTCTTCTTCTTCTTAACATGACTCTTTTCTGCCCTTTTTTGTAACATACGTTTGACAGTCTGTCATTCCCACTCGGCCGCCGTAATGTTTTCAGTTTGTCCATCCTATGTTTACAAATCATTTTTCCTCATTGCTGTATAATTGCCTCCGTTTTTTTTCCATTACACTCAGCTTCGTTTTTATTTTGTTGAGTTGGAATGTGTGTGTGTTTGAGTGGGTCTTTCAACTCATTGATTTCTTCTACACTCGAAGATGTTTCTTTTTTCGCTACCTGGTACACCTAGTTAGTCTAAACATGCGAGCTCAAATCAATACAGCTTTTGCAAAGATTTATTTCTTACTTTATTTACTTTCACGTAATTCAATTTTTTAAACAAAAGTATGACATGCTAGGCGTATGCATGCGGTAGAGGAAAAATCGTTGACTTTTGAAGGAGACAAGTCAATATAATAAGATTATTTCGTAATAGAGTGGCAAAGGGGTCTTTCATAGGAAGATTGTAAATATAATGGGTTCACATTATTTTGACAATGCCGCAGTTTGTAAAGCAAATGCATGTAACGAATAGTGCAAAAAACACGATTGATTCTGTAATCTTGTAGAAAATCTATTTAGACATAGTTTGATAAGCATGGCATGTCGTTTTTTTTTTTTTTAATTGTTTTTTGTTTTTTTGCACTGGGTAACTCTTCTCTCTGTCGACTACAGATCCTTTAATCATACGATTATATGCGATATTTCCAACCTCAAAACTGAACTGAATGACTAGTCGCACTGATATCAAAATCGTTGCAAAATCAAATACTGCATTTATAGTTCAGGTCCTCAGTGATCACATACTTTTTTCACTTCAAGCAAAACAAAGATGAGACTAGTTAGAGGATAGACAAGTAGTATTTTTACTGTCATTGTTTCCATGTAGAGAGAATTAAGCAATAATACTCGTTTCTTCTCTTAGAGAACGTGAAATGCAGGTCAGTGCACATATGAAGTTAAAAAAACAGGAAAAGAAAACCGTGAGGCTGCGCAGCCTGTGTTGGGTTGTAGTAGCATACACATAATTATCTGATGGCTTGGGCTTAGTTTACATTAAGTCTCTTTCATTGGAGACATTATTATATTCAAGTTTATACATATATATATATATATATATATATATATATATATATATATATATATATATATATTAGTGTTGTCTTGCATGTACAAAAGATTTTGAAGGCCCTTGCATTTAGCAGTTATTAAAACGTGGCAGATGAATTAAGTCAAATGGATCATTCTTTAGCAAAAAAAAAAAATAAGATGTAAACCATTTTCGTTTTGGGTTAGTCCAAAAGAAATCTGCTCTTCATCTGCATTATATTGTAAGTTTGTAAAAACTTATTTCTGAAGGAAATTTCATTTCCTTTTTTACACAAGAATTAAATTTAAAATGAAAAATGGCATGAATATTAAAACTCTAAATCAAATCAAATGCAAAAAAAATTAAAATTATAGAAACAAACATAAAAGTCTGATCCATAAATGGAATCAATCGATATTAAGCGGGGAGAGAGGGAAGGTGATGGACAGTGAAGGCAGAGAAAAAACGAGGAGGGAAAAAAAACGGACTGACAAACAATGAGAGAAACAAAGACAGGATAGTGGAATGTCAATGGTGATGATGATGATGATGATGATAATGATAATAATAATAGTAATCATAATAATAATAATAATAATAATAATAATAATAATAATAATAATAATAATAATAATAATAATAATACTACTACTACTACTACTACTACTACTACTACTACTACTACTACTACTACTACTACTACTACTACTACTACTACTACTACTACTACTACTACTACTACTACTACTACTACTACTACTACTACTACTACTACTACTACTAATAATAATAATAATAATAATAATAATAATAATAATAATAATAATAATAATAATAATAATAATAATAATAATAATAATAATAATAATAATAATAATAATAATAATAATAATAATAATAATAATAATAATAATAATAATAATAATAATAATAATAATAATAATAATAATAATAATAATAATAATAATCATAATAATAATAATAATACTATTATTATTAATAAAACAACCACAACAACAGCAATATCGACAACAGCAGCAACAACTACAAAAACATCAACAATGCTAATAATAATTAAAATAAATATAAAGAAGAAGAAGAATAAGAATAAGAATAAGAGTAAGAAGAAGAAGAAGAAGAAGAAGAAGAAGAAGAAGAAGAAGAAGAAGAAGAAGAAGAAGAAGAAGAAGAAGAAGAAGAAGAAGGAGAAGGAGAAGGAGAAGGAGAAGGAGAAGAAGAAGGAGAAGGAGAAGAAGAAGAAGAAGAAGAAGAAGAAGAAGAAGAAGAAGAAGAAGAAGAAGAAGAAGAAGAAGAAGAAGAAGAAGAAGAAGAAGAAGAAGAAGAAGAAGAAGAAGAAGAAGAAGAAGAAGAAGAAGAAGAAGAAGAAGAAGAAGAAGAAGAAGAAGAATGATTCCAAATGTGTTCCATATAATAATTGAGAGAAAGAAAAAGAGCGTGCTCTTGAAAAAATTTTTTACTATTTCGAAAAACTGTTAGGTTTGAAGTCATTCTGATAATTTAGCTTTTTGCTTTTTGTTGACTTTCAAATTAAGGATTATGTGAAGAAGCATCGGTGCAGCCATCTGCTGCTGGAGGAGACAGCCTTACCGATTTGTCTTGACTGATCTGCGATTTATTCCACTGACATGGGGTTGGCACCTGTTAAAGCAACTTAGCAGAATCCAACAAACACACACAAAAACAAACAAACAAACAAAAATAGATATATGATAAAATTTTGCGTCTTAAGGACTGAGAGAGAGAAAGAAAGAGTGGGAGAAGGAAATAGTTAGAGAGGTATATAGATAGTTAGAGAGACAGAGAAAAGAAAAAGAGAGTAAGAGAGAAATAATGAATGAGAAAGGGTCATACAATTTGGCAGAAACAGGAAAAACAGAGATAATGCAGAGAGAGCGCAGAGGAATATAAAGAGATGCTAGGGAAATAGGATATTGACAGCGCAAAAGAGAAATAGAGGAAAGCTATTGAAACAAAAAAGAGAGAAATGATATATCCAGGAGAGAGAAAGAGAGAGAGAAGATAGGCAAAAGGAGAAAAATGTATAAAAAGAGTTGAAGGAATACAGAGAAATTCAAGGAAGAGGGAGATAGAGATAGAACGGGAGTGAAAGAGAATGAGAGAGAGACACACACACACACATAGAGAGAGAGAGAGAGAGAGAGAGAGAGAGAGAGAGAGAGAAAGGAAGACTGAATAAGTGAGAGAGTGAGAGAGTGAGTGGGTGAGCGTCAAAGAGAGTGAATGAGAAAGAGAGGATAAAAAGTGAGAAAAAGATAGATAGATAGATAGATAGATAGAGAGAGAGAGAGAGAGAGAGAGAGAGAGAGAGAGAGAGAGAGAGAGAGAGAGAGAGAGAGAGAGAGAGAGAGAGAGAGAGAGAGAGAGAGAGAGAGAGAGAGAGAGAGAGAGAGAGAGGTGGAGAAGATGACAAAGAAGCGTCTCAGTAGTGCAGAAAATTCGACCAGTCGAGATTTACGAATGCACAACGACAAGAGAACGTAAATCGAAACACTGACACAAGAGAGATAAAATAAAAAAACTCCACCATGTCCAGGAAAAAGAATGAGATAAGGGCATGAATGGGTCACATTGTTTACTGGCTGGAGAGAGGCATGGAAGAGACCGGGCTGAAGGATAACATCTTTATGAATAGATGTTTCCGGCTTTAGGGGATGCGCGAGACGCAGAAGCCTGCAGTGCTATCACGGGCCATACGGCACGCGACAGGATGAAGGCCAGCTCGGGCTGCAGATAAAGACAGATCGATGGATTCTACGATCATGTA
This sequence comes from Elysia crispata, assembly GCA_033675545.1. Classification (NCBI taxonomy): domain Eukaryota; kingdom Metazoa; phylum Mollusca; class Gastropoda; family Plakobranchidae; genus Elysia; species Elysia crispata. The sequence goes on along the minus strand of JAWDGP010004075.1, from coordinate 258,350 downwards.
CTACAAACCACCACACCATTCTGAGTAGAAGCTTCGTTGTTTTCCGCTTTTCCCGTCGTTACTTAGAATAAAAAAAATTCTGGAATAAACAGGGTGTCGAACTAAAGTTATGATTGATCAAGGTGCTGTTGTTACAACATATTTTAGCAATATACCATGAGGAGTTTTCTCTTTTGTGTTTAGTTCATACTCTCGTAACAGCTTCTTCGCACAGCTATAAGATGTGAAAAATTGTTTTGCGACCAAACTTAATGCAGCTGGGCTTGGGATTTTGATTATGAAAAACAAAGAAACAAACAATATTCAAACAAAAAAAATGAAAATTAAATAAAGCAGAAAAAAGGGGGCAGGGGGACATTGTTTTGCACTTTGCCAAAAAAATGGAAAGAAACTTTTTGAGGAAAATAGTTCGTTATTGCGATTTTTGCCACCTACAAGTTCAGAAAATGAATATATCCAAAAAATATGAGTGTTAATATAAACTTGCCATATCTTTCATGTTTGACATGGATGCGAGACAAAAATCAATTGTGACGTCAGGGCTCAGGAAACTATCTTATTGACAATATACTTGACACCTGTATCCCTCAATGTGATGCACCAGTACTGGTTTTATGTTAACTCATGTTATTTATTAGCGCATGAAAACGTGCGTAGGAACTAAGCGATCTTTCCAACATTTTTGACGTATAAGTTGTTTTTTTAAATATATATCGCTCGGTGAAACTTCTTTTGATTCATGCTGTTTGCTCATCAAATCAGCAATCAAAGTCCTTTCTCATATTAAATTATGCGGGATTGTGCAATCCTTAAAGAATTAATAGTTAAAAAATTCTGTTTAGGTTAGAAAAGCAAAAGCTATTGTATTTAAAAGAACATTATATTTAATCACTTGCAAGCAAAAGAGAGAGAGTGTGTGTGTGTCTGTGTGTGTGAAAAAAAGAAATAGAGAGATAGAACGAAAGATAGATAGATAGATAGATAGATAGAGAGAGAGAGAGAGAGAGAGAGAGAGAGAGAGAGAGAGAGAGAGAGAGAGAGAGATGGAAAAAGAGTCTACAAAGAGAATATAACGAGCTTTACGAAAACATGCTCACAACGTGATTAATAGGAAATGAAAAAATGAACAACACAATAATGATAGAACATGTTTCGCCTTCATTTTACAAAATAAAGGGAGAAAGTAGGAGAGAGAAAGAGAGTGATATATATATATATATATATATATATATATATATATATATATATATATATATTTGTCAGTTAAGGCTTTCTTGGAACCAAGGTCTTAGGAGTTTTAACTCATTTTTTTGCTTTTGCTGTTGATACGAGACTTGGCTCAGGCCGTGTTTTAAATATATATATATATATAGATATATATATATATATATATATATATATATACCTACATTATATGACTGTCTGAAATAGGTGTAGTCTTATCTTGCTTTTGCTAAAAGCATTAAGCTTTATATTGCCCATAACAAAAAAAAAAAAAAAAAAAAAAAAAAACAACCACGGCCTGAGCCAAGTCTCGTATCAACAGCAAAAGAAAAAAAAAAGGAGTTAAAACTCCTAAGACTTTGGTTCCAAGAAAGCCTTAACTGACAAACAGAGTTTAAATGTTCCAAACTCATCGAATCTAGCCTGATCTTCATGAAAAAAAGGATTGAGCATGTCAAGAGCGAAAAAAGAGCTGAGACCGGGTCCTCCTAATGATAGACCTCTCGGTTCGCTACTCATTTTTTATGAAATTGGCTGTAACAACACTCAAAGTTTCTCATTAGCTGAGATTCTAGAAATTCCTTTAAAAACTCTCACATCTTTTCATCACACTGCATTTCAAAATATCTTGCAAAACAGCGAAGACCAGCTTCTTGTAATCTGATTGTAATCTTTTCAATTTCTCCTGTAAGAAAGCTAAACTTGATCAATATGCCATGGATAAGACACATAGTTTCTACAAGTTTGATCTTCCCTGAAATTAGTTTTGGCCTTATATTTTGTATTTCCTCGAGATGGAAGTGGAGTATATTTAGAATAGCTATTTTTAAAAAAGCTGTAAATTTCTGTTTAAAAAAATTATCAATGGTCGAAGAGGGTTTACAGGATCAAAATTGACAATTTACAACTTTACGTTTGATTGCCTCGCCTCCTCCTCCCCCCCTTTTTTTTCCCATTCCACGCACACACATACACAAAACCACCTTCCCATTGAGGCACTGGTTCCTCCCCTCTCTTACTTTTTCAGAAAACTATCAGTCCTAAAGCTAAGAGTTTCCCTGAGACTGATAGAATGGTATGTGCCATGACATATGAGAATAATTTGAAAGACTTTTTAAAAGGATGAAGTATAATATTAAGAAAGACAAACACCTTTTTCATTTTAATGTACCAAAAGCACAATTGAAAGAAAAAGACATTGTAGGTTACATAGTGTAAAAAGATTAAATAGCAAAAAGCCATCTAAATTAATCTTATCACACAATAAATAAAGATTAAATTTCTAAAGTTTAAATATAGATGTAAGAAATTAATTATTGTACAGATTTTTAATTTGATGCAAAATAACGATATGAAAATATATTTGTATGAAGGCAATCCTACTGTTTCTGTTTACGAGATGGCTTTAAAATTATTTTATGATGTTTCCAGTCTCTCACTAAGAGATATCCGCCAACATCGTGAAATAACAGCGGAAGGTTGATGATGGAGGAAACACCAGAAAATTATTGTGTTCCGTCATCTCGGTGAATATATCCACTGCCCAAATCTGGTAAATTGTGCGAATATTTTTCATCACGAAAATTGGATTATCATTACATTCTAGAATTTAATTTCAAAGGCCTGCTTAATAATTTATACATAGTTATTCTGATGTACATTACCATGACAAAAGCTTAAGAGGCTATTTTGCCATAATAAAAGGGAGGGTAACTTTAAATAGTTAAGACCAGAAAACTCTGAATTTATTTATTTGTTCACTTACGATTGTCGTAGTATAAAAAAGAACAAAGCAGAAATAAGAATGACACAAAAGTAATATTTGAGATTAAGTGTGTCCAATGTAGTATATTGATCAAATCGAAACACGATTCTGATAGAATGAAGTGGGAATAAAAAGTCCCTGTAACCTGTTATCTCCCACTACCTAATAGGATCTATCTTTGCCTAAGGCCAGTTTATTGTGGGAAATCCTCATCTCACCTCAAAGCCATACTCCTTTTAGCACTAAAAAGGGCCCCCTCTCTATGAAAATAGAAACAGGCCTAGGTTACGTCTTTCGTGTCTTGCCTCTTTATCCCCATTTTATCTTCTATTCAATTTCCCTTTGCCTCTCTACAAAATTCCTGGGGAAACTTAGGAGACGTGAAACTTCAGAGGGAAGAATTGGCGGCGAATGGTATTTAGGCAAAATCTAACGTTGGTTCTCATTTTTTCTGTCGTGCGATAGTTTGATTTCTTAACAAGGAATATATTCTCATAGATAAATAATAACACAAATATTCAATTTAAATCTTCCGACGTAAACTATATCCAAGGCGCTAAAAGAAAACCCTAAAACAAATTTTACTTACTCTTAAATTTTAGCAACCTTCTTGACATAACTCGCTAGGGAGATAAATATAATTGCGCAAAAATTATTTTCTCTCACCTTAACAAGTTTTGAACACGAAAGGTGAAGTTAATCAATAAGTCATGCCATACCTGGAGCCACAGTGTAAAGAGAAGGACCGTCTACGTGTCTCCCGTATCGATCCTCTACCAAAGCATGTATAATTTTCAAACGCGCTGGAGACATAAAGCTATATTATTAACATTTGCAATTCCCCATGACGTGCCAAATGTTCCGTAAATAGAGATTGCAGATGAACCACCAGAGATATCGCCAATGATCTACAAGCTTGTTTTGTCATACACCGAACTGATTGCAGAAAGATAGGATTCGAGATTGATGACAATTCTTTTGATCAAGTACACATAGCTTAAAAAAAACAACTGAGAATAGAAAATAGTCTTCTTTTCATAATCTGGATCTTTTACAAGCTGTGCACTCGAACAGCTGAATAAAAAAATTTCCTTTTCTTAAATTGAATGAATCTGTCATGTTACAAATATAAAAAAGCTAAATTTTAATAAAGAGTGTATTTTTCTTACAATTCAAACGTTTTTTTAAATAAATGCTGCTGCACCGTTAACCCTTTGCCCTTTAACTTTATAACCGCTATTATTATTCTTGCATTAATTACTTAAAAATTGTTTCAAAAGAATCATAGCATTTTGGATCTGCACCAATATAACTCTGTGCGCGGCTGTTAAGACTTTGAATTAACAATAGCAATGATGAAAATCTTGTGTTTTGTTCATTTTTGAAAAAAATAGAGGGTTATGACCCTTTCGTTGCAAAATAGCCCAGTGAACAGTAATCCCCCTCCCAAAAAAAAAAAAAAAAAAAAAAATATGCATGGCAAAGACTGCTGTCGACACCGCTATTTCGATTATTTGATATTTTCCCCCACTCTCTCAGCCTATTTTTTTGAGGTATGGATCTTACTGCATCTTTTAATAGTAGTGATGTAGTTTTGCTTCCATACCAAATTACTACTATCATTTCATGTTCAATATCAGCTTGATATCAGTATTCTTTACAAAGTCTTAAGGGTCATAAAACGGTTTGTGAATTAGAATAAATTTAAGCTGTGTAACTTTTTCATAAAGCATTTCTGTAAGTAGAAATAATAGCGGTTTTGCCAGGGCTGTCTTTTTTATGCGGTCTCTAAGTGAGCGAGCTACAAGTTTTCGCACGGATAGTAAGACAAACCACCCTCAAACCTGACACATTTTCGTCTTTGAGCAGTCAAGTTCGACTTTACCGACACAAAGAAAACATACCAAGAATTTGTTGGATATAAAAACTTTGAGAGACTCGATATTTTTTATTTTTATCCTGTCATACTGGTAAGATAATTGCATTGTACTCTCAATCACTGCTGTAGACCCATGTATATCAAGATAAACCAAATGCATTAGAATTGTTTTACCGGTCTCCGCATAGCTTTCAGAACATTGGAGATATCACTGGGGAAACCTCATGATTTGAAAGCTCAATTTTTTTAATCTTGAGAAAGTCTGAAAGAGCGCACAATGCCTCTGAGCCATGTTCAAAAGTTGATTGGCCAGTAGTTTATGCCGAAGTCGATCTTGGAACCTCTCGAATGAAAGGAATGGCTTGCTGCCGTCTATGCCATCACATTGACGCCATCTGTATTTTTGAAGGACTGGTTGTGGGGAGGAAGGTGGTCTGATTATACCTGATTCGAGGACGCGCTGAAGCAACTCTTCAGCTGACTTTGAGCATGTTTCAGGAATGTTAAATCAATGAAATTTATGTTTTTTAATAACGTATGCCTTGTCCGGCAGTCGTAGCGTAGGCCACTCATATCTCGCTGTAGTGAATTCATTTTTTAAATGTCTGTTGTTTCTCAAGAATTATCGATATGTGTTAAATTGTCTAGAGTTTCAACATTTTTTCTTTTCCTTCTGAACAAAGACATGTTCGTTACAGAACCCCTTCATCTAATATTTCACGTTTTCGAAAAAGCTCGAATTAAAGCATCCTCATGGTGTGTCTTATCTTGATTACGAAATAAATATTTAGTCTTTGAGCACATACTCCAAAATTGACAAAAATATCGATCTTCATTTGGAAAGTTTTGGCTTATGACGATGCAATTAAAAGCAATGTCATGTTTCTGTGGTGTATCTTCTATATCTCTGGGTTCACCCGACTTTCTTAACATTGCCATAATAATAACTCTCTACCAAGCCTTTTACCTTTTGCGGCGTTTTGTAACTGTTTAAAGCCATTCGAGCCTGTAATGGATGAAATGAGCACTGACCTACTTGTAATCCAACGCTACTGTTGATGAAAATGTTTTACCGCGATCGGGCTTATTATGTTATTATGACGTCTTGAATACTCAGCCAATTCCTTGATGGGAGTACTGTTAAGCTGATTTCAATAGTTGTAGTAATCTATTTCATCATACTTGAGGCCATTTCTTTTGCAATGTCGTGAAGAATTTTTCGAGAAATGCTCGGATCAAGGGAAACTTCAAACAAGAACTATTTTTAATTGTCTTAAAGTGATATGACGGAACACAGAGCCTCAGGTCAACTGAGGGTAGAGCTGATCAAGTGGATAATTTAGCTTTTGCTATTGTCAAGCAGAACAAGAGCAAGGACTTTTAATTTCTGACAAACTGTAAATCTCAAACCTAGACTTTAAAAGATCGAAATTTAAATCATTTGGTTTGATTTTAAAAATTTGATTTTTGCGGTTGATATGGCATTAATGAAAATAAGAACCAAAGTATCTATCTTATCAACAGAAGATATTACTATTGCTTGAAGCAATTGTTCTAGCTTGAACTGTTGTAAATTAGTATCAATCTCTTTATTTTCATCGAGTGTTCCTGATATACGGTAAACCACAAGCTTGCAGTTAAGATTCATTACTGTCTTAAAAATCATTATTTCTATAATATCAAAATCACACCTCCCCCTCACCTGCCCCCTGAGCAATGTTTGTTTATGATTTCACCGCCACGACTGGCTGGCCTTGTCTAGACCGTTGAGATTATCTTTACGTGATCTTATGAAGAGGAATTATTTCTTGTGGCGATGTTCCCTAGTAGAGCATCAGCCACAGTTTTAGCTTATGCCAAATACTATCTCTGCGTGAGACCAATTGATGCCCACAGCATGTCTTGAGTTGGGTTGGTTGATCCCACTGTTACAATATCCATCTTATAATTGTAACATCTCAACGAGATCGAACTCTCTTTCAATACTCTTCCTATAAATTATGTTTGTTTAACATCCTTTTTTTCTTGCTGCGTCTCCAGCGATGTTTTGTCTTCTATTACTATTGTTACGTTCTAAAACTTCCTTAAACAAATGAAAACTCGTTAATTTTTTCCCACCCGTCAGCTTCGATCCTAACCTAAAAAAACAAAACAAAAAAAAAAACAACAAAAAAAAACAAAAAACAAAAGAAACCCCCCCCAAAAGAAACAAAAAAAAAAAAACAAAAAAAAAAAAACACCTAGCTCTACAAGAGTATCCGAAAATCTTGATTTCTACAACCATAACGCAAGACGCAAAATCTCCGTGTTGACTAGGGTGTGTTACGCAATAAACCTTAAAAAAAAACAAAAGAAAATTTAAAATTTAGACGAAAAATATCCAACTTAAATTTGCTCAAAAGTGGTCTGATATTTTCGAAAAGAGTGCGTATATTGGTTTGTCTTGAATATTGCTTACAGAGATTATTTCAGTGTTTTACCTTTTTTATGGATAGGAGTTAAATCGTTGGATATGTCTTGATACATTTTCTGTAACTTTTTGGTTGTTTCTTTATTTTTTCTTTATATATATGAATATATATACACTCTATGTGTGTATGTGTGTATATGTATATATATATATATATATATATATATATATATATATATATATATATATATATGTATATATAGTTTGAAGATAAGTTGGAATAATTGATAAGAGTGCTCAACTGTGGGAGCATTTCATAGATATAGAAGATCTTACCTTATATATATATATATAATGATTTAAAATTGTAATAACATCTTGAATGAAAGTGCTTAACAGCAAGGAGCAGGATTAATCATTATGAAATACCGCAACTAAGGCCTTGCCATGACACTCGTGTTTCGAGCCCTGTTGCTCTCATCAGGCGGCTGTGGCGAAGTGACGACATTCTTGAGCAGGAAACGTTTTTTTATGTTCACAGAAGGAGAAGATTTCCTTTCTTTGGTTCAGCGTCGGTTTCTCAGTTCATATTCTAAACTTTTCTTCTAAACAAAGATAACAGATGTTTTTGTTTGGTGCGTAAGACTTCAGTTGTTTTACTATTTTCCATTCTATATTGTACTCGCCTTTCTTGTTCTTCAGGTTCCAAATATTATATATATATATATATATATATATATATATATATATATATATATATATATATATAAAGAAAAAAAATCGACCAAGTTATTTGACGTGCCATAGTTATCCTTGTAGAGTGTTTCTTACTAGCCATGTGGATCCGATGACATATTTTTCAAGAAATGATGTCAAGAAAAAATGGAGGCTCCAATTTGATAAAATTGATAATAATATTCTAATCTTGATCAAGAACTTGAAAGGGGCACATCGCGCATCATTTATTTGAAATGAATTTTTTTATGCATAAGCCGCGTCCACTAAAAGACCTAAATTAGTAGTTAACAGTCTCAAAGCAAATTGATTATAAGTGTTTCACTATAAATATACTAAACAATAAGCTGATACATTAATTTTTGATTCTACAGATTTGTTACTCCAAAGCCAATAGGAAAATAGGTTACCATTCAGTGTTTTCTTTTGGACGCAGTTTTTACTTTAATAGTGTTAGCATTTCTCAAAACTGCAATGAATGAAAAGTCGATTTTGGTTTCGCTAGGTACACAGCCGCGTCTCGGTAGCATCACGATTTACAGTGCAGTGCACGAAACGGTCGGTATCTGATTGTCTCATCTTAACGAAGTGTTTAAGATCTTTGGCTTAACCAAGGTTAAAATACATAATAAGGCTTGATAAAATCTGTGGGGAATTACAACGCTCCCACGAGAAAAAAGCAAAATAGATACCATTGATTGTAATTAGTTTTCTTTTACTTTTCAATGCCCTTTGAGATTGGGACATTCAAAACAATAATGCTTGCAGTAAAAGTCATTACATAATGTAACCTAACATAGCTCTGGTTTGGTGTCTCTGACGTCCTCAAGGTTTAGGTTTTCTTATGTTTTGGTTCTTTATTGGGTGTCCGCCCGCCGTAGCAGCAAGCAGAGTCCATATACACGACAGTCCCTCAAACATGATGGGGTCCGTCATTCATGCTGCATGTTGAGAAATTCTGAACTTGAGAGCGACAGCTAAAGCTGTAGGCTTCAAATTGGATCCAGGATAACGCAAATACGAACATACATCCATACACACAAAGTAAAAAAAGAAAGGAAAGTTTTAAAAAACAAAACCACCTAACAAAAACATACACCTTCATCTAACCATTTGAATCCATGTTATGACTTGCTGTTTGATAGATGCCCTAACGATTTAATTGAGTTTAAACCGATCAAAGAAGCTTCTAGCCTCCAAACCGCTCCATTAGACGTGTTTTCTGGTTAAAATTAATTTTTCCTCGAAAATTACGGTGTTCTTTCGCAGGTCACCAAAAACTCACACCACTAAGAGGGTATAACCACACAAACTTATGCATAGAAATTTTGAGCAGGAAACACGTCTTCCCTGGTTCCGTAGATTAATACGAATCTGGCGGCGATTCGAACTGAATAGTATCTTTATAAACTGGTTCAGCCTCACGCTAACTCCTGCGGTAAGCCAGGAAGCTCATTTGCAAATGCAATACGCCCTATTCGTGTTACAGATGGGAATGCTGGTTTTTATGGCACTCGTTTCTCCCCGCCTACCGAAGCTTCCTTCCGGGCCATTGTTTCCGTCCGGTCTCTAAATCTTGGTCTGGTTCGAATTTACCTCAGTATCAGTTTCTAGTCATTTCATTCATGAGTTCAATATTTTCGTTATCTTCAAGGAGTGGAACACTCGTAATACCTTTGTAAGATTACACAATTTTTCATTTCTTTTTTCGGTAGAATTAAGAAAAGAAGAATATCTCCAAATTTATCAATGGTACATAATTTTGTTTCTAAAATCTACTGCAATCGATTTTTACTTTTTCTATCTTTCTGTCCTTAAACTTCATGAAAATAGGAAGCTATTAAAATAGTTTGAAAAATGGAACAAATTCAAAGTAGTTGGATCCTTAAACAGGATAACAGAAAACGCTGCGGTCCAAAGCTTGATTTTAATAAAACGAAATAAAAAAAAGAGCTTGGCCTAAAGTGCTCAAAGAGCATTACAAAACATCTCTGTTCGGCTATGGTAACCAAATAGGAAGCTTTTTATCTTTCTCACAGAACAGCAGTCTTAAAACTAGCGCGACACTCTAGCAACTCACTAGATCTTGAACAGGCCGGTGGTAAATCTTGGACTAGTCCTGCATGAGTTGGGGATGATGAAATGTGTAAACGGCTTTTTCCAAACAGTCGATCTTGTGAGAGGGCCAGACAGGATTCGAACAAAAAATTTTCTAATTTGAAGCTGAGTGTTTACTCCTAGATCACGACAACCTTTGTAGCCAGGGATCACACAATCAAAACAAAGGATATGCTTGTCTAAGTCTGGAACAGGGAAGTAACTTTGAATCTGTTTTCCCTCATTATTTGCAAGTTAATTATTGTTGATCCATAATATCATTTTCTTTCTGTAAATATGAAATCCTTGATACCTTGCTGAGAGCGGCCAGAAAACAAGGCTTGAGGAAAAAGCTTGATCAAAAATTTATCAATATCAAGAAACCCACCCACAGAGCCTGAGGTCTCACAATGCTGCTTATGTAGGGTATATTTGAACAATTTATGTAAGGTAAATTCGGCGTCAGTTGTGAACACAGCTTGATAATACATTATTTGCACCACTGCTAACATGGAACTTATATCATAAGTCTTAGTTCAGAATTCATAAAGGATACATATTGTTTACTAGAATGGGAAACAATTTTGGAACTTGCTGTTAAAGTGGGTGATTATCTCTCTCCTCTATTTAACTATCTATCTATCTATTTCCCTTCCTAAGTTCGTTTTTCCTTCGTCTTCTTCTCAACCTTCTGCATTGATCCTTCCCAATTACTGATAACAAAATCTTTAAGAACAACTTTCTCCTACTAAAGGGGTAAGAGATTAAGAGAGAAAAAAGAAATGACGAGAGAGAAAAAGAGAGCGAAAGAGAGAGAGAGAGAGAGAGAGAGAGAGAGAGAGAGAGAGAGAGAGAGAGAGAGAGAGAGAGAGAGAGAGAAAGAGAGCAAGAGAAAAAGGGAGGCAGATATCTTGTGAACGTATAGTATGCAGAAAGGAAAGTTAAAAAAGATCACTAGAGAAATAAACCTCCGAAGAGCTTAAAGCTTAAATAAATGGAGAAAGTGGTAGAAGGAACGAAGAACAGAAAAAGAAAGAAGGAATACAAAATAAAGAAAACCGAATATTACTAGTTTGTTGATTAAACGTGTCACTGTTGACTCTACGTAATGGACAGTGCGAAAGCCAATCTCCGTTCTGACCCTGGGACTCGCGTATCGCGTAGTGGGCGCCCTGATCCGGTCACTAAGGACTCTCTACCTGATGGAAGTAACAACTGTGACACTGATAAAATCGAAATTAATTTGGTTCTTAAGTTCCCACAGATTTTGTTCTCATAGTGTGCACGAACACTTCTCGTTACAAATGACATCAGATTTGCAAGATCGATGGAAATTTAATTAATTTCTCTGATCTTGTCAGGTGTCGTAATTTTTATAATCTGCTGTCAGACAGCACTGTCCTCGGCAACTTTGTTTGAATTTAACAGACATTCAAGGAAAGAGAAATCCTCACGAATCGCCAAGGTATGAAAAGAGAATGATTAGAAACATTGTAAAATCCATGGCAAAAAGTGGTAACAAGAAGTGACAAACATGAAGTATTTAACAATAAAGTGTTTTCATCAAAGATTAGCAGCTTTATTTTTTTAAAGTTACGGTGTGGATTTAAGAAAGCCTCTACTTTACTTGTGAGGGAATATTCTCCTACAAAACTATACCTATTACTGAATGCACTTGATGGCTATGTTTGGAAGGAAAAGTATTACTAATATGGCACAAACTATGGTTATCATTTAATTTTTGGATACATCTCATCCAGGAGCCAACTATCTCAATGTGCATAGTCCACAATATAATTAATGGTCGCTAATGGAAGCGTTCAAATGACTGCATTAAAGGCAGCCTTTCTTGCCGAGGACGACCATTTCCATAAGTTTAAGGAGACGACGTGTTCCAAGAGGGACAAGAACCATACATGAATAATTCAGGAGTTGAAACGAACGATTGTATACGTCAAGATAAAAGGAAATGAATAATGCTGATGTTACAACAGCAATAAATGTCAATGAGTAATAGCCTGCCATGGTGAGTAGAGATTTATATAAATGTTAATGGTAGTGCTTTTATCTTTTTTGAGTGCTAAGAGAACAAAAAAAAAAGGGGGAATATTCGGTTTGTTTTATTGTTGATAGTTTTTCAATCTTTCTTTTTTAAGCTTAAAAAGCTATCAGCGACCACGAAGCGTTAGGGCGCAGAAAACATTCCTTTATAGAAGTAGAATATTCATGTTCATTAGCAATTTTGTGAGATGTTGGAGCAATCATAATCTTAAACAAGATTGGCAGTTACCGGACCTGGATATGATGCGCTACTAGATCTCTTCGCACAGCTTAAATATGTTGGACATTTTCTTAAATCATCTGCCAAAGAAGTCAATGAAAACGTATTTGAGCTGAATAACTAAATAATTGTATACATAGGGTTCTGTGTGTAACTTGGTGGCCTGCCGCTTGTAGGTAAACCTGGTAATAATGCAACTGTGAAAAGAGAGAATTAATAAAAAATAGGATTTGCATCGCGGCAATGATTCTTTGTTCCTTATCAAAAGTTTTACGTCTACGTTCACGAACGGCCATTCTTCGCAGATGGCTTGGACCGGCGCACCGTCAGTAGGTGAGTTTGAAGTCTTATCTTCTTATTATTTTGATGGGGGATTCTTTGATGTGCAGGAAAGGTCATAGTTATATCAATTGTTGTTGATAAGATATATCGAACAATCTAACCGAACAAAAATCTCTTCATCCTTTCTGATGTTGCATTTCCTCTTCATCCAATATTTACAAATTTATCTCCCATTCACGCTCGCCTTTTTAATAACTCCGGTGCTTTTCACATTACTATACTGTGCACGGCAAAATAAGAGCCTTGCCGAGGTCTATAGATATTTCGACTCGCAGGAACGAAACAAAGTAGTGTACAAGAACCTTGATATTAAATCATGAATGTCAGAGTTGCTAATCAAGTGATTTCATTTAGTTTAATTGAGAAAGTTATTTTTTAAAACTTTTTTTTGATTTAAAAAATCGTGGAATAAAATGCTTAAGAGATTTATCCCCTTTTGGGGGGTATTCAATGAAACACAAAAACAGACTATCTTTACAACACTTCCACCGCATGATTATGTAATAAAATCTGCAATTATTGCTCTCTTCAACTTCTACCGTCTGAAGGTCCCGTGTTCGGCTTTTCGATTTTCATAAACAGTTAATGTTATTAGACTTAACGTAAAACATGTTCTCATTGTACAAAAAACTTCCAAGAAAATTACTATCACACATGAGAGATTTCAAACAGAGCAGTAAAACAAAGGAGGCAAATGGAAAACGTGCTTGGAAAACGTTCAATTCCATTTTGACGAATGATTTGTGTTGACGACTGGTTCATTAATTTGAGAATGGTAGTAGTAGTAGTAATAGTAGTAGTAGTTGTAGTAGTTGTAGTAGTAGTAGTAGTAGTAGTAGTAGTAGTAGTAGTAGTAGTAGTAGTAGTAGTAGTAGTAGTAGTAGTAGTAGTAGTAGTAGTAGTAGTAGTAGTAGTAGTAGTAGTAGTAGTAGTAGTAGTAGTAGTAGTAGTAGTAGTAGTAGTAGTAGTAGTAGTAGTAGTAGTAGTAGTAGTAGTAGTAGTAGTAGTAGTAGTAGTAGTAGTAGTAGTAGTAATTATAGAAAAAAAATAAATGCTAACCCTTAGGCACAACTATATAGAGATCCTAAGTTCCGTTGTATACACGGGAAGTAGAGTAATAGTACTAGTAGTTACGTAGTAGTGGTAGTAGTAGTAGTAGTAGTAGTAGTAGTAGTAGTAGTAGTAGTAGTAGTAGTAGTAGTAGTAGTAGTAGTAGTAGTAGTAGTAGAAGACATAATAATAATTATGATAATAAAACATTTGTTGTCTGATATGACCCGTTCACAATATAGTAATTCAACGTCATTTTACAATCAAATCTTCGTCCAGCAGGACTTCACCAGAACGATGAGACCCTAAACTCACACACTTGATGTTGTGGACCTCGAAACGGTGAAAAACATACCTCCAGGGCGTTAGAAGAAAAAGAAAGAGAACAACAAGAACAACATCAACAACTACAACATTAACAAAAAAAAAAAGCAAAGACATCAACACTAACAAAAACAACAGCAAGTACAAAGACGAGGATCTAACAGGAAAAAAAAGCGGAAGGAGAAGGAGAAGAAGAAAAAGAAGAGGAAGAAGAAGAAGAAGAAGAAGAAGAAGAAGAAGAAGAAGAAGAAGAAGAAGAAGAAGAAGAAGAAGAAGAAGAAGAAGAAGAAGAAGAAGAAGAAGAAGAGGAAGAGGTAGAGGAAGAGGAAGAGGAAGAGGAGGAGGAGGAAGAGGAAGAAGAAGAAGAAGAAGAAGAAGAAGAAGAAGAAGAAGAAGAAGAAGAAGAAGAAGAAGAAGAAGAAGAAGAAGAAGAAGAAGAAGAAGAAGAAGAAGAAGAAGAAGAAGAAGAAGAAGAAGAAGAAAAGTATCTTTATGATCCTGTATTGAACCGACTTTATCACCAAGGACTTATCTCTGTAGTCATGTCAACACGAACCTGATGATAAACCTTCTGTTTCATGATTTCAAGGGGCTATCCACTGTCTCAAATCCATTATGTATGATCAAACCCAGTAGCTGTCTCTGTCTGGGAGATTTCAGTTGGAATTTTGTCCAACTTTACTGATACTCTGGTTAAAAGGTGGAATAAGGAAAAAAAAATAAACATTAAATCGAGAATGTTCCTCATTCGGAAGACAGCAGATTTTGAATCCACTTTGTATTCTCAGACGTAAACGTTATCTCTTTCCGACTTAATAGGAGATAAACTTTGAAGCTTGAGATGAACAATCTTGGAAAAGAGCAGGGTTTAGGCTCATTTATAGAACTCGACTGGAAACCTTCTCTTGTAAAATTCTCTTTATTCCGCCAAATGCTCTCTTACTTTCATGGAGATCATTACCATTATAGAATGTATTAAATAAAATGCAATTAAGAATCCCACTATCTAAAGATAAGAAAGGATATAATAGAGAGAGATAGGTAGACAGACAAATAAAGAGAGAGAGAGAGAGAGAGAGAGAGAGAGAGAGAGAGAGAGAGAGAGAGAGAGAGAGAGAGAGAGAGAGAGAGAGTAATGTTTCGAATAAAAAAGCTAAAATATGCAGATACTAGCTTAAAACTTTTAAGGTAGATTTTAGCTCACATGTAGATTCACATAAAAATCCGCCTAGGCATTAAATCAGTCAAGCGCTCTCGCTTTTTCAAAAGTTGCGTTGCAATTCTTATTTTTTAAAAGTTTTTGGCCACAGTTCAAACGTAAGTGTTTTTCTAAACAAAATAAAGGACCTAAACCTAGCAATTCTCAATTTGAATCACAGGAAACATTCTCCTACGTCTTACGGCTCATTTAAGTAGAGCGCTGGTGTGGCAACACAGAGATGCCGTATCTGAAACATCCATTGTCATCTGGTGGTGGGTTCAGGTCTCTTCTCACCAGTCTTTAAACTGTGGCTTTAAAGGAGCCTAAATCTCTACATTCTTACTGCAGAACTAAAACAAACAAACAAAAAAATAATGAACATTGACAGTGAATTGACAATGCTGCGCATCAAAGAATCAAAGTTACAGCACGAACGTGAGGTTGATAAACTTGAAAGCGAAATGCCTTTGCAGCTTTGATTCACCGAATGATAATTGGAGTGTAAAAAAAAATCTAAATATAATGCGCAAACGAAACAATGATTCTATCGCACATGTGATGCAATTTCTGAAAACTCCAGTCTTATCGTCCTTGTTTTAAATCATCTTCGATGACAAAATGTGCAAAAACGAAAGCTATTTGCTGTCTCGATTAATCAAATGGAATATTGCACAAACATTATAGATGACTTCATCAATATTTTCTGAAAAGAACAAAAATGCCCACAAGCTAATATTGAGGGTACAAAAAGTCAAGCATTTCTCTCTCTCTCTCTCTCTCTCTCTCTCTCTCTCTCTCTCTCTCTCTCTCTCTCTCTCTCTCTCTCTCTCTCTCTCTCTCTCTCTCTCTCTCTCTCTGACTCATGTCTATGCATCTCAAGCTGTCTCTGCCATAGATTAATCTCTAGTTCTGAATCTGTATGTAACTCTGTCATTTTTTCTCTGACGCTATCTTTGTTTTTCTAGACGCCTGTAAGTCCGTCTACCTCTGTGTGTTTGTCTATCCGTCTGTCTGCCTCTATCTCTCTTTCTCTATCTTTCCATCTCTAACTTCACATTTAACTACGACCGCCGACGCTAATACGAAACTCGGCTCGCTCTGACAATAAATCTGTGCATTTTTTTTTAGCCCTAGACTGTTCATTACGGCACGAACCTGGATGAGGAAGATCAAGTGAAAGAGGAGAAAGGGAGAGGTGTTCCCAACCTTTTTTTTATTTAACATAATTTCCTTTTGTCGACTACACTGAGATCTCAATCGTAAAGACTTATGATGCTTTTCCATATTCCATGAATATAAAGCCTTCTATCTCAAATTGTGTCATGAAGATATATATATATATATATATATATATATATATATATATATATATTTATATATATATATGTGCATTTTTTTATTATTCATAAGGTCAACACTGCTCATATGGTTGTGGAATACTCACCACTTCTCACGTGTATGACTGAGATTGATTTAAAGGGCTTAAAACTATTTGGAACTATTAACGTCTACTATAGAGCATTAATCATTTGGAGATGATGCTCATGTCGAATGCTTAGTTTTCAATTTGATGCCCTTCACGAAAAAGATATGCTCCTGTACTATGAATTTCATGAAGCCTCATTATTATAATAGTAGACTATAAGATATGTCTCCGATTTGTTCCTCTAAAATCCAATCAAAGAAGTGTTAACACACGATAACTAATAAAAATATTCCTCTCTAAACCATAGTTTGCTACAAAAAATAATATTGCATCAATAAGAAATTTCTATTTTTTTCAAAGCTCTATATTACTTTTTATGCAAACTTGTGTAAATAATGAAATTATTGTGCAAGTGATAAAAACGCCAACATTGCCCAATTTCTTAAAACCGAACATTATAGATCTCCTGGTAGTCTCCGTACCGGTCGCGTCATAATAATGATATTGAGGGTTAGGTTTTAAATCTATATCTAGATCTTAGAATATGATTGTTTGAGCCATGTCCCACACTGATTTAAGTATATTTATTTGTGGCTTTTAGTCCTTTTAAACAATACATTACCGATTTGATATAGTTGATAAAACCTGTGCGACAAAATAAAATTTTGCAAAATTCTTTTAGTCATTCTTTACCATGTTGTTAAATTGTCGCAAGACAGTACTCCTCAGGGTACTCTTGGCCGAAGTTCATAAGCTTCTAACTAGCGTTCAAAATAATATTTAAGTAGATTAGGAAATCGCGATGTCAGCTGATTTCCCAAACTGCAAATCGCCTTTCTTCTAAACCAATAAATCTCAAGTTTCCATTTTGGCCGCGCAGCGTAGAGTAGCCTAGCCAGATGAGACTGACTGATTCTCACTTTAGTTGAGCATCTTTAGACGTAACGGACAGCTGCAGCACAGCGCGCCTCTCTGACCTGGCTGGAGGCAAACCGTGTCTAATGTAATATCTTCACCAGGCGGGTACTGCAAGTGTTGTATTACCGCTCTTCTACTACTACTACTGGTGCTGCTGCTGCTGCTGCTGCTGCTGCTACTACTACTACTACTACTACTACTACTACTACTACTACTACCATTTTTATCATCATCATCATCATTGTTATTTTATTATTATTATTATTATTATTATTATTATTATTATTATTATTATTATTATTATTATTATTATTATTATTATTATTATTAATATGAGACTACTGAAAAAAGAACAGTTCGACATCTAAATATCTTTATTGCAAATTCAAACTGTGCCAAACGCGCACAAAAGTGAACACACACCCAGTAATAAAGAGAGCAAAAAACATAATTTCATAAATATCCTGCCCAACTTGTAAGTTTTATTATTTATGTAATGCATTTAAACAGCCTGATTTTATTGCTGAAAATTTAGAGCTTTAATTACATTGAAAAGGAAATGCAAATTTGAAGCTGTTATCCTTGTCACAAACGCCTCGCCTAACGTTTTTAGTGTTTCTAATTTATACCTCACAGCTTCGGATAAGAAAAAGCAGGCTTCTATTACCATTTTCTTGAATCACATGCAAATTTCATTTTCTCCGCTGCATTTTTTTCTCAATCTGGAACCGACTTCTTCCATTTCTCTTTCTCTTTCCTCTCATTTCCTTCCTTAAGTTTCCTCCCTCTTTGGGACTGACTCTAGTGCTCTATCGTTCATTTTTGATTCCCTTTACCTCATATCTATAAAAAGATGTCACTTTTGTTCATTTCAAATTTCACAAACATGAAAGACAGCATCTTTCTATTCTTCCTCCGTCTGGCCGTGTGGATGGTTAGCGGTAATTTTACTCCTGACTCATACATCTCTCTCTATTCTCTCTTTCTACCTCTCTTCTCGAAAATATCAAATACATAATTTCTTCAACACCTTCCAGAAGTCATAAAATGTATGCAATGTTCGTATTATGTTTTTTTTTTACTCTATAGCGATGTCCTTAATAATTTTCTTTTTCTTCTTCTTCTTCTTCTTCTTCAACATTTTATTTATCACATCATCATCATCACCATCACCTTTTTCATCTTTTTTTCTTCATGTTCTTGTTCGTGTTCTTGTTCTCGTTCTTGTTCTTCTTGTTCTTGTTCTTGTTCTTCAACATATTCATCACATCACCAATCCTTCCCCTTCGCTCTCAATGTAACTTGCTAGTCTTCTTCTAAATGTAAAAAACAAGCACTTTCATTGTTTCTACGCATTATATTATCTGCCTCCTTCTCTCTCTCTCTCTCTCTCTCTCTCTCTCTCTCTCTCTCTCTCTCTCTCTCTCTCTTAATTAACCGTTTGATGTCTACAGCTACATGCTCACAGTGTTATCGGTTTACCTAGTTCTCCATCCACAGGCAGGGACTTCAGACAGACGAAGCTAAGTTCCTTTTTATCATGGCCCTAATGTGCTGAATTGCAACGTTCAGGAATAGGTAAAGTTAGTCAGACTCCTTTTGCTGAGGAGTAGTGATGCCTTCCATTGCTCCGCTTGCATTAGAGCTGGCCGTCTGCAGGAGCAATCAAATCATTTAAATGGGGCACTTTACCCTAATCTTCTTGTGTGTCTGAATGTCTGTTAGCAATAATTATTATAAGCGTGTTGCTTTACTTTTAACATGCGCTGGTTTATGTTACATCTGTAACCATTGAGATTGCTGTAAAATGTTATGATTAGATTACGCTTGAAACTGAATATATTTTCAGCTCCATAGCTCGGTGTTTTCTCATAGGCTATATGTGGTTTCTATTCTTAGCCTGACCAATAATATCTGTGTTCTTAAAACTAATAAAATTAAAAAAAAATTACCGTTATATTTGTCCTTTCTACAGCTCGCTGTTATGCATATATGTAGGTTTTTTCTGCTCAATTAATAAAGTGTCGATTGATAGAAGCATATGGAGACTTTGGGTAAGGTATGCACGAAATCATTGCGAGAGAGAAAAAAAGGGCATGGGTGTGAAAAACTAGACATGTTGGGCATAAAACCTTTTCGAGTGAGTCAGTTTCATTTTCTTATAGCGCGGTACAGGAGAAGTAAAAAATAGGATTAATATGTGATTAACTGCTTCATATCAAACTCATATTATCGTACAATTTTTCCAGCTCAGTTAATCAAATATCACTGTAAAACAAAGAAGATGAGAAAGAAAAAAAGAGGAAGTTTTATTGTGATTGTTTTTGTTCTACCTGAGGTGGCAGTATGGATACTACGCCTAGTCTTGACAAAGTAGTCCGTTGGATGTAGTATAAGAGTGTGAGTTCAATATCTGTTTAAGCCAATTTGTATCCTTGTGCGTTTCCATCTTTTCTCCTAATTGTTTACTTTGATAAGAAAATTTGAGTATGTTGCAATTAATAGTTTCGAAAGGCACTTTTGCAATCACTATGATTTTGTTTTCATTGACTGGTTACTTAACATCATTTCTTCATTATTATTTTGAGCGTTGTAAAGCCCCTGCTTTAGTATTTTCACTTAATCGAGGAATCGAAAAAAATATGTTTAGTGTTAAATAGCCTTTGAAAAGGCAAGTCTTATCTTTATCCAAACTAAGTAATTGAGATAATTAAGTACCTTAAGCTACTGCTCATGTAGCCAATTACCTGTTCCCAATTTTTAGAGTTTTTTACGGTATGATTGGATCCAGAGCTGGTGGCTAGACTTAGTGTGTATTTTTTCTATATATTTTTCTTTTTTAATCATTACAAGAGTTTTCTTTTTTCAAATCCGTAAAAACTCACTTACCGACATACACTGGCCACTGTCAGCGTTTTTATTGCATAAATGACAATTGAGTTTATTTTTATCTCAATCATAAAGGTCAGCGTCTTCCTGTTAACACAATACTTACCTGTTTTTTCAATTACAGAGAAATATGTTACTTTTTCCAGTCTACAGTTATACGTTGTTAAGTATCGGTTATTAAAAATATGCTTTGCCGGAATGTGCTTATGTCCATAGATATGTACAAACACTATTTATTGGCGCTTGCATTTAGGTTGAAAAGAGAGAGATAACTGTGTTAAAATATTTCTTTGAATGAAAATCAAGATGTGCGTATCTTTACCGAGCAACAATAAATAAAAAAGACACTTTGGTTTTTCTCAACCTGTTTTTGAAAAAAAGTTAACTTTGTAGTTCGGATAAGCAAGGCAACCCCTCATGAAACACAAAACAAAATTAGGAGGACATTCTAATCGGTTGAAAGATCATTCATTTCCGAGACCACTCTTTTCTTTGAAAGTCTAACTGATGATTTACACCTGACGCCTATCTTTAATCAATCAATTTTTCTGCCTATCTGCCTCTCTCTGCTCTCTCTTTCTAACTATTGATCGAACTGTCGATCACTGAAGGCGTTTCCCTTCCCAATAACAATCATTATTTTATAAATGCCATCTCTCTTTAAGTTGACAAAACCAAAGGGTTTAAAAACAAATGTTAACAATAATGAAAAAGGGTTGCTCTAGCGATTATGGTCATCATATGTTGCACTCCTCCATGATATTCCTAAAATAAGCAATTTCTCCTTCCTTGAAAACGAACTGCCATGATTGTATAACATATCCTGCAATAATTGATAAGTTCTCTGGCCGCTTCTCGGGATACCTGCAATGATTAATTCATGGCTCAATAACCTCTGCATCAGTTAATACTCCCTGGTGTTGTAAAGAGCTTCAGCTTCCTTCGATGAGTTACATATGCATCAAGATGGCTTGATATGTTTATATCCATAAGCATAAGTCAATCTCAATTTCATAACATAACATATAATGAAGAACATAAGGCAAAGGTGTCTCCAGATTTCAAATATTTAATTTCTCCTCAGCAATTTAAGACAATACTTAAGATGAGATAGCAAAAAATACGAAGATGAATTTAAACGATATCCTTTTGTTTTGTAATTAGTACAATTATTGAAGCAATGTGAGAATCTCAGTTTGATTCGGTGAGCAAACTTGACCCTTTTTAATTTTCATTAACTGATTTCATTTCGTAAAATGCTAATAACTTCCTTGTCTTGCAGGCCTGCACTCTTTCTTCTTAACGAGTAAACGTAAACATAGGTCTGATTTCCGTTTTTACAAATGACTACTTAACATAATCAAGACCATATCTACACTAGTAACCTATGATGGAGGTTTAACTTGTGGATGCAATACTTTATTAATGTTACTATTCATTTTGCACGTATCATGTGGTTTGCTCTTTGATAGTTTATTTGTTTAAACAATAAAATTGCGCAATCTAACTAAAAAAATAGAAAGGAAAAACAAAATACCATTTGGTCTAGATCTCAAATGTGACCAATCTAGATAAGCTGGTCCTAAACTTCTTTAGCTTTTTATGTATTCATTTTACACCTCATAATTTCACTATTATTAAAGTTTACTCTTTTCAAATGTGCGGACGATTTTTACTCGCATTGATTTTATGATTTAAAAACAAACGCGGAAAATATCGTGAGAATATAAAATCGATAATTATTGATTTTGCATTTTCAGAGAGAACTTTAAAGGAAAGACTATTGGCAGAAAATCAGAAAATCGAGACTATTGTTCCTTCTTTACAACTATTCATGACCCTATCATAGGCTAGCACATCACATTAAAGCATCTGCACTGAAGAACCTTAACGGTTCAAAAGCTCAAGCTAATATAAAGCCCACAAAAGTGCAAAATTAAATCTAAAGCGCGGCAAACTAGAAAAAAAGATACTTTTCAAATGTCTTTGACAACGCACGTCTCCTTACCACTTGTGTTGATGAATAAAGCTGCTGGGGTCTAATCTTGTGCGATGACTCTTTGAAAAATCCAATTCCCTATAGACATTTATGAAGGGTTATCAGTTGGAGAAAAATTGGATAACCAGCCTTAGAACCTGATTGTCAACTATGTATTATAAACATGTGGACCTAGAGTATAAACACAATTAGCGATGTAAAGCTTCTGATCATGATCCTGATATAGTCGACGTTTTATGAGGAGATGTGTAAAAATCCGGATGGCAAGGTCAGGAAAAATTTTGATTGAGTATTTTTTCTATGAATCGGGACCTTAGAAGGCAGCAAGAGTCGAGCGGCGCCTTGTAACTCTTGTCTTGTTTTTTTAATGAATGTTTATATTTTTATGAACAAGAATGAGTTGTGAATCACAGATATGATATAAAGAAATGGATTTTAGGACAAAAGCTCAGTCATAATACAGCAAGAACAAGGCAATGCACTAAGTATTATCAAAGTGATCTGACATAAAATATGTAAATTCTTGCATAAAAGAACACAACAAACCTTGACTTATACTCCTCCTCCCTGTTGATCACAAAAAATAAGACACACCCACACTTTACTTGCTGCATATTACGTCTATTTTAGTTAGATCGTTTACGTCTAAAAATACAATTATCTTTACACGACGGACAAGAGTACCAAATCTTATCTTGATTCTTTCGATTTAGAGTGTTAATTTTAAGGTAGGAGTCCCATCAGATTATTTTTCGCATTTTCGAGGAATTGATTCAGTAAGTAAGTGATTTTTAGAATGGAAAAGAATAAAATGTCACACTGATTGTGAAGTATCACTATTGGCTGCCAGCGTTGTTTACGTTTGTTACTTGGCATCACTTGCAAGATTTGTTCCTATTGATTCGCTTTCTCTTTTATCGAGCTCTAATACTGCCGTAAAATAATTAATTTCAAAGAGTAAGAAAAAAGAAAACAGTTAAAAAGGGCGTCTCTTCATGCGGATAAAGAAGAGAAAAAAAAAGACAATTAGTTAATTTGATGCACTTGAAAGTGTCAATTGAGAAGAAGATTCAAGGAAAGGTGGGTTACAACAGGTTCAGAAGGTAAAAAAAATAAACGGAAAAAGCAACAGAACTGAAAAACCAAAAAAAAAAAAATGTTATATAGGATATCTGAATAAGATTCAACTATCATTGGAAATAAATCACCATTTAAATTGTCTGAAGGAACTTCAAATTAGGGACAGAAAATTAACTTCAAGGCAAAGCTGAAACAATGACAGTCCAAATGGGCAATGAAAAAACTGCAGAGAACCCGTCGAGCTCAACTTAAATGTATCGAAGATTGCGTCACATTTAGGACGTTCATTTTCAGTTTTTCTGCTCTGCATTCATCATACGTGAAAGTATTGGAAGGATTTAGTTCTTAAATCCAAATCGATGTGTAGAATCAAACTGGAACTGAAAAAAACATGAAGACTTTATTTTTTAAATCGGTATGAAGAGCATATTAGCAAAGACTTTGATGATGTGCTCCTCTTCCGAGTGTGCTCTTCTTGTCTCCAAAGCTACTTTTTTGGTTAGGACACATTTGACCATGCCTATCTTAGATTTGAAAAGCGTTTTTTTTTAAAAGTGGAATGGAAACTCATTTCCAACAAGTCTTGACATACTTCTTGTGTCAGTGATTTAAAATTAGACATCGACAATAGTGACTCACCAGCTCGTCTAAGGATTGTTCTATCCACGATTTCCATCATAAATATTACTAATGCTGTCAAGACCAGGCACAAATTTCAGCTCGATCTACAATTTACCCGTGTTTGTGTATGTTGACACCATTAACCACGCGATGACCACAAAAACCTGCTTTTTCAGCGCATGGTTATAAGGTTATTTTTTTAATATGAAAATGTAGTTGAAGAAAACTACACGAAAGGATATAGTGTAGAATAAATGTATTTTAAATAAATCAAAAAGATTTACAAGATTAAAAAATATGGGAAGGCAATGGCAGAAAAGTATTGGAGGAACCAAATTACCAGAAAAACGTACAGGCTTTAATTTGCGACGGCTATCAGGAAATCAGAATTGTATGAGCTTTTTTACTGCAAAAAAGGAAACATTCTCTTAAACATCAGGAGAAAATTGAAGACACAATCTCTCAGATCTATGTAGGCTTTGGTGGGAATAAAAACAATTACACGTTCCAAACCAACATAACAGCATTAGTGTGGTTCTTTGAGAACGAAAATCAAGGACCCTACCAGCTTTACACACTTTCTCCGAATACGACAACATTTCTGTTTTCTCTGGCAAGGGTAAAAAGTCTACTGGCAAACTTGAGGTAATCACAAAGATGTGACAAACACCTACAACTCCCTAAATGCCCACTATAGCGAGAATTACGTTGCTGATACAGAGCACTTGAAAAAGCTTGAGAGGTTCAATGTTGTGTTGAATGACAAAATATCGTTATTTTGATTACAGTAAATGCAGGGACGTTCTCTGTTGCCAAATGAATTGAGCTAAGGATAATCTGTTGGCGATCAGACGCGACTTCTGCAGCATGCATAGCTTTACAGTTTATCAAGCAGGAATCTGGGGAACTTGCCAAGTACCACATCCCACAATTCCATCACCGCAACAATTTGCAAGCACCAATTCCTCAGAATCATGGGAACTATTAAAGATGACTTGTGGAAGATTCCAAGTCCAACTGAGAACTAAATAAATGCGTGTGTAAAGAAGAGAGCGTAATAATGTAAGTATAAATTAAAAGAAAGCGTAATTTTTTTAATCGAATGATAGGTGCCAATGGGTATAAAGAAGCATTAATTATTGTTTGGAGAACGTGCTGTCCTTTGCATCTGGTAAAATTTATTTATAACCTGATCCTCTGCATGTCCTATCACACTAGATATATCTCTTTACATTACAGAAACAACCATGGTATTAACAGATGCACATCGGGTTCTCAACTTCCAGCAAAAACACTTTGTTTGACATTGAAACTGTTCATAAATCGACCTTCAGTTCAAATATTATCATAAAAAATGCTGTCCATTTTTGCTTCAACAACTGAAAATATAAAAGTATGAAGGCTTGCCTTCAAGAGTTACTTGCACAAAAAGTTAACAAAACTACATCATTGTTCTTACAATCAAGTTCAATCTAAATTCTGAAGTACCTCGACACTTGCTGTTTTCTGCTGTGATCAGTTTTAGTCCAAGTAGAAACGCTCTATAACTTTTTCGAGGTGTCTCCTACCGCAAAAAAAAGGTCTGAATCCATAAGAAGTTTGTATAAAATATGGTACTTTTGTCAACAACGTAAAGATATTTTCTTTGACCGACCTTATTATTTGTCAAGAATTAGCGTAACAATCGGTGAAAACGAAATAAATCAAGTTAATTAGAAATGATAAAAGTAAAGAAATGGTGAATGAAGTTAGATGTAAATTTAGGAACATGAGGCAATGAATCACATTCAGGGGTTAAATAACTATTAATAGATTTGAGCAATCAAAAGAAAATTTTTAAGATTGTCTTCCTTTATCTCTGTATTTTTTATTTTCTTCTTTATCTTCTCCTATTGCTTCTATTTGTCCTTCTTTTTGTCCTTCGAATTTTCTTTCTTTTTCTCTTTTGTTATTGTTACTTTCAATTATATTCCTCTGTATATATTACAACTTTCAAGCAACTTGCTCAAAAAGTCCAAAAAGAAAAAAACAACTGTATCGTTAAATGTGCACTGAAGAGCCTCATGCACTTAAAATGTCAAACCTGATAAGACCTGAATTTCATTTTAAGAGAAAGTATGCATATAAAGACTTCTTTCGTGTTCAAACAGATTATGCTGTCTCATATCACTCATTATGTGCAATAAAAGTTGCTTCTTAGGCCAACGGCCTTAAGTAGCCAAAAAAATAAAAAATAGAATTACAAGCGATTTTCAGTGAGTTCCTCAGCTCGTTACTGTTACTGTTGTTTGAGTATCAAAAAGTTATTATGAAAATATAGACGTATAGAGAGGCTCAGGATAAGATATGAAGAAAGCAAGAGAGACCATTGAAAGAGAAAGAAAAAGAGGCACTTAAAAAATACTGACATACAGATAAGAACGTAGATAGTCAGAAAGACAGATTGATAGAGAGATAGAGAGAGACATAAATGGAGAGAAGGATAGATGGAAAGATTGCGAAAGAGACAGAAATAAAGAAAGTGAGAAAGAGAGAGAGGAGAAGGACACAAAATCTGAAAGTTATAAGGGCAAACCGGAGATATCTGCTCAGGGTAGTCTTACTCAATTCAACTTAACGAACATCATCAGTGCAAAGTTCAACAAACAAAAAATATTATTCCGCGGAACGTTGCAAAGTAAAAAAAGGTAAAAGTAAAAAGATAACAAAATAGGATCTTTAGAACTCTTTTCGACTAGCTTTGGCTTTGCACGTCGGCAAAGACAATTTTTCAGGTAAAATGGCAAATAAGTCGCCACATTAAAAATCTTACATTTTTTACCCCTCAAAGTCTTACAGGACATACACAAAGGAAAATTGTACTTTCCGCACATGATACTGAATTGAGCAAATTATTCTTGTGAAAGCCATTTAAAATACCATGGTTTTTAGAGCTGGACTTTTTTTTGCAGATTCAAATACATGAGACATTTTAATCCACCTAAATCATCATTATACCAGAACCTTTGATTAATCATACAGACAACACAGCCTTTGTTCTAAGTATATATTCTTTGGTAATCTTTGTTCGAAATTACTTTTTTTTTAGATAAAAAATTAACTTATATCAAGTCTTTATATTTGAATCCTACAAAATACAAAGCCTTTTGATTATCTTCTTAAGTACCATTTGTTGTATATTACTATATTACTTTATCAGCTAATCATTGCGTTCTTCACTTTAAAGGATTTTTTTTATATAAAATTTATGAATCAAGTTTCTGATGACTACTTTGTCAAAATTTATATCACATCTAAACAGCATCTTCCTATCCCAACATTACAGCCAGTGGCAACGAGAATAAGTTTATAATGAAAGTAACTCCCGAAAGAAAAAAAAATAGACGTTTTTCTCACAAAGATTAAGAGTAAACAAGAATGTTATTGAAATCCTGGTACATTTTTAACTCCTTGTAATTGCGAAAACAACTGCCATTAGAGCAAAACCAACGAAAGAGCAAGAAACTCGTTTCAAATCATCTCTTCCTTCAAGGTCCTTGAAAAGAATGTCAAAAAATACGATGTAGAATATGGTTCCAGTTGCCAAACTTTGAAGAATCGCTTCAGGCACTGTGACATCTGAGTAAAGAGAGGCTCCTGAGCAGATGAGAACACCGATGATAATTCCTAGGATAGATATGAGTGTGAAAGTACCAATACACAGGAAAGCTGTACCGTGTTTTTCCTCTCCTCGAGACAAATCCATCCCGAGTTTGAAAGCCAGGACACATCGGTGTACCACAATGGCAAAACACAAGGCCCATACGCTGCTTTTCATACTCTGCAGTCCCAAAGCCATGCCTTCAAATATACCATGAAAAGAAAGAGCCATGATATAAATGATAGAGCGAAAGTGAGCTCTGCTTGAATCATCTCTCCTACTCAACTCATCTACAACTCTTTTAACTTGTATGTCTTGTAGCTGAGAACTCGAGTCGGAAATTTGATCAAAGCTCACCTCCCGAGAAGGGGTCATTGGGTTTAATTTTCCCGCGTCATTTCTGGGCACTTGAGTATCTCGGCGTGCGGAGAATATACCCGAGTCCACATCCCTGTCTTCCTGGCTACTACTGCCGCTTTTGTTGGGTCGACAATTGTTGCTGATACTGGTGGTAGGTGGGGTGTAAGAAAAAGGCGCCGCCATTGAAATTGTGGTAAATGGTTCTCTGTAGCATTTATTGTTTTCCTCGCATGGAGGATCAGAAACTGCACGTGCTTCTTTGAGACCAAAGGGCGACTGCGGTAGCTCACACTGGGGAGAAATTGTGTCAGAGTGAGTCTCCGAGCAAGGCGAATTTATAATTTTATCTATCACTGGGTATTGCACGTTTGATACCTTGCATAAAGGCGAGTCTTCTGTAGACTGAAGTAAGGAGGACTTGGTGCGCTCTGTTCCATTAGATGTGTCTGGAATGTGTGAGGATGCGATCGAAGATGTGGGCGAGGGTGGGTTACATGAATAGTTGTGCTGTTGGGTACTTTCTTTGCCCAGTTTATTCTGTGTCACGTTAGGTTGCGATGATGGAGGCGGTGTAGGGGGCGGGGAGGATGGCGGCTGGTTTTGTTTATGCTGATGATTTTGTTTGTTAATTTGATGGTAATGAAAACTGGCGTTATTACCGCAATGGTTCATCTCTACTGTGGGTCGTGGAGTGCGATGCTGATGGCTATGGATGTGAATTGTGGGAGGAGGGCCACACCCGTACTGAGAGCCTGGCACTGCGGGCCGTCTGGGCAGTGTATCACTGCTGGACACTGGACAGAACGTTTTGAGAAGCACAACCTCGGTGTCTGCGACACTGTTATTACTGTTTTGACGACTGATGGAGTGACCGGGATTGCAGCGGACATGGACTGTGTCAGATGGAACAACGCTAGAGTTTGTGTCAGCCGATGTTTGCTTGGCACTCTGAGATTCCTTCATATACTCTCGCACAGTGTCTGGATCGATAAGCTTCTCCTTGGCTTGCGTCATAGAATCTAAACTTCTATCGTCTGACTCGCTGTTGTCAAAACTCATGTCTTCCTCCTCGTCCACAAGAACATCATCATCATCGTCATCCTCGTCGTCTTCATTATCCTCTCCACTGTGCCTCATACAGGATCGGTTAGAGTTATGGCTGGGGTTCTGTACCGCCACCAGGTCTCCCATGTCTCCATCCCCTCGACAGCTCTCCTCATCCTGATTACACCTGGTTCTCCTGACAAACCGTTTGTTGTCCTCCCTGGGTGCAGGGGGCTTCGGGCGCCGTCGCTTCCGTTTAGCATCGGATTGTTGAGCTTTTACGTAGAGGGCCTAAATAGAGACAAAGATTAGACAAGCAGAATGTAAAGTTTTATATTTTGATCTGTAAAAGATCTTTTGAACGATATTAAGAAAGTAAAAAATATTTAATTTCCGTTGACTTCAACCGTTGTGTATTTCATCAGTTAGTTAAACTCCAATAAGCAAACTTGCCATAAATTTTTAATGTCTTGTGTTGAATCAAAGAAAAACAAATTAATCAAGAACCTTTTTTTTTCTTTGCCTCGCTTCCTCCACATTCAATAGTCGATGAAAAGATTGAATTATATTCATCTTTAAAACTCAATTTGAAAGTGACCTTCTAAACCAAAGAACTATAGAAAACGTATGAATTAAATCTAATTGGTTTAAAGCAATATTTTCGTTTTTAGAAATGATTATGCCGAGGAAAAACTAATCGTTTCATGCCTATGAAATAAATTTATTGAGCGCACACGGGATGCTAAACATATTAAATGATGCAGAAACCATGTGCGTTCTTGTGGGTGAGTAAGAGGTAAGGAGGAGAATAATAATAATAATAACAAAATAATAATAATAATAATAATAATAATAATAATAATAATAATAATAATAATAATAATAATAATAATAATAATAATAATAATAATGATGATGATGATGATGATGATGATGATAATTGAAGAACAAGAAGATAAAGAAGAGAGGAAGAAAAATAAGGAAAACAGAGAAGACACAGTCATGATATTAAGGTTGTAGGGTTTCACACCGGCGATTGTTTCGTTGATTTTTTTTAGCGGAACGATTGATACCTGTATGATCTGCTCGACAAAGACAACAGCGTAGAACCCGCATATCACGAGAAGCTCCGGCACTGCATATTTGGTATTCGAGCCCATGTTGACCATGACTGCTGCCATCTTCTCTCTAGTATCAGGCATTAAGTGAAGAAAACAAGTCGCCAAGTAGATCCCTGTAAAGGACAGACCAAGACAAACCGTTCACCAGTTAGATCATAAAGGCAGCTAGTTTGGAAAACGTTACGCCGAGGAAAGTTTTTCTGTCTGCAGCTGGAATTGTCTCTTAAGAAAATAGAATGTAAAAATGAAAGAATCATTTGGTGGTAAGCTTTAATTTAATCTATTTGAGTTTTTCTTGATAACCTCTAAAGTTCTGGACGGGTGGTTTTTTTTTTACTTTCTTGTATGTTCAGACTCTCGTTAACCGAGTATTGTTCACAATTTAAGCTAGGTGTCATAAAATGTAAAAGATACTTTGAACAAGTTCCCTGCCATTCTTACCAAAATCTGTAACACATTTGCCTAAACCTTCAAATCTGTTATAAACTCAAGAGAATAATAGCTGTGGCAGATCTTCACAGTTGAAATGTATAAACAGCATACGTGAAAAAAACTTTTTCGCTGTATTGGTCAATTTTCTCTTAAAAACTGTTTGTTCTCGACACAATCAGATTGTCCAACTTGAGAGGCTGGAATAGATGGACAATCTTTCATTCTTACACTCATACTTTCCTCTTTAAGCTCTAAGTTTGTTTTATGCATTTTCGCAAAAATGTGCAAGTAGAAAAGCGTTCACATTCCTGAGCGTTTTTCAAAATATGAAGCAAATATTAAGTCCAAAGTTTGATAATTTAGTTCTCTCGATAAGAGTATGCTTATTCTTTCAAAGAATTTTATGTGACATACTTGGTTGCAACAAATGTTTTACAATAAAAGATACTCATCTTTTGAGTTTCAATTGGATTCAAGATAGGTTTACTTTTTCAATCGGTGATAAAGTTTGGTTTGTGTAAGTAACCTAATCTACTCTCTTCCTAATCTTTACCCTCTGAATTGTCAACTTAGTCTAATTCAGACCAGGTACGCAATAGCACACTAAGACTGATTTAGAGAAAGGCTTAACAAAAGCAAACAATCTCTTTCTGGTGTTTCCTAGCCTGCATTTCTGCCTCATATACACTAGACTTCCTAAAACTTTTTTCGCCAACTTTTACAAATTCTGAATGCAAGAGCACAAATTCTGCTCGACTCATTCCGTGAAAGCAAGAATGCGGATGTTATTAAACAAACACGTATCTAATTTCTGTACATAATCCTAAGCAAATACCAGCTTTTTCATCCAAAGCATCTATAACTTCGAAAAAGAAAAAGAGTGAGTAAATCCTATCAGTTCTTTTTTTTAACTTTTAACATCAAATAGCATGTTGCAATTACAATGCAATATAAATATATTGGTCATGACTTTAAAGAGTAGTAATGTTTATTCTATACACCTCAGAAAAGGGTCAATAAAATTACAAAAATTATATAAGGGGATTTTAAAAATTTTTAAGACATGGTCAAAATTTTATTACTTGTGTTTTTTGTCAAGACCTTTTTATTGCTTTTTTTAATGAAGGAATCTAAAGATGTAATTATAAATGGTCGCAAAATGTAATTTTCAACGCCATTGAGTTAGGAAAGAGAGAGAGAGAGAGAGAGAGAGAGAGAGAGAGAGAGAGAGAGAGAGAGAGAGAGAGAGAGAGAGAGAGAGAGAGAGAGAGAGAGATGTGTGTTTTTTTTGTTTCGTCTTTTTTTTTTGGGGGGGGGGGGAGAAAGAAAGAAACATATGGACAAAAATATGTGTCATACTCACCGCCTGAAAACAGTCGAAGTCCACAAAGAAAATACTCCAATGGCCCTCTGCCACCGCGGCTGAAGAAGTTTGGACTGTGTATGAGCATGCGCAGAGGGAGCAAGCCGCAGAGCACGGAAAGCAGTGCCAGAATGAGCATGGAGATGATTTTAGTGATGACCACGTCCATCATGGCCTGCTGCTCCTGGCGTTCACGCTCGTCAGCCACGGCTCCTTGCTGTCCGTCCCCTACCACTGCAGGTTCTGACGGCACTGAGCTCTTGGTCACGAGCGCCCGGAATACTGCCACCACTGCTGTTGTTGTGGTGGTGCTACTAGAGGATGACGTCGTGGTGATGGCTGCGCTGGCTACGTTAGGCCTTGCAATGAGAATTGCTGTAGCAAATGACAATGATTTTATCAAGTTGAAAAATGGGGCATTGCTGGAGGATCTGTTCACAGATAGACTGATTCTGGTCGGGTCAGGAGACATAGGAGTGGGCGACAAGGCTGACTCACAGCGCACTCACTCATTACAATCAGCATTGGTTGGTCAGTCAAGAGGGGCACCTCCTGCGCATCCTGAATGTTGCTCATCAGATGATTCGATCATTCTACGTAGATGTTAGATAAGCTGCAGTCAAATGCGCTGAGAATAAAAATAAAAATATAACATCTAAATTTTTTAAAAATCTGTATCAAGATTTTTTTAATTTACTTTTTATTTTGCGGGGCCATCAAACGATGGTTACGAGAAACTCTTAAGGTTTTGATTGCTCTTGAGAATATCTTTCAAATACACTCTTTACATACACAGACCATTTTGACGCAATCTTAAAAATAATTATCTTATGGCCAACTAAAAATTGCTTTTGGGTTTGTAAACTTTTAGTGAAGGTAACAAACGTTCCAAAAACATTAAAAATGGCGTTAAAAAGGATGGAACGAGATTCAAAAATTTTTCTTTTCAAAAGATTACGCATTTTCCTGCACGCCAAATTACTAGCGAGCTGAATGGAATTGCAAGAAATAATTCTGTCCTTTATTTTTCTATTAAAACGTTCATTAAAATATAAAATATTTTCCCGATATCTGGAATATGCAATGGCATGGGATATAAAATAATACAAATTTGTGGGCGTTCAAGAGTTATAAGATAATAAAAACAAGCCTAAATGAGACAGGCTATCGAAAGTTGTGGTTTTTCGTTTCCATGCTTATTTTGAGAACCGCACTGTTTGTAAGAGTTTATATTTTTATACATGCTATTTTACTGTACGTAAATACCGCATCTCATGCGAGGTGACAACTGCTTCATTTGAGAAATAAAATTTAATTAAACATCAATCTAATAGTACTGAAGAGAATCTTGGACATACAAAGCTGGAACTGCCTGTTTCATTAATTACAACAGTGCATAATTCTAATCTATGAATTTGCTAGAAGTATATATATATAAACAACAACACAAGGTCGGAACGGCAAGCGCAAACGAACACACCTCAGTCATACCCGAAGAGAGCGGAGGACCGGCGATAGCTTTGTCCTCCGCTTGAAACACAAGTGTAGTATGCATGGAAATTTAAGGTAAGATCTTCTATATTTATGTATTGCTCCCACAGTTGAGCACTCTCATCAATTATTCCACCTTATCTTCAAACTATATATATATATATATATATATATATATATATATATGTATATTCCCTCTAAACCAATTTTGTGGTTAATGTATTCTCTTCAGATATTACGAAATTTTCCAAGACTTTTGCCTTCTTACGATTGCTGCACAGCTCAGAATGACTGTTAACAAAGTGATGATTTTTTTCTGATTAAAAAAAGAAAACAACAACAAAAAAAGTTTAATGGACTAGTATTTTCGCTGGGCGCTTTTCCACATACAAATTAATAATTTGAATATAAAAAACTTCGAATCTTTGTTATGTCAAAAATATTTAGTTCGATTTTGCCATCCATTAAATTAAATGATTTTTCCTTGGGCACTTTTCAGACCACAGTTTAGTCTGGGTTATTGTTTTGGTTACATTAGAGCTCTCCACCGGTTAATTGAAGCGACGCTTTACAGTTTTCTATATCTGTTACTTGTTTCCAAGGGCATGTTTGAGTCGCACTAATGACTATAGTGGTAGGTGCCAAATCATATTATACCCTTAGAAACTCCTGTGTTTTGAATGAATTCTGCTGTAAAAATTTTCATTTTACCATTAAAGGTCTTGTATAGTAATGCGCTTAACAGGATACAGAGATAAACTTTTGTAAAGTGACATAAACGTATCATAAAATTAAGTAATTTTTTGAGGAATTATACTTCCTTTTTTTTTTTTTTAATAAAAAACCTATGAGCGATGTGTTATATTTAAAAAAAAAGTTCTTTTGATAAAATTTTAAGTTTCAAAATAGAATTTAGATAGGACGGCTTCATTACTTGTGAATTTTCTTCATGAACTAAATAAAGACCCTGAATCTTTTTTACAATGTATATTTTAAGAACCTTTTAATTTCGAACGTAATTTTCTCAGATACTAAGCAACCGTGAAATTTTAAATTCTTTAGATCCATGATGTTTTAATGATTACAAAAATCGCATTACGCAATAAAAGTTTAGTTTATTTTTTTCCAATTTGAATTGCTTCGCTCCAAGATTTTTATAATCAATTCTCGAAATAAACCTACAGATTCTAGACCAGGATTTTTACAGCAAAAATATGACTTGGAGTTAATTTATTGAATAAATGGATCTAGATTCAAATTTGTCTTAGATAAAAATGTAACTCATTCTCAAGTCAATAGGAAAAAGGGTTTTATAAGGAGTCATACCGAGCTCTGCATTAAGTTTTTGCTCGCACATGACAGTAGTAATCGCGTATGCACCTAGAAACCCCACTCTCAATGCTCAGAGGTACGCAAATTCAAGTAAAACATTAATATAAAAAGAAATGTCAAAACATTAAGAAAAAAGGACATTAATGGCGTCTTCAAAATGGTTTTCATTGTTGGCTAGAGTTAATCGTTTTTAAAAAGATGTCTTAACTTTTTGTGAAATGGCATTGTGAACTTCTTCTGTTTTTCTTTTTAGGGATGATTCCGGAAATGCAAGCACCCACTTGATAAATACTATCTTTCGTATAATATTTATAAGTTCACACCAAATGGTCGGTAGTGGTAGTAGTAGTAGTAGTATTAGTAGTAGTAGTATTAGTAGTAGTAGTAATAGCAGCAGCAGCAGCAGCAGCAGCAGCAGCAGTAG
Source organism: Elysia crispata (assembly GCA_033675545.1). Lineage (NCBI taxonomy): Eukaryota > Metazoa > Mollusca > Gastropoda > Plakobranchidae > Elysia > Elysia crispata. The sequence continues at coordinate 222,902 of JAWDGP010004075.1, read as the reverse complement.
TAGTAGTAGTAGTAGTAGTAGTAGTAGTAGTAGTAGTAGTAGTAGTAGTAGTAGTAGTAGTAGTAGTAGTAGTAGTGGTAGTAGTAGTTTTCAATGTTGTTTTTGCAATATAATAATAATAATAGTCATAATAATAATAATAATAATAATAATAATAATAATAATAGTCATAATAATAATAATAATAATAATAATAATAATAATAATAATAATAATAATAATAATAATAATAATAATAATAATGAGATGAAGAAGAAAAAAAAAACAACAAGAACTTCATTAACTCTGGAAAGTGAGATCCTGGGGTTTGGCAGGTTCAAGCAATAAAGACAGCTCGCCTCACCAATACTTTCTTAAATAATTTAACAGGAAAATAATAAAAAAAAAATAATTGATACGCAACTTAACAAAGCCTACGAATTATAAGATTCAAAAATTATCCACACAAGCCTCGGAGGTAAGATTGAGTTTATTTTAACAAATGTAACTGTAAGCTCTATAAAATCTAAAAGATCTTTTTAACCATGTACTTATTAAAGTGTAACCTAACTGTGTAAATTGCATTTTTCAGATATCTTTAATATAATGCTTAAAGTTTTATCCTGATCTTTGCGAACTCTTAGAACTCACTGCAGCGACAGAAAACTAGAATCCTACTAGCATCTGATGATTTTGAGTGTTGATTGCGGCCAATCATAGAGCTGAGATGCCTCATAGAATAAACTGATAGCTCCTTGAGTATCGCAACTCTCTGGTCGTCTAGTTTAAAAAAAAAATAGGTAACACACGTAATCAAGAGGGTGAAATTTCCTTCTTCACCAATTCAATTTTAGCGATGTAAATCGTAATTATATTAAATTTTTTTAAGAAAAATTAGCAAATACTTTACTTTACATATATGTAAGCGTATATAACTTTTGACGTGAATCGAGGGTTAAACATACATTTAAATCAATTTTATTACTTTTTTTTTGTAAAAGCTGTTTGATTTTTTGCTCTCTCCAAGGTATAAATATGATAAAACTCCGTTTTTCTGACATCAGCGAATGAAATGAGGATCTTCATACATTCCACTTTATTAATCCGTGTGCGCTCTGTCCATTGCAGGATCAGTACTGATATCATACAAGGAAATTATTGAAACTTTTAATACGCATTTGAAAGATATGAAATTGATGGTATTACGACTCTATTTTTCATTCGCAGCACTAAACTATCTTTATTTTTTTAAGAGGCTATTAACCAACTACAAATCATATTTTAAGGTAGTTTTTGTTTTTACCATTAACTATGTTTTAACATGCAAAAACCCCATTCACTTTATTCTTAACATTAGCCAATTTTGAATGAAGACAGCCAATTAAAATAACTTGAGGGCTTAATGGAATTTATGTCATGCTTTTAATGTCATAAATATTGGAGTACATAATTTATTTCTTGAAGTTGTCTTTCCAGAGTGCAAATGGCCTTCTTTTCTCTTTTTCTATGCATTTAGTTTCCAGCCCTGTTTTAGATTCCCTATTGAGAAGAGTTGAGTTGATTGCCTGTTTTTATCTATCTGGGAAGAAAATTTCGTGCTTTCAATCTACTGAAAGGAAGCTGCAACAAACATACAGCCTCTATGTGATTTTCTTTTACTAGTTTATCAAATAGTGCAAACATAGTTATCGGTGAATAAGAGGTAAATTAAAAAGAAATTAAAGGAATTTTTGCTGAGGATATGAGTGTCAAAAATACATAAATGTTATTAATGGCTTCATTTTCCGAACTTAGCTTAAGGTAATGAATATAAACATCCAAATCTATAAAGAAAAAAAAATCATACCAGCCAAAAAATATAATTCCAATTTTCCAATCTATGACGCAATCGGAATGCTTGATACACTAAATAATATTCACCCTTGACCAATTAAATCTAATTCGTACATCAATTTTCTCCACTCATAAGAAAGGACTCTTCATTTTTTTTATCTCAGAAATCACACAGTAATCCTAAGTAATTCTATTTCTTATAAAATAAAAAATAAGCATACGAAAAACATGGAATATTGACAAATCATTTCCTACTAGTTTGTGTAGCGCTCTCTATCTGTCTGTCTGTCTGTCTGTCTCTCTCTTTCTCTGTCTCTGTCTCTGTCTCTCTGTCTCTCTCTCTGTCTGTTTGTCTGTCTGTCTGTCTGTCTGTCTCTCTCTCTCTCTCTCTCTCTCTCTCTCTCTCTCTCTCTCTCTCTTTCCTCTATTTCTCTATCTGCTCTGTTGTCTTTTCTCTCCTTTTCTCCTTCTCTGTTTTCTTTTTCCAGTTTTTACATTGTGTGAATCATTTCACGCATTGAGGATGATTCTTGATATGTGCCTCCCAAATTTGTAAAGACCCTTTCGTTTTTTCTTTTTAAATAATACTTTATAGAAGACATCTTGTTAGCTTAATCCGATTCTTCCTCTAACACCACATATTGTTGATTCAAAAAACTAATATCTTTTGGATGGTTAAATTCAATTAAAACTAAAAATTGCAATGAATCTCAGAAAACAAAATTTGTTTTCGAAAGTATAGAAAATTCCGCGACATTAATAAATGTAACGCATTGTGAACTCTTCTTAAATAGACACTTTAAGATCCTGGCATATTCGTAGAACCTATTTTAATTAACATAGATCCCTCAGAAGGTTAATACGTTAAAAAATCAACTCATAAAATATCAACTGGAAGTAGTGCTAATGATGTTTAATGCAATCTACGAGTTAGTATCTTAGCAATTTTCAGATTGAGCTGAAAATAATTTTTTCATTTAAAAATGGCTTTATATCGATGGACATATACTGACAACCATGGCCAGATGATCCCACAAAATGCATACAACACTTAGAAATAAAAGTCCTTGTAGTGATCTGGAGGCATCTTAGATGAGTTAGCCGCAAACAATTTTTCTTTTTCATCGTTTTCTTCTTTTCTCTGTCTGTCTGCCAGTCTATCTATCTATCTGTCTCTCTCTTCGTCTCTCTCCCACACAAACACACACACATTATATATATATATATATATATATATATATATATATATATATATATATATAGAGAGAGAGAGAGAGAGAGAGGGAGAGAAAGAGAGAGAGAGAGACAGAGAGAAACATAGATAGACAGAGACAGAGAGAGAGGCAGTCTCACGACAATGGAGGCTCGCACAGACGCAGCTTTATCTAAGGATCTAAAGAAACAAGTGATTGATTGTAAAATAACAGTGATAGCTTTTGCTATTGTCTCCCTACCTTCACCATCCCCCTTCTTCTCTTTCCTCACTCTTTCTTTCTCTCTATGCATCTATCTCGCAATGGGATGCATTCGATACGTATTAACGATATTAGAATGAAACATTCCTGGTGTGATTTTTTTATATAAATGAAATTCGACCAGACAGGAACATGTAGGCTGTTTTGCATAGTAATATGTCTCGGAGAATAGCTGGGATTTACAAAGAATCCTCGTCTCGCATCACGCTGCCATTAGAAGACGATATTAATCGTAAAACTTTCAAATTAGAGTAGAACAAAAATTGGATGAGATCATTTGCTAAGATAAAAATCACATATGCACAATAGGTTCTGCAAATAAAAAAAAATTAAATTGTCCCTAAACCGCCTATTCAATACAATTATTGTGCAAAAATATAATGATGGCCTGCCGCATTTATTGTTGCTAATTTGAGATGGAAATTTTCTTCCACTTATAAATACAATAAAATTGAGCATTGTATTTAAGACACTGTAGATGCCTTTAATTTTTCTCCATGTAATTGGCATTAATTGGCATCTACTAAGAAAATATTTAAACCTGCAAGAGGCTCAGTACACACTCAGTATGACAGAGCTTATGACAAGACTCCCGAAAATTCTGCTCACATATATTTGTATATCCTATAAACAGAAAGAGCTAGTATGCTTCTTACTCATTGAATTCAAATGGAACGGCTGGGGTTATTTAGCAATCCTCTTGTCTTATTATAAATAAAAGATGCTTTATTTTATTATGAATTGTAAAAAAATGGGGGGGGGGGAGTAGGGGGAGTAAAGGTGAATAACAAGATTACAGCAGTTTAAACGACTTTCATATCACACGAACTAAAAGTGAGAGCGAGTTGGTTTCAGAGGCATAACGTGTCTTGCAATTCAGAATACAACAACTACAATGTTTCCCTCATTTCATAGATTTAAAAAAAATATGCATCCACGTCTACCTTTGATCGTTTTTTTAACCTCTTAGATAACGTGATATTTAAATGATAAATCATTTGCAAGACCTTTATAAGATGACTTTTGCTCCGTTGTAACTTATCTAAAAGTATTCAGGTACTGCAGATACCAATAAAATGTAATGATGATTATTATTCAGATATCAAACAGATTGGTCATGCACATATTCAAAATTCATTCGTTTAAAACACTAATTTCTTTTGAGAATTGTTTTGGACAGCCTCTTGTAATGATATAATTTCCAACTTCCCTTAATTAAACCCTGGTCATGTTCCATAGCTGGTCGCTCTCCCAAATCCTCAAGTAAGCTAAAGCTCAGGGCATTTGGATTGTCTCACCCTGAACCTTGCTCACCTGAGGTACGGACTTGAAACTACCTCACCAGACCTGTTGTTTTCCTCATTCATTACTCAAGATCTAATTTTCGCTTTTTTTTTTTAAAATAAGGTAAGTGAACGTATTCATTTCTAACTAAATCTCTTCTAACAATTCCTCTAGCCTCAATATTAACAACTGATCAATGCTGGGTTATTAATTTACTCTGACCTGAAGACGTTGTCACGGCTACGGCACATGATACTAATTGCTGCTGGTAGTAAGTTCTAAAGTGAGTTCATAATTATTTTCTTTGCATTGTTTGCTTTGCACAAACTTCTAAGCTATTTTCATCCCCATTCATGAAAGGATAATATATTGTATGAAATACTTTAACTCCATTACAGGTAATCACAACACCTTTTCATAATTTAGATAGAAGCTTGACAACAGCTTTTTCAAGCAAAGGTTTGTTATTTGCTTTGCTAATTTAAAAAAATAAAACAGAACCTCATATCAATGATTTAAGACAGCTTGAATGTATTAAAAATTTGTAAGCATTTTTATCCTAAATTTCATTGTTATTTTATCATTATTTGGATATCTGTGTTAAGGAAACTGGGTTGAAGTTGAAAACAAGGCTACCTAATGTATCGGTTATACTTTAACTCACTTTTGTATTATGCTAATTAGGCATTTCATACAATTTTGCTATTATAACTAACTGTCATACTTTAAAAATGTTTTTCTACAGATGCCTAACCTTTTACTGAGAACTCCCTTCCCCCTTCTTTTTTTCCTTTTTCTTCTTGTGACTTCAAAGTGTGGAGGATCAAGAAAAAAAAACATTTTATAAAACATAAATATGTTGAGATTTCACGTTCATCAAAAGAACAAACTAAAGATAAGCGTATTGATAATCGACTAAACAAAATAATCTAACAAATTGTAAAATAAAAGAATAAGAAAAAATCTATCAATTATAAACAAGAGATTCAAGGCTGTAGAGGAAATCAGATTTTTTTAACAAATTTATTGTTTTCCAGTAAATCATTACTTTTGTATCACTATTAAAAGTTCGTTTTACATTGTAAAATAATATTGCTACTATTTAAATTTCAAAACTATTTTTTACATCTTAACCTTATATAGAGTAGAAAGTACCATCTTTCTTGTGTTGACGAAAGATAAAATGTTAATGAACTTACATTATATCTATATGAAAACTTAGTTTTGAAAAAAGAACGCAGAGTTGAGCTCGTAACAGACCTAAAGATTATCGTCATATAAGAGACACATTCGTGGAAGCTGTGGGATCAAATTACCTGCAAACCGCAAAAACCTAAGGAGGAGAATAGCAGCCCGCTCAGAGTATTGTAGCAGTAATGAAAAGAAACATTTTTATTCTGTTTTGATAAGAGAATTTTATACCACTTCAACGAAACTATTGTAAAACAGTTTTTGAACAAAATTTAACATGGCAATATTCGGCGACACATTGTATGAAAGTGCAGCTGCTTTTTATAACACAGGAATCTCTCTGAAATAATAATGATCACCATACATCAGGAGTGATGAATTCGTCATTAAAGCTTTGTGTCTTTGTTCATGATATCCGGAGAGAGAGAGAAAGAGAGAGAGAGAGAGAGAGAGAGAGAGAGAGAGAGAGAGAGAGAGAGAGAGAGAGAGAGAGAGAGAGAGGGAGGGAGGGAGGCACGTTATCTAACTCAGTAATGCTAGACCCATTTATGTGTGACATTGTTCTCTACTGTGATGTTCAGGTTCATTTTCTCTTGCTCAGGAAATTTATTGGATTCTTAAGTGGCCAGTCCAAGTTTCTCAAAGTCTGCCATCTGAATTTGTCTTTCTGAGGTCAAATTCATTGTTTCCTGCAATTTTTAGGACTGAAAAGTATCAAATTTTTCACTATATCCAGCAATGAGTATAAGATGCTTTCAATTCGTTGCTACTATTAGTTTTGCTGATTCCATAATGATAAATGATTGTGGGATTCTAGACAGTAATATTTCTGCAGATGCGCTAGATTACATTTGATCTTGTCATTGTGACATTGCTCCGGCATTAAGAATGATTTAATTTAATCAACAAATCATCGTTTTAAAATACCGATAGAGAATGATTATTCCTTATTTCAACACAACAATATGAAAATTCAAACCTATTTTCCCACAGCTCCTTGCAAAAATTTTACAACACAAGGAGCACTTTGTTTGAGCTTCTCATGGGGTCAACATCGAACCAAATATGGCATCAACTCTAGCTATATCGCAATCTTTCACCAAGAGATTACTCTAGGTAGATGTGACTACACACTAGAGTGTCATAGGCGCAAATCCACCAGATCATTGACAGTAACAACAGTTTTTAGGTTTTTTTAAATAAAGTATTCACTTTTCAAATCGTGTACTGCATAAAACCTTATGATTCTTATAGCTTTTGTATCTGTGAATAGTAGTTAAAACTATCATCATTCATTATGCGGAACGAAACTAGACAACGTCCGCTCTGTTGACTCTGATGCACATGTAGGAAAAAATTTAAATGAATCCTCCTATTTTTAACATATAGATATGATTCGTTTGTGTAACTCAATTGGCTTTCAAATTTAGAAAACTTTCATTTGATATTGGAACTATTATGTATATTATTATTATGTTTTCTTCTTCAGTCTGCGCTGCACCTTCCTATATCATTATTATTTTCAAAGCTGAAAAAAACTCATAACGAGTTATGTTGCGTATGGTTTCCTCTTTTTTCAAATTAGCCGTGCCCTCATTTTATTCAGTGCAAGAATGTGCAGCAAATATTTGTTTCCTTTTAACCTGTTTCAAAAATTTTATGTATAATATTTTCAAAAACGTTCTTCAGCGATTCTTCACATCTTTAATCAAACAATTAAAGCACAGCGAAATGATGAAAACCGGTTGTTGCACATTTGCTTGTTTATGCTTGCAGAAAGCTTTCGTGTATAAGCACTACAATACTAGGAATGAGAAACAGTCACAATGACCGTTTCCTTTCGCAATGCTTCCTTCATGGTTCTAAACAAAGATAACTTTCACTGTCGTTACTGACAATTGCATTAGAAACAATTATTGCTTCATCCAATATTGCTCTTTTAAGCAGATATCTTTGGTGTGAGTACAACTCAACATGATGTGACAGCTGAGGCAGCTGAGAGCTGATAGAGATTGGCCCTTTTTGTTAACGGATTGATTAAAACCAGCAGTGATATCACTTTCCTTCTATTGACATGAAGGGGTACTGAACTTTTCTCGTATTCTATATATATATATATATATATATATATATATATATATATATATATATATATATATATATATGCAGCATAGGTCTGTAAACTCTGTAAACTCAGAATCACCAAAAGTTCATATTTGTTGCACAGTGGATAGCCAATAACCAGAACTATAAGTTAAACCAAACTAAGCAGTACTCCTAGCATGAAAGCCCTAGAAAAGTTGAGCATTGCAAGAGTAAATCAAGCACAATAATTATCAGGAACCATCTTTCATTTCTGAGTCTTCATAGATCCTTTAACACTTTGTTAAAAATTCCTTAAGAAAAAAATGTCTAAAGGTCCACTGCTTGCAGGAGGTCATATTTGCTCATTAAATTTATTGTAATCTATATGGTAAGGATTGTTCAAAAAGCTATGAAAAGGTTAGAATTCTTGCAAAATAGCTAATGATTCATTAAAGTTTTCACTGTCTCTGAGTGTTACAGCTTGGGGGAATCCCGATCAAATTTTCATTCTAGTCCAAACTTTAGCATTAAAGTATATAAACTCTTAGTCTCGATATTTCAGATCTGATTCAAGCGTAAGTGAAGTCAGAAGCCAATTTGAAACAGGTATGACGTTATAATGAGTGTAAACCAAGACGTACCTTTAACCTTTATGATTTCTTTGCACAACTAATTGCTAAGAAGCTCACTAGGTTGATCCCATTAAAGGAAAAGTAATCCGTTGCCTCAATGTTTTGAAGAATCTTTATTTTCAAGGAAATGTCACAAGCAAAGTGTTATGTAGATAATCCAAAGCCCAGCGCGACTAAAGCAGAACCTAGCGTGTCCCTTTGATATCTTTTTCAAAATGTACGTTTTTAATTCTCTTCTTCTTCTTCTTCTTTTTTTCTATTCTCGTATATATATATATACATATACATATACATATATATTTATATATGTGTATAATATAGGAAGCGACAGCGACAGCGAGATATAGATAAATAGCTAGAGAGAGAGAGAGAGAGAGAGAGAGAGAGAGAGAGAGAGAGAGAGAGAGAGAGACAGAGACAGAGAGAGACAGAGAGAGAGAGAGAGAGAGACAGAGAGAGACAGAGAAATAGCGAGTCTGAAGGATAAACGCAGAAGCCAACAAGAGAACGAAGCGTTTAAGTGAAGCGAGTTTAAAGGAAACATTTAGATACAAGATACTAACACCGTAATACGGAAAAAAAGGTTGAGATTGATTAATATAATATACAGTTGTAGCCTTCCTGCATCTTTTTTAAAATTATTTAAAAACAGCAACACCCATTACATAAATTGCTTCTATTTTTTGTTGTTGTAATATTTATTGCAACTCTTTAATGGATAAGCATGTTTTAACATTGAAGATCAACAAATACGTTTCCATATCTCAGAATGACACGAGGACCTGGTAACCTGTACAGTTATTGGCGACTAAGACGCGCCTTTCCAGATTACAATAATACAATAATAATAATAATAATAATAATAATAATAATAATAATAATAATAATAATAATAATAATAATAATAATAATAATAATAATAATAATAATAATAATAATAATAATAATAATAATAATAATCTCAAGTATCTTTGCTTCGCCAATCACAATTATATTTAAGTCCTAGTATTGTCATTATCTTTACTCCCTAGAGCTCACTTACAAGTGTCATGGATAATTCTTCTCTATGTAGGGATGCCAATCATGAAATCGCACTAATAAATTTCAGAAATGTCAGTTTACAAGGCTTGATTTATTTTAATGTTTATTAATATAAACTCAGTGAACTATTTTTTTTGTTGGTGTTTAGTTTACATTGAGCATTTTTGGAGGCTGCATCAAGATGGTAGTCTAACCTATTTCTGAATATTTGTATTGGATAGGGTTTGTATAAACCAAAATAAAAAAAAGCAAACATGGTGCTTTTCTTGTAGCTGAAGACATAAACATAAACATGTCTACTCGAATGTTATATTCTCGTTGCAGTTTTACTACCAACTTTTTATGTTAGGTCAAGAAAAATTTTAAATGCTTTGCTTATTGATTATAATGAATGCATAATATAGATAAAAGAACTCCACGAACTAGCTCAAGGACATTTGTCCAATCATATAAGGCTTGCACAAACACTTTCTGCAAATGGTAGATGTGAATTTCTTCGCATTTATACAATACGATGTAATCAGGATTAAATGATGAAAATCTAATTCGCGAGAAGCAGAATTAATATAAAAGCTTTTAAACCTGAAATTCTGTAACAAACCGAAGTTGAATCCTCTTTGAATTAAAGCCAAATAAATCCCTCTGTGGTAGAAAAGGAAGGCATAAAAACTATTTTCCGGTGAAACGTGTGCGCTAGAGAGAGAGAGAGAGAGAGAGAGAGAGAGAGAGAGAGAGAGAGAGAGAGAGAGAGAGAGAGAAAGACAGAGAGAGATAGAGAGAGAGTGAGAGATAGAGAGAGTAAGACAGAGAGATAGAGAGAGAGAGTGAGAGAGAGAGTACTGAGGCATTTTTAATTTTGATTTGCATTAAGACATCTTGAGTTTTTTCTCTCCGCCAATGGATTGTCCCTTGCGTTATCTTCAGACCATACACATGACACGTAAATGTAAAATTCATGCGTTTCTTACAATATAAAAGAAGGATAACTGGTGTTCTTCCTCGCCTTGAAAAAAAGAAAAAAAAAAAGAAAATGTATTGATGTAATAACTTTTTTCGCTACCAGCGAATAATAAATAAGCAAAATCAGACCAGTATTCTTTTTTTTTTCTGTTTTTTACTGAATAAGCAATTGCATGATTGCAATCAAAGGATGTTAAAAATGCTATGAAACTATAAAAATAAAAGCAAGGTTCTATTTGGTTTAACCCAATTATATTATCAATAATGTCTTACTGGGAGTGAAATTTAAAAAAAAAAATCCGTCACTAAAGCTCGATTGGCCCACGTAAAACATGATTGACTAAAGAATCTTTATTTAATAAGATTTTATTTCGGTTCATTTGACTCTAGTTGTTAGACATATCGATTCTCTCGAGTCCTAATATTCCAAAGCATAAAATCAACGACACTGAGTATGGCATGACCTTGATAATTGCACACCCATACTAATAAAATATTTGGCAATCTGGTCGACTTTGCACGCCAACATTCAATCGTTATTTCCAATAGCACTCTCAAGTCGCAGGTCGTCTATGTTTCACCTCAAGTATAAGATCTAGAGCTGAAAAAAAGCGGGCGACCTTTGCAGTTGAATGAGTGATAAGGATATACCGCAGCCTTTACGGAGAAAAATCACGACCTTTCGTGGAGCAAATGATTTCTCTTTTCTCGGTATTATTGTCGCTAAAATGGGTTGACAGCAGGGCTCAATCGAAGAGTTCTGGATTTTTCCAGACCTCATAATCATCCCAATCTTGTATCTGTTTGACGTTTTGCAAACAGGATTTGTATTGGAAGTTTCTAGAACCATATTAAAAACATATCGACCGTACCTAGGAAGCGGCTGTTTAATATAACGGTAGAGCGGATTAGGCCCTACTCGTTTAAGCTACTTAATCAATACAGGATTTTGTACTTTTTTAAATATCTAGTGTTTAGAGAAGTAGACTTCCCGTAAAGTAAAAAGAGAGGAAACTTTTAAGCTGATTGAAATTTTCATGTCAAAATAACGTCTCGGTATATAAAAAAAAGACTAGGTTCACGTGTGTTTTTCGTGATAGACCTGTCAAACTTTTGAAATTTTCCATCTCATTCGAGCCTGTAACTGCATATTATTTCTCCACCTTAAAAAGCATCTTTACTCTTTCGAAATCGACACACTTTCTCAGTTGTCATAATTATGGCATTGAAACTTTGTTTATCTTATTTTTTTTTATATTTGAGGACTGCAAAAAATAGCCTTAAAAATGAGCAATATTAAAAAAAAAAATGACTATTGTAACTCCTGCATCATTTTTATTACATCAGCATTATACTTTCGTGAGGTGTAGAGCTAGAGACATCATATATTAGGCATGCTTCAATTGTTGCTAGCCTAGTCCTAATGTTTTGAAAAACTGTAGAGTGATGCTATTCAAAAAAAATTACAAGGGTTCAACATTAAATTGTTTTCCGCAAGACGGTCTTTTTGTGTAAGGAAAACGCTATCGAGTTACTTTAAAACGTGATCTCTACTCTCGTGTAATCATTAAAAAAGCATGTCACATTCTACCGCATTTCAAAAGATTTCTAAAAAATCAATATGGCATCAATTATTTCAGCTGACCTAGTAATAACAGTGCTCTGCTTTTGCTAGATATGATACACACCAGGTCCTATAATTATTGTGTAATATCCACGTCTCGATCCAAATAGACATGGAATTTTTATTGATTTTCTCAACGTTTCTATATAGTGACTCAGATAATTGTTGAAAAATCTTCAGTGATTTTCAAACTAATGCCAATGGAGGGCAGAGTGGACTGAAGACAAAGGCTGAAAAGATAAAGAAAAACATGACGTTTTATTTTTTAAAGCCTAGAGCAGGTATTTTTGTTCAGGATGAGATAACAAGACTGAAAGAAACCTAATGACTTAAAACTATCATATGATTTCATGATGGGCAGAAAATATTAATCAAAATAGATAGATAGCTCCTAAAAGTTCTTGTAAGTTTCAAAATTCCCCATGGTCGTCTCTACATCAGCATAATCTCAAGCACATTTGAAATCTCGTATAGTAAATCCCAACTCTCAGAATGTGTAACTTTTTTGTTTATCCACTTTAAATATATTTCTTAAACCAAGCTTACGTTAATAAGCCAATTTTAATGGAAAGGATACATGAATATATTCATATGGAAAAGTCAAACACCGGCTGGGGCTTACCTAATGTAGAAGAAATAGTGCTTGACAGATGAAACAAGCCTTCAAAAATGGGAGTTTGTTTTATAGGAATGTATGAAGTTAAAATTACACTGGTTTTTTATATCGTTGCCACAGTTTCTAGCACTATAGACTTGGGCTAAGAATCACGCAAAGCATAAAAACTCCATGTTTTGAAAATGCTATGACATTATGCGTGTATGTGCAGTTTATCTAGTTTCATGCTAAAAACCTTGGTGATTCAGAAACTTTTAAATTTCATTATACTAAAAAATACCTCTATTGGTTACAGATATAAAACAAATTTGGTAGTTCGATATAGTTGAACGCTTAAAAAGTCAAAGTCAAATGAAGTTCGATTTTCAAAATTTGTCGCACCAGACTGTTAGTGAGCCAGAAAAGAGTCGGACTGGAATCCTAGATCTCTTTGTGGCTGTCTTGTTGACTTAGCTTTCATTGATTTCATGATGAAAGGGGGTTTCCACCTAACTAGCCAGGGGGGGGCGTTCTCAGATTTTGTGCTACACACTAGATGGTGTTGTCCTTCTTTTGTAATTTTGTTTTTCATCCTTGCTGTTTGCTTTTCAGCTTTTGATCTAGTTCTTCTTGGAACCTCTCTGAAATCTGCAGATACGGCCAATCAATCTTTTGCACTGAGTTAAAGCTCTTAAGCCGTGCAATGTTTTGCTTCGCAGATTTTTAGTTCTTTCTTTTCGTCTTCGATACACGAGTTTAACCAAAACTTAACAGAAGTAAACACTGCAGTGTCAATGAGCAAATTTGACACAGAAAAGGATATTTCACATAAGCTGAGAACGTATTGGAATATCACTCTCTCTCTCTCTCTCTCTCTCTCTCTCTCTCTCTCTCTCTCTCTCTCTCTCTCTCTCCATCTCTCTCTACTTGTATATCTGTCTATATCTCTCTCACTGATTCATTCCCCGCCTTTTCTTTTTCCACCCTTTCCTTTACTCTTTTTTCCCTCTACAACATACTTCTTCCTCTTCTATCTTCTATCTCTCCGTCTGTCTGTCTGTCTGTCTGTCTGTCTGTCTATCTGTCTGTCTGTATGTCTATCTGTCTGTCTGTCTGTCTGTCTGTCTGTCTCTGTTTTTCCAATTACAATTTCTTTTCCTGTCTTCGTCTTCCCATTTCTGTTTATTATTATTATTAGTTATGAAAACTGCAAGTTCCCGAATGCCATTTTCTTTTATGTAATAATCTGTTTTACGATAAAAGGTAAATCAATCAACTTTTTACATAATGATTTAATCTGCTCTAACTGCACTCGTCATAGCTTTAGGAAACTGTAAAATCAAAAGGCCATCCCATTGTTAAACTAAGTGCCTCTCACTGTAAAAGACTAGCGGCATTTTGAAACTCTTAAACCAAAAACATGTACTTGGTTGTGTATTGTGGTTTCCGAAATCTAACAACTGTGACAGCATTTTACATCTACGAGTACTCAATATTTTTACCTCTCTTTTATTGCCAATTGGTCTGAAAGCAAATTTATGCAGAAAAATAATTATGTGCAAATTCCGGCAGATACATTGCAAGTAGAAATTAGTTAATATCGCTATGTTATCTTTCTCCTAATATAAAAAAATCACGGTAACTTTTACAAAAATGAAGTGATGTACAATAATAAAAAAAAGCAAGACAATTGTTACAAAGTAGAGAAAGTCACATCATGACCTTTTCAAAATTTTCGTGAACGATTTCAAAGCAGAGTGGAGATAATTCAATAAGAGAGCACGACTAGCTCTTGTTCTCAATAACAGTGTCAGAGCCTTATTACAGAGCACTTGGATTGATCGCTGAATCTCTACTCCCTCTTTTGGCAGGTTCTGACGGCAGAGATCCAGGAGAAAAATTGTAAGTATAATATTATCTCCATAAACCGGGGCTTTGAATCTGGCAGCGAACTATCGGGCGATCACTTGTCACAGATAAGCCTATCATAGTGCTCTCGCTCATCTTTCCCATAAAGCTGAGATGCTAAGAAATTGGAGATCAAAATAGCTAACAAGCTTGATAGTATCAAAAGCATGCGGTTCACATGTTTGTGTGTTGTGAGGCATTTAAAGAAAAAGAAAACATAAGACCAGAAGCTTGCGGAGAGGATAGTTATTTTCTTGTTCAATTTTTATGAGATAAATCTTAGGTTGATCGATTATTGTCCACAGTTTTGTGGCCTCAAATTATTTGTAGTCTTGATTTTATATTTGAGTTAAAGCTTGGAAAAGGAGATCGGGGATACAATCACCAATGTTAGCGAGGCATGGAACCAAGGCGATTAGCCCTACCAACAAAAGTGTGGGATTGGGCATGAGTCATTTGCATGGCACGCTTGAAAAAAATATCTGACAAGGTAAAAACAATTTGAATGCTTGGTAGATGTTAGACAATATACAAAACTTTGAACCTCATAGCCAATTTTTCAAAGATTTTTTTTAATTACAACTCAAAATCTAATATCCTTCAACTTTTAGATTGCAAATTAATACATGCTTGAAAATCAATAACACATGTTCTTATATAATTCTTGTAATATTATATTGGATGAGATACACAATGTAAATCGGACTCCTCGAAGGCATTAAACAAAATTAAAAGATGCAATTTTAATGACTTTCTCCATAGAAGGTTAAAACTTATTCAAGCGAACGTTTTGTTTTCATAAACACGATACCTAAATATCCTTATGATTTGCATTTTCGTTTCTTGATGTCGGTCTGAAAGTTCTTTTTTTTTTTTGGTTTGCAGTTTCTTATTTTTTTTTTGAAGCTGTTTTTTTTTCTATATCTTTGTTCATACGGGACGAAGCGCAAAGTAGTATCCAGCGAAATTTAAATCTTTAAAGTTTCCTTAGACTATGTGGAATGAAAGCAGTAGGATTTCAAGTTTCTTGGTAATGTTCTGCATCCGGCCAGACAACACCCCATTTATGTTCAAACCTCAGCATACGTTTAGTATGACGAAAAGACAAGGCAAATTCACAAAACAAGAGTCCAGTATTAGTACATCATGATTGTTAAAAGTACACAAACTTTATGGAAAATGGCGCAAAATAGTAATTCCATTGTTTCGAACAAAAAAGATGATAGTAAATTTGTTCAATTCTCAGATTATGTTTTTGGTATATAATTCACTTTCATATAGGTACCATTATTTACGGTGTAAAACGAGAGAAATCTATGAATAGATTTATTATCAGACTGTTGTTTGAATAGAGTTAGCCGAAGCTATAAAATTGTATTATTGTTCTCAATGATAAAGAAAGCCGGATGCCACAAAATAATTTTATATGTGAAAGCATAGCGTGCACTCAAAAACGCAATACTTTAAACAGATATTGTTTCTCACAATTTATCTTGAACACAAAATAAATGTTATTCATTTCTTGCAAAATTCAGGTAGAATATGATACTCTCAGATTTGTTTATGTTTTTTATTTATATCCTCCTCAGGTGACTATTTTTTTCAGCCTCACCAGTTCAGACATGGACAGCTGCGAGGGGATACAACAGTGGAGTTACCATTTTTAACCAGGCTAAAGCTGTATCGACTTAATGTTTAACGACCATGAATGAAAATTTGGAATTGCAGCACATCTTGAGCGTGACAAGACCACTCCGTCTCATAACAATGTGCAACAATGATTCAATAACTCTGATTGACAACAGTTAATTTGTTAACGTTACACAAGCCTCAACATCCGCTTTGGACTCCCATATTTCATCAATATTTTTTTTTCTAAATTCCAGTGTGACGAGTCCTTGATGGAAATATCCAATGGAGGACGCAACGATTTCTTTCCTTGTAAATCCACCTTGTGGTAATATACATATATTTTCTTTTGCATCTAAAATATGAATGTGTAACTTTAACATAGTTTCCGCAGGTCACAAAACAAGTCGTGTAAATCAGCTTTATCTCTAGTTCTTTCCTTTCGTTGCCCATTCATTTTTTCTTCAAAACTACTAAAACGGTATATTCATTTTATCATAACTGTCTATCTATCTTTCTATTTTTCTTTGAGTCTCCTTCTCGCTCGTTCTGAGTGCTTAGTTTCGAACATATGAATTTTTTTTAATAAAAAGAACTCCTTTAAGTTGAAATGTCAAGGAAATATACACCCCTTGCATTACAAAAATGAGTACATTTTCGTCTGGCTTCTCAGCATTCCTCTTATTAAGATGCAAGCTTTGCGTCTCGAATTAATGACAAGTAAGTACTTTGTTATTTCAAAACTCATATTTTTCTCGTGCTAAAAATCTCATATTTAATCAGCTTGATTAAAAAGCTTTAAGAGAATCATAATTAAAGCACGCGCTGAGATAGAATTGCAAATGTCAAAGAGCCTCTTTATGTACGGTTTTAGCAAATAATTTCATATCTTTTACAAGAAAACCGTAGATAAATTACCGGAGGCTATTTCCTCACTTGTCATTAAATAAAAAAGCTCATAATTCTGTGAAAAGAAATACCCGGTATATGGAACCACGCCGGTGTAGACTTTACCACATTTCATTAGATTTTTTTTTCCGAAATGATGATTATTTAGATCGAATCAAAAACAGAGAAAACCAAGAACGGATGAAAGTTGAATGCATTTTGCTAATAACGGCCGCATTTCTAAAGCTCTTGACACGTGTTTTAACAATTTAACAAACGTCCATCATAATGAAAAGCAATCTAGCCTTTCAATTTGATAGCTGGTAAAATCTAAACACGCTGTCAATCATTCTAAACGCTTATTTTGTAGAGAATCGTATAAGTTGTCTTAATGCAACGTTTGAGGCCAATGATAATAGTTATAAATCAAGCATATTAAGAAATAAATGTATTTGCATGCAGTCGACTTACTGACAATGATTGTGGCATTAAACAGACATTAATTTGTACGTCATAGACCAGTAATATATTATATATTAGTGATGATAAAATGATAATGATATTTCTACAGCTATTGGTATTAACAGCAGCAAAAGTAGTAATAGCGGTCATGAGAATAATAATAGTAGTAGTAGTAGTAGTAGTAGTAGTAGTAGTAGTAGTAGTAGTAGTAGTAGTAGTAGTAGTAGTAGTAGTAGTAGTAGTAGTAGTAGTAGTAGTAGTAGTAGTAGAGATGGTGGTGGCAGTATGACAAATACTGCTGATGATAACGATGATG